>WNGS01164858.1:50370205-50380518 GCA_020271785.1 Procambarus virginalis
TACAGTGCCCCATCACTTAAAGGTCCCTCGGGAATCGAACGCCGACCTGCAAGAAGCGGTGTCGTCGCTGTACGACCAGTCCAAGGGTAGTTTAATCAGCCATGTGCGTGCGTCCGTCCGGCGTTACTGGTACGCAGAGTTACGTTATAAAAACTTGGAAAATGACAGATATTTACTGTTGGTAACGGCCTGACTGGCAGTGACAGCGCCTGTCACACCCGTCTCCAAGTTGCGTGACATTACGGACACAAAAGCATACCACCTTTGTTCCGCTTGCTAATGAGACTTTCCAAGCAACAAATGTTATTAAAATTAAACTGTTATTAAATGTTTTTTTGTCAACGGCGCCGCTTGGAGATCCATAGCCTGAGTTGGCTACACTGGGGCGATGAGAAAAGCGTTATATTGATATGGACATAGTTAGAATACGGCCTCACAAGCTAACACAGTCATCACAGTCAGACTCATACTAAAACTCAC
Source organism: Procambarus virginalis (assembly GCA_020271785.1). Lineage (NCBI taxonomy): Eukaryota > Metazoa > Arthropoda > Malacostraca > Decapoda > Cambaridae > Procambarus > Procambarus virginalis. Next base: position 50,370,686 of record WNGS01164858.1, read on the forward strand.
ACCACACCCACCTCCTCCTTACTCACCAACCCATCCTCCATTCTTGGTAGCATACTTTTCCTAACTACGAGGTCGATCGTTCCAAGTAATAGACTCCCAGTAAGCCACTTTTTGTATATTTTATAGAGTTCTGGAATAAAGCTAAAAATCATGTTTAAATATTCCTGGTTCTAGTATTATAGCACATATATGTACTATATTTGGCTCCCAGATTGCGTGTATTAGGCTTAGGGTGGTTAGGTTAGGGTTTATTAGCAACATAAATATATATAAAAAACTCTTCCGGTTTGTCCAAATTCAACCCCACAAAAGTCTACTTTCTAGTGGACCACACATTTGTACTTTCCACCACATCGTTACTATAAGTACTTTAATGTTAAATGGATGGGTGCGCGCACGCGCACACACACACACACACACACACACACACACACACACACACACACACACACACACACACACACACACACACACACACACACACACACACACACACACACACACACTTTGTGCTCTCAAACACATCTGATATGCTCTATGGTAGAAGGGCGTAAGGCTCAGCCATTGTGAAAGAGCCTTCTGGTAATTGTCTTGATGGAAGAGAGTGCCTGTCTCTCGCTCTTATACGAGGCTTTGTAAAGGTTTTTCTTATGTAAATGAAAGTGTGAGCGTTAGAGTGAAGGTGAGAGCGTGTGTGAACGGTTCCGTGTGGCAGGGGTCGTGCGTGAAGATATCACACGGAGTGTAATTGTTGGAGTTTGTGTATATAAAGAAACGTCTATTGTCGCTGTACAATTTAATGCACATAGGGTCTTTGAGCCTATAATCACGAGCCTGTAACGATGTCATGGGCCTCCGTAGCTACTAGTCGCCTTGTTTCACTTGAGTGACAACCTCATCTCCTCCAGATATACTGTACTGAAGATAGGTATCAACCAGTTTAGATGCACGCGTGTGGGACAGACAGACTGCTTATAGTCCCTCCAAGGTTGTAAGGTGACCCTATTTTCGTCACTACTGACGGATGGCTTGCTGATGGGGTCAAGGGAAGGTGCTACCATGCCCTAGGAGACCTGCTGATGGGGCCAAGGAAAGGTGCTACCATGCCCTAGGAGACCTGCTGATGGGGCCAAGGGAAGGTGCCATCATGCCCTAGGAGACCTGCTGATGTGGTCAAGGGAAGGTGCCACCATGCCCTAGGAGGCCTGCTGATGGGGTCAAGGGAAGGTGCCATCATGCCCTAGGAGACCTGCTGATGGGGTCAAGGGAAGGTGCCACCATGCCCTAGGAGACCTGCTGATGTGGTCAAGGGAGGGTGCCATCATGCCCTAGGAGACCTGCTGATGGGGTCAAGTGAAGGTGCCACCATGCCCTAGGAGACCTGCTGATGTGGTCAAGGGAAGGTGCCACCATGCCCTAGGAGACCTGCTGATGTGGTCAAGGGAAGGTGCCACCATGCCCTAGGAGACCTGCTGATGTGGTCAAGGGAAGGTGCCACCATGCCCTAGGAGACCTGCTGATGGGGCCAAGGGAAGGTGCCACCATACCCTAGGAGACCTGCTGATGGGGTGAAGGGAAGGTGCCACCAGGCCCTAGGAGGCCTGCTGATGGGGTCAAGTGAAGGTGCCACCATGCCCTAGGAGACCTGCTGATGGGGTCAAGGGAAGGTGCCATCATGCCCTAGGAGGCCTGCTGATGGGGTCAAGGGAAGGTGCCACCAGGCCCTAGGAGGCCGATCTTGGAAGCAGATAGAAGTAAAAAAAAGAGTTGGTGGAGAGAAATCTTAAACTAAACATCATTAACTGAGAAATGACTGGCTAAGAGAAGGGGAAACAAACTCTGAACGATGTAAGTGAAAGTAAAGAGCAAAGATTAAAAAATACCACAAGAGCAAACAATAAGACGAGGCAACACTGCAACAATTCCTTGTGAGGAAATACTGAAGACAGGAACTACCTGAGCAAGAGGCGACGGAGGAAGGAGCAAGATGTGTGTGTGTGTCTGGCAGAGTGAACTGAATCCTAGAGTGTAATCCTCTTGACCATGTCGTGGTCTAGTCGTGTAAGGCGTTTGCTTCGGAGTACCCAGATCTATCATAGGTTCGAATCCTCGTCACGGCTCCTACTGATTTTCTCGTGTGTTCCCACCTTAAGTGTCCGTGTACCTTCGTTCCATTAATAATTGAATGCAATGACTATTCTTGTTTTTAATGTTTATTTATATTTCATTACTTTTATTTAGTTTGGCTTCAAACATGTATTTATCTATTTAAATTATTCATGACTCGTGATGAAAAAGTATTCTTGACTTCTCATATTTTTTACTTTGAATATTGCCTCTTTGTCTGGTTGAAAAATTTGTCTTTGAATCGTATACGTCGTTGTCAAGGCCTTCATGTTACTTCTTTCCTCTAGTGAAGTGAGGTGCACTTCCATCTGTCTTTCCTCGTCTCTCTGTCTCCTCAATTAGCAAAATTCAAAGAACAGCATTTTAAAGATGCCATTGCCCAAGTAAGTAATTATCAAAAGAAGGCACCAAGCCGGGAAGGCTATTTAGCACTTCCATTGCCCAAACTCCTAAAGGGCATGCGAAGCATTCCCTTTGTCGCCTGTAACCTAGACATTGTCTATATAACCGAACTGCTATTTTCCTGTGGATTCCTATCGGGATATGCAACCTGTCTAACTTGGTGGCTTGAAGATACCATATTGCAGAGGACGAACTTCAGTGGGATCCCAGGTAGGTATAACTTATAACATGTCATGGTGCAGGGGTAAGGTGCTCGGCTGGGAGTACCCGTGTGTGTGTAGTGTGAAGGGCGGTGACTAACAAGACGGGTGAGTGGGAGGGGTCCGAACACTGTGCTAGTGAAAGTTCTAACCTAAACACAGGAGGGTCCTACCTGAATGGACGCTAAGTTCACCCTCCCTCTTCCTCTCTCTCTCGCTGTTGTCAGCCGGGCGCCTCGTGTTGGGGCTGCCAACTTCTGGTGGTCCACCAAGTTGGGAATCTTGAGAACAAAGGCCTTATACGTAGCAGTAAGACCACCCACATCTGGCTAAACTCAGTGGTTACTTTATTCAGCTAGCAACATCTTGCGTGTGGAAGAGGAAATCTTGATAGCCACACCTTGAAAAGTGACTAATCTTCCCTCACGCCGAGGTTATCTTGCGTGTCACACCTCACTCTAAAGGAAGGTTATCTTGTTTCACACAGAGTTATCTTCGCTTACAAACTTTATCTCCTACACCACAGATTATTGTGGTGCGTCCATGAAGGCACGAGAACCTGCAACACTTTAAGAGACTACGAGCGTGAAGCTGGTTGGTCATTAACGAGAATGTCCCCATTGGTCAAACTATTATGTATTAGCGATAAGACCTACCATTAATGTATGATGACTTACTGTAAATATGTAGCTCTTGAAATAGCACTTACTCTGTAACTAGCTGACATTGTAACTATAAGGTGTGAAGGATAGATGAAATTGTTTATGAAATAATCTAAGATGAGGTCTGATAAAGACCTTTTGTGCCCTCTGTAATGCTTTTGCGCTACCGCTCACAGGATGAGTATGGGGTGCACAATAAACTAGCCGCCTTCGGCGGCAACAATCAAAAGCTCACCTTCACCTTCTCACCTTCAGGTGAGAATCTTGTCTTTCAGTAACGGCCTCAGATGCCTCAAAAATCTATTCACATTAAATCCACTGTAAGTCCTTCAGAAGACCTTATCTTTGTGCAGACGAGGAGTGACAATAACGTGGCTGAAATATGTTGACCAGACCACACTCTAGAAAGTGAAGGGACGACGACGTTTCGGTCCGGTCCTCAAGTCGATTGTGGATTGTAGAATCTTATCTTTCAGTAATATCAAACTCAGGGATAGTTCCTCCCCAGTGTGACTACCAGGGTCCTTAATGACGGCCTCGGGTTATTGAGGCACTTTGTCATCTTGCAATTTTGTCATTCAAGTGGAAACTTAGCGAGATTCATCGTGCTTTTTAGGCAGCCAACAAACTTGACCAATTTGTATTTATAAATGATGTGGTCTTTGCCAGAGCCTTGGAGTTTGCCCATTGGCAGGTGCCCTGGAAGAGATTTTATCGTCTTGCCTATATATTGAGATCATTGAGGCCGACAGTCCCCATGTTGGCATGTAAATGGTATAGACAACATTCGACTCTTTGAAAGTGTTCCGTTTATGTCAACAGAGCTTTTCCTGGGCAAGATGGCGGTCGTCCTGGTATAGTAGCGTACGAAGAACTGTATATTCTATTTAGTGTTGGTAGGAGCCGCATTTTTGTCGTCTCTTAGAACACACAAGACAGAGCTAAGAGTCCCGAGACTCTTAACTTTGGCTTGTGGAAGGCGTTGAAAAGAAGTTCCTGAAGGGTAGTTTAATTAATGTGAGAAGTTGTGTAGTGTTGACCTCGTCAGTGGTATTATGGTGGTTCACCTTCACTGTAATGACCTCTTCTACAAAACTATTACAGAATCCTTTATTGACAAGGACCTGCCACACTCATAGTGGGTTCTATACTGCTGGTGTATTGATGCCCATACACTGAGATATTGGTGTTCTTACAGTGAGTGGTGTATTGATGCCCATACACTGATGTATTCACGTCACATGTAAACTTTAGTATGCTTGCTGTATTATTATTCATAATTGTTTATTAGCAGCAGTTCTTTTGTCGTAATTTCATTTCTGTGAATAAATGCTAAATATAAATAATAATGTTGATTAAAAAATTTATATCTTCAAAATTCATGACGAGTAGATTTTTGTTGTATAACATTAGTGCTTCACAGTATTTCCCTTGTGGGTGTTCTTAGGATCTTAATATTAGAATTCTTGAAAGTTGACCTTGAGAACCTGAAGGATTAGGAACCTCCTAGTGAGAATGTCCTTTAAATACCTCTAGAGGCTGTGTGCTAACCTCTCACTTCACTATCTGATAGGTAGAAGCTCAGAACCCTACAGTCTCGTTCTCTCCCCACACACACACACACACACACACACACACACACACACACACACACACACACACACACACACACACACACACACACACACACACGTTCACACCAACATACACACACACAAACGTATACACGTCCCCAGGCAGACATATTCACATGCATACATGACTGGTCTTAAAATAAACATCCTTGTGTGTGGGACGTTGTTACCAAGAGAGGGCGCGTGCGTGTGTGTGTGTGTGTGTGTGTGTGTGTGTGTGTGTGTGTGTGTGTGTGTGTGTGTGTGTGTGTGTGTGTGTGTGTGTGTGTGTGTGTGTGCATTCACCTAATTGTGCTTGCGGGGGTTGAGCTCTGTTTTTCCGGCCCGCCTCTCATCTGTCAATGAACTCTTATTAACTTCTAACTAGATTTTTTTCCACACACACACACACCCTCAGGAAACAGCCCGTGACAGCTGTCTAACTCCCAGGTACCTATTTACTGCTAGGTAACAGGGGCATAGGGTGAAAGAAATTCTGCCCAATGTTTCTTGCGGCGTCCGGGATCGAACCGGGACCACAGGATCACATGTCCAGCGTGCTGACCGCTCGGCCGGCCGGCCCCATAGCTGTGTGTGTGTGTGTGTGTGTGTGTGTGTGTGTGTGTGTGTGTGTGTGTCCTAAGCATACATATACTTATATCATTAAATACTTCTTTTATTTTGGGGCAAATTAACCTTGTTGCTCCCACAACAACCTGTTTGGTCATTAATTCAACACCCAAGTTTAAACCGTCAGTAAATAGGTTGGCTGATGCTTTTGTTAGCTATTTTTGGCAAGAACAATTGCAGGAGTTTAGTATTTGTTTGTTGGAGGACGGTGATTCCATCACCCACCACCACCACCAACACCACCACCACCAACACCACCACCACCAGTGCCATTTCCACTACTAACACCACCATCGTCACCTCCACCACTTGTAATGGGACAGATGCTATGATAAAGACCGAGAGTATTCATCGATGGAATATCTCAATCCATCCAAACATACGAAAGTTGACGAAGGTCGTGGACTATCAACAAGCCTCATCAACTTCCCCATATTAATTACCGCCTGAAAATGTATCCAAGAGGAACCAACTCATTACGTTCAATTCAAGTTCAAGTATGTTTATTGAGATAAGAAAGAAATACATCTCAAAGGGATAAAGTAGCATAGGCTATTTCTACCTCCCACCAATTCATCACCACGTCCGTTGAGCTGCGTGTGGGGGTGTTGGGGTGATCTGTGTCTCAACCACCTTGTTGGAAACTCTTCGCTGTGTCACAGATGTGTGTCGCTGTTGACACTCTGAGGCGACACAAGTATTTTACACCAACCTGACATTAATTTTTTGGGACACTCGTGACAAGAGCTCGAGTTAAGCCATCTCTAGAGTGTGGGCCGTGCTTGCTTAAGCTTATTCAGCTTAATTCCCACCACCATCTGGCCGCCGGTCACCAAGGACCAGCACACTGCTGGTTGCTAGCAAGACAAAAAACCTGTTTTTAGTGAATGTTGCAATCGATAGTAAAAAAAAAATTTTTATGGATCCTTCATGATGAAATTTATTTAAGAATTGTCATGTCTCTTCCTCATACTCCTCCTCCTCCTCCATCTCATACTTCTCCTCCTCCACCTCATACTCCACCTCCTCATATTCAACCTCCTCCTCCACCAGCTCCTTCAAACCAGAAAAGGTTTACGATAAGGTTTGTGCCAACCTTAAGAACACTTAAAAATATATCAGTCAAGGATGCAGAACAAGTTTCTGCATGTGCCAAAGAAAACGGTATTAATATTTAAAATATGGGTCAGCACATGAAGGGAAGGGAACTATGAGGGGAAAGCGCCAAGCCATTACGACAATATAGCCCTGGGAAAGGGGTCAAGGATAAGGATTTAGGATGGGACGAGGGGAAGGAATGGTGCACAACCACTTGGACGGTCGGGGGATTGAACGCCGACCTGCATGAAGGGAGACCGTCGCTCTACCGTCCAGCCCAAGGGATTGGGGCAGTTCAGGGAATGAGACGAAGAAAATGGGTAAGCCATAGTTACAATATACAGGCCAGCACGTTCAAGCTACAAATGACATAACCAGTGAACATTCCAAACACAAATATTGATAGGCAGTAGTACATTAACTACGGGCTCACCATAGCCCGTGCTGCTTGAAACTTTTTGTTCCAGATAGCGAATCTTTAACAACAACAAGTAGTACATGAAAATGAACAAGTAAATATTATAAAAGATTAGGAAACAGTGTTAAGAAGCCATGGTTACATACAAGTCTTGAAAAATAAGAATCCAAGAATCACTGTCCTTAAACCCTTACACGGTTCCAATCGCTATCTTTCCCCTCTGTGCTCCAATCGTCATTTGCTATTCTTTTTTTTCCCCACATTTGATTTACCCATCTCAATGTATCACTTTTTAAGTCGCTGCGCAGTTCAGGGGTTTTATTGTGAATTTTGAGACACCATCATTGTTTTAGATTCAACTACTTAGAACAAAAGTTCCAAAGTAGCACGGGCTATGGTGAGCCCGTAGTGGACTTACCTGGCACAGGAGCGGGGCTGTGACTCGAGACACCATCGTTCTGCAAGTGACATAATTCTGGTGGTTGGACTAGAGCACACAAACAGCGGGACTGCACAAGGGAGTTGTGCTTGTGGTGTCCTCCAGGGGTGTGACCCTAATGTTCGGATGCTCCACTTGGCCAGTCTATCATTACTCATTCAGCGTGTCAGACAGGATGCATGGTGTTGTATAATTTATTGAACGCTGTAGCGGGACGTTACGCAGCAGGCTGCTGCTGCTGCTGCTGCTGCTGCTGCTGCTGCTGCTGCTGCTGCTGCTGCTGCTGCTGCTGCTGCTGGTGGCATGAGTAGCCGTCTGCACGGTGCTATACATGCTAACTTGGAAAATGTTTGCGTACCTTAAACCAACGTTGCATGGTTTAACATAGCGCGCGCACGCACACACACACACACACACACACACACACACACACACACACACACACACACACACACACACACACACACACACATACATACACATACACATACACACACACACACACACACAACACACACACACACACACACACACACACACACACACACACACACACACACACACACACACCACAACACACACACGGCAGTGGAAACAGGAGGCCAGACACAGGATACAGAATAGGAGATGAAGTACTTAATGAAACGGACAGAGAGAAAGATCTAGGAGTTGATATCACACCAAACCTGTCTCCTGAAGCCCAAATAAAAAGAATAACGTCTGCGGCATATGCGAGGCTGGCTAACATCAGAACAGCGTTCAGGAACATGTGTAAGGAATCATTCAGATCTTGTACACCACATATGTAAGACCAATCCTGGAGTATGCGGCCCCAGCATGGAGCCCGTACCTTGTCAAGCACAAGAGGAAGCTGGAAAAAGTCCAAAGGTATGCCACTAGACTAGTCCCAGAACTAAGAGACATGAGTTACGAGGAAAGGCTGCGGGAAATGCACCATACGACACTGGAAGACAGAAGAGTAAGGGGAGATATGATTCCAACCTACAAAATCCTCAGGGGAATCGACCGGGTAAACAAGGATAAACTATTCAACACTGGTGGGACGCGAACAAGGGGACACAGGTGGAAACTGAGTACCCACATGATCCACAGGGACGCTAGAAGGAACTTTTTCAGTGTCAGAGTAGTTAGCGGATGGAATGCTTTAGGCAGTGATGTGGTGGAGGCTGACTCCATACACAGCATTAAATGTAGATATGATAGAGCCCAGTAGGCTCAGGAATCTGTACACCAGTTGATTGACAGTTGAGAGGCGGGACCAAAGAGCCAGAGCTCAACCCCCGCAAGCACAAATAGGTGAGTACACACACACACACACACACACACAGCCGAATCGACATTGCTCTAGGGTCATAGTCCGATGGGCCCGAGTTCGATTCTTGGTCAAGGCAGAAACAAATGCGCAGAGTTTCTTTGTGCCTCTGTTGATCTAGCAGTAAACAAGCACCTGGGAGTTAGCGCGCACAATGATAGAGTCAAATAATGAGCTTGAACAGTGGTGGTAGAATGTGTACTGCACCAGGTTAGTTTACAAACAAGCCAAACTCCATGGCGCCAGCTGCTGACCCGGCTGGCGTTAGGTGTGCTGGCCGCCGCTGCCGCCGCTGGCCGACGCTGGCCGCGCTGGCCGGCGCTGGCCGGCGCTGGCCAGGCAGACTAGGTAGGGGAAAGGAAGCACGATGCGCGCCACGACCTTCACTGTGTTAACTTGTCTAAGACGAATCATCATCACCAGACGTCCTGAGGACTCTCGCTATTCCAAGTTATTTTATTATTTTGTTTTGTGTCTGCTTATGTTATTTTGCCTATATCACAATATAGGTCTCTCTCTCTCTCTCTCTCTCTCTCTCTCTCTATCTCTCTCTCTCTCTCTCTCCTCTCTCTCTCTCTCTCTCTCTCTCTCTCTCTCTCTCTCTCTCTCCTCATGCAAGAATGTATCTATAAAAAATAATGTCTGTGGCTAAAAGTTAGATGTTTGCAGTTAGCCTTCTGCAACTTTCCATGATGAGTTGTGATTGCATGGGGGGGGGCATGTAATCACCCAGCCACCCCCTTCCAAAAGGGATGGGGGACTGAGACGATCCCCATGCCCCAACTCAAGTAGGACTGGCTCCTGTTGCGACAACCAACGACCGCAATTAACGTTGAAATATGGGTTTGGTTTTCCATAGAGTTTCAACTTTTTTTTCAGTTGCTGGTTCAGATCTGAAACGTACATCTATG
>WNGS01164858.1:50403316-50424432 GCA_020271785.1 Procambarus virginalis
CTTCCTCCTTTTGACCTTTACTTTCTTCTCTTTTCCATCTCCCACGTACACTGTGTTTTGTTAATGCGTATAGCTACTTGCACATGGAAATATTGTGTTGCAACTGAAGTCCTTGTGAGCTCGTGATTTCTAGGAATAACATAAGGTAGAAATTAAATAGGAGGTGACGACCCCCGCTGGTGGCTGGAGATTAGGTAGCAGCGCGGCAGGCAGGCAGGCAGGCAGGCACGGCAGGCAGGCGGGCAGCACAACTACGTCTCCCACACTCAATATTGCTTCAGCTGTTCCTTGCTGTTCGCCTGCTTTGTCTACCGGACTCTTTCTTTCGGACTGAGCGGAAAGAACTCACTCTTTCTTCCTATTTTATATATTTCTCTCTCTCTCTCCCTCCTTCCATTTTCCATTTCTTACATTCCATTTGAACACAGCATCCACGGCCAGAGATCACCACCTGGCTCCCTACACGAGACAAACCACTGCATCCTTAGCCAACTACCTGCGTCAAGTCACCCCTAACCAACCATCAACATCAATGTCATCATCAGGAACTAACATTGACGAGTGAATCAGCATTTGCAGATTAACACGGGCATTATAACCTACAACACCAGCATCACGACAAATCATTTGAATGCAAATACACAGTCATCGACCGCGCATCCGTGACGCCAACGCTGAGATGATATCATGGCACAAGAGAGCTTAGTCTCTATCCGTGTTTGTTTACCCTCTGGCCTTTACTGGGCCCGAGGCTGGAAGTAACGTTCATGTTGACATTGGAGGGTGTGGTGTATAAAATGTTTATATTTTTCATATATATTTAAATAACATGTATTAAAAAGAGAGAGAGAGAGGGGGGGGTGTATTAAAGAGAAAATGTAAACAAAGAATTTCCACAAGCCTCTCACGTGATACTCTGTCACGAGGGCATTGAACTACAACGCCACACCATGAAGCCCTTTACTGCATATTGTCTGACTTTCGTCCTCCTGGCTGAGGTATGCTCAACTCTGTAACTACTATACGAGTACTGGAACACTTGATGATATATTGGACTTGTACCCTAGATTAACCACGTAATGTAACTATATAACCTGAGCTTGTAAAAGCATCATAATCATCTTCAGTGGTTAAGTTCTTAATTGCACACAGTTTCTCTTGTCAGCTATCTCACCCTGTCAGAGTAAAAGAGACAAATATATGTGTATGTATGTGTATATATATGTATGTATATGTGAGTATGTATGTATGTATGTATGTATATGTGTGTGTATGTATGTATATTGTGTGTATGTATGTGTGTATGTGTATAAAGTATATAGCTGATCAGAATTATATTTCACCATTATAAATTCACATTAATGCATTCATAAATCTATGTGCCTATGTATTTAGGTATGTAGCTTAACCTAACATTTTAAAAGCACTACGATCACCTGTGTTGTTCAATAAATCAAATCTTTCACCCTGTCCATGGAGGACAGAAGAAAATGTATATATGCTAGTTAGCATTGTAAATGTGTGCCACGTCTGTGGTAGAAAAAATAAATAATAAAAAAAAACTGCCCTCTTCCACCCCCCCCCCAACCCCACAACCTCACAACCTCTCAAACCCCCCAAACCCCTACAAGCCTCACCCCCGCCCATTCCCCTCAAGAAACGCCTGTCCTCGCCCCCCTCCCCCATCTCATTATCTAACAGAGTGGGTGGCACATTCTTCAACTTTAGCTATTCCTTAAGAGTTCAATTCTACATATTTATCTCCAAGACTGACATGATTATCTCTATGACTGACATTCATCACAAACATTGACAAATTTCTCTCAAACATTGACGTCTATAATTCCCCCCCTAACATTGTGGCTTAAAGATTTATTTAAAATATATATTTTTTTGCTCTCTCAACACCCATGTTACGCTTCCTCCTGCCCAATGATTTCAGTTACACTTATAGGAACCCTCAATATATTTACAGAAAAGAAGACATACAGTATTATTCAGATGGTATATATATATATATATATATATATATATATATATATATATATATATTATATCTATATATATATATATATATATATATTATATATACCTAGAAGGGGTACCACCTCTGGTGCAAGTGTAGGGACCCATAGCCTCGAAGAAAATTATATATATATATATATATATATATATATATATATATTATATATATATATTATATATATATATATAATGTTTTCTTAATATAATATAATAATAATAATTCAAATAAGCTAATTGGAAACAATTTATTGAAAATAAAGAAAATCTCTTGGCCTCTTAGGCAAATCGGCCATTGCATAGTAGGCCGAGAAGGGTGTTCTGGCTACTAGGTACGACATGATATATATATATATATATATATATATATATATATATATATATATATATATATATATATATATTATATAGTGGGTACCCACACTTCACTTGGGGTGACTTTAATTATATTGGAATAACATATCGATGGTAAAACTCTTGGATCTGGGTGCATGTAACACATCCTATCCTCCGGGCCTCCGGGTCACCTCAGAGCACCCTACTGGAGGTATCTCTACATAACGTCATAAATGCTCATGCCATAAATGATTGTGCTCCCTCATACAAGTATAGAATACAATAATTACCCACAGAAAATACTGCATATCTCTGCACACACAACTCATATGATACGAAAACTGGACTCTATCGTTGCATAAATATGACTCAAATATGATTTACAATTACTCTAAGTTAATGTGCTTAGTCTCAGAATACAAATAATGTCTTAGCTGGGCTATCAGGGTTGCGAGAAGACTTTCTTGACCAGGAACCTCCGGCCACATCCACGACGCCCGCCATCTTCCTCCTTTGTCTCTAAACAATAACAAGTTTTTGGAAAGTCTCGAAATGTTCAAATATACGATACTCTATCTATAGCAAATATAAGAGTGTCCACATTTCATATACAAAACTCTTTTTTTTTATATCTCCTACCGGTTATCCATGATCACTAAATACATATATAAAGGTACTACTTGTCTGGGCGGAGGGATAATGGCGCCCTTCGGTCGGCCAGCTCTCAGAACTGAACGTATTACATAATTTATTCCTTCTTATTAGTAACAACACACCTGAAGCAGTGTTGGTGCAACACTTCCAACACTGTGTAACCCACAACAAACAGCAACAGTCCCCCCTGCGTCCAAACAAGACTCACAAAGAAGAGAAATGTGTCGTCAAGCAAGCATCACGGGAACCATCAAAGTCTAGACAAAGTGATGTCTACATTATTCCGTCTATTATTTGCCGTGCAAGGATAGCCTCATATCTATGGATCATCTAGTAAACTCGGGATACTTCTTGATGTTGTTTCTGCTCGGTTTACCTTGTAAATATCACTGAAAATTTACATTACCGATCAGTGTAGACCTAACCAGAATTAAACCGTGACAATTCAACCTTTTGCACACTCTGCGTCACTGTACGCACACCTTGCGTCACTACATGCACATCCCTTCGTCACTATATGCGATGGAATGTGAAGATATAAAATAGAATTTAGAGACTAAGTGATTGAGATGTGCAAATATTTAATTTAGAATAGCCTACTATAGCCTGATGTAGGCAGTGCGTGTATACCTTCATAACACCCCCTCATATTCCCCCTCCCCCATAACCCAATTTTGTATTTCCCTAATCCTCTCCCTCCCCCAATCCTCACGCCATTCCCTCCCTTTTCCTGACGAAGCATTTATCAGCTGATGGCCTGATCAGCTGTTCCATCACCTGATTATCACGCCAGCTGACTGCGCAAGAGCGCGTGAAACTCGTCCTTATAGAGACGTTTTATATGAATGTTCAACCTTGTGACCTCTAGGACAGGTGTTGTGATAATTTGTGGCCCCCAGGACAGGTGTTGTGATAACATGTGGCCCCCAGGACAGGTGTTGTGATAACTTGTGGCCTCTAGGACAGGTGTTGTGATAATTTGTGGCCCCCAGGACAGGTGTTGTGATCCCTTGTGGCCTCTAGGACAGGTGTTGTGATAACTTGTGGCCCCCAGGACAGGTGTTGTGATCCCTTGTGACCCCAGGACAGGTGTTGTGATCCTTGTGACCCCAGGACAGGTGTCGTGACCCCAGTATAGATGTCGTGACCCTAAGTTTGGTGTCGTGACGCATGTGACTCCAATATAAATGTCATGACCCCTTCTGACTAAGATTGTGTAAGTTGGACGAATTTTAATTGTTGGATATTCCCTCCAAATTTTTTATTGGCTGTCAGGCAAGTCAGGTGATCCACCGAGCACTGCTATTGGCTGAGTGTTTGCTTATGTCTGGCTAGACCCATGACGTCACATTGGCTGATGCTAAACTTGGCTTCTGATTGGTTGGAGGGCCACGCAGTCTCTTGCTGAAGAAAAATACTTTAAAATTTGTCTCCTTATCTGGGTTTCCAACTCGAGTACTCGAGACGCACCTTCTTGAGTCTAGAGGCTGAGGAAGAGTCTAGAGGCAGAGGAGTGCGGGTGCTGGCGTCCCTGTTACTGTTTTTTGGCACCCATTTTTTTCACCTCTCGGTATTTCTTTCGTTAGTCTCTTGTTTGCTGCTATGTCCCGCTCTCTTCATTGGCACCTGTTCCGTTGGCGGCCTTGTTCAGCTCCTGTTACGTTACTACTCGGTGACTGGTTCTCCGTGTCGACGTTGGCTACGCGATACACTCTCTGTCGACGTTGGCTAAATAGGACGCACTCATAAGCAAGTTTGCTTAAAATAACAATTATCCACTAAGAACACAGAATATCAAAAAACTGTCATTAAGAACTTCAGGTTGTAAAAAACTGTCTTATAAATAAAACGTAGTTCATGAAAACGAGCAACGAAATTAATGATTCTCGTTGTCGGTGATAGGTCGCCTGCACTTCGAGGTTCCTTGCTTAGTCGAATTACTAACCTTTCCGATGCATCCCACAACCAGCACGTCCTCCTAAGGGTCCCCAACGTCAAGAAACTGTCGTACTAAAGTGCCCTTAGCCTAACCTCCTAGAGGTCCCAAAACAGAGAACGGGACAGTGTGTCAATTTCGCGAGCCGCTGCTATTTTCTTGTACGACAATTTTTGGCCTTAGGTGGAGTATACGTCAAAATGCGACGTTCTATTAGGAGGACAGGTTGCCACAACAGTTGTCTAGCTCCCAACCTTTTCCGTCTCGTCCGGGGATCGAACCCGGAAGGCTGTTCGGGCGTAAGGATCAAGACGGGTAATTCCGTCATAAGTATTCTGAGCTTGAGCGCTGTTGTCTGGGAGATGGTACCTTACCTTGAGGTTACCTTAAGATGGTAGGATCAACGTCCCTGTCTTCAGGGCCGTACCCATGCTGGCCAGGGTTATGGGAGACGTTGCCACTCTTGTACCTTCCTTCTCAGGACTCTGGCCAAGATTTTGATTATGTGTGAATGTTAGTGCTGGCGATTCGTAAGTTGTGTTTCAGTTGTGTGACAGTTTTATGCCGTCTTGGGTGTGTCAGGAATGTCACCGGGATCCTGGCTTCGTCACTAAATGATACCAAGGACCTGTTATAAAAAAAATTGTATGTGGTATGAATATGGAATAAGAAGAGTCAATGCCTTGGGTGGAATGCACGGGCATGCCATCTATAGCAACTTATGAGTGCAGTAGTCAAGGTTACAGCCGAGATGGAGACGATTTCATTTGGGTTGTTGATCTTCAACGTGTTTAGGAGTTCATAAAGGAGATCATTTATGTACTTTGTATTTCACTCATTACTTTGTTGTCATCAAGTAAAGTTCCATCTCGTGTCCAACGCTAAATGTGGGTGTTGCTTTGGACTTTGCATATTTGGGTGCCCAATATTGACAGTTTTAACGCAACAAAACACAACATGTGATGAACATAATACAATAAAATACTGTAATAAAAATCTAAGCCACTGAAGTATTGCACCGCGTTGCAAATATGGTTTACAAAGAAAAAAGTAGTTTGATGCAAGATGGGGAACAAAACACCAAAAAGCACGCATCAACCTGAAACCAAAACAAAATTTACAGTCAAAATGAATTTGTTATATATCTGGTAGCGATTTTATTTTTGTTTTTACGTGGTTGTGATTGTGTTTGTTGTATTATGGTGGGTGAGGATGGTTGTCCAACGTCTTCAGTGCCTCACCTGCTTCTTGTTGTTGTTTGTTGGTAATCTTCACCTTGAGGCATTGTGAAGGACTCACACCTCGCCAGCATGACATTTTCAAGCGAGTTTTTGTTTGATGATATTATGGGATTTGTTCAGTACCCGTGGAGGAAATTAACATAGCCTATTTAGGATTAGGCTACGTTTGTCATCTGCGTTAAACTGAATCAATTTTTCGATTAATTTAAAATTTGTGAAACACAAAATGTTAAAGAATATTCGGCTTTTTAGGCAACCTTTGCCCTATAGCCCAACCTGTTTGAACATGTGTTATCCAAGACTGTATATGATGACACATAATGTACACTAACCCATAAGATTGTGTAGATTTCCTAAAGCCTCTTGAGTACTTGGCAGGTGCCTAGCATGCACCAGTTAGAGGCCTCTAGCACCTCGCGGGGAATTGAGTGGAGTTCCGGGTTGGTTAGCTTTTGTCCTATAGTGGCAAAGTGGGTTAAGGCAGGTGTCGGGCATCCCCCAGAACACCTGCCTCACCTGTGACTACTTGATAGAAGTTCGTCACCCCATTGACCCTTAATTGATTACCTCTCTCTCACTCTATATATCTACCACAACAGCGTGTAATTCACGTGCATTAAGCGTGCGACGTCAAAGCCGCTAAGACCGCGGCCCACTTCCAAACGACAGCGTATAGCATTTAGAGTCCTTAAACACACAGCGGTATTCCTTAGAATCTAAATGTCAAATAATCTACCAGATAATACCGAAGATTTCGACACCTTTGTTTTTGAGGATTTGTCTATCTAGACTGGTCGGTAAATCGAAGGTTTTGTATCTTTCAGGGTTGGCGTTCGAGCTTCGATGGCCCCAAGAATCTGGGCACTTTTTTCTCACTCCTTCCTCATGTTTCAGGTCCTTGTCCTCAGTATACCTACCAAGGGATATATTATTACACAGGCTTAGCAAGTGTATCGCTATATCCTCATAATTACCTTATGAGGATATATTGTCCTCAGCAAGTCTCCTCATAATTACCTTACCTCATTACTGAGGCTATGAGTGATAATCGCTGTCCAGCGTTAGGCAGTTAAGGGTATATAACAGCCACACCTCGTGGTGACTAACTACACCCGACCATTATTATTCCCTCTTTATCTTCCTCTATCCTTGGTGTCGTCTTTAGTCTTCTCTCCCTCCACCTAGACGGTTCTAGACAACCTAGACACCCTGTAGACACCTAGACAGCCACCATCTGGTCCGACAGATAAGACCAGCATTAATATTAGACACGCTGATTAATCTATCAGAAACAGTGGTCACGCCACGCTATTTGTAACTCGAGTTGGAGTCCCCCCCTCTGGTCTGGTCTTGGGAGAAGTTACCTCACCTATCAGTGAGGAGTTACCTCACCTAGAAGTGAGAAGTTACCTCACCTATCACAGAGAAATAGCAGGAGCGGAGGCCAGTAGATGAATGACTGCGGCCGGCACATTGTTGCATCAGCCAGCGGCCGCAGCTGTGAGAGGGACACGTGGTGGACACGTGGAGGACACGGTGACATGTGGTGATGCCTGTGTTTCATCAGCTAACGAGAAGGATGAGGTGCTGGAAGTGGGGGGAAGTGGATGAGGTGGCTGTTTAGGGTTGGATAGCCGTGTCCCTCTCCGTCCATCACCCAATCAAAAGCCTCCAACCACTCGTCTTTACTGTATGTATTCTAACATCAGTTACACACACAAAAACAAAATCCTCACATTACAAAATTTAACACAAACGCGCTACAGGTGTGATGCTCAAGCTAGGTAGTACAGTGGGCTACGTTATCGACTCGTTATTGAGGCTCTCGAGTTCGATCCCAGTGCGAGACAGAAGTGGATGGGCACGTTTCCTTTCACCTAATGTCTCTATTCACTTAGCAGTAAATAGGGCCCCAGGATTTAGGCAACTGTTGTGGGATTGCATCCTGGAGAGGGTCAGTACCAGGAAGGTATTCACTACCGATTTCAGGGGTTGCCTGCTGTGTGAGACACGGGCCAGTTGTGGACATGGAGGTTGCTAATAAGAAGTCACCCGCATGGGGAGCTGCTGCTGCTGCTGCTGTTGTGAGGCGAGCAATGTCCTGTGCTGATGTAGCAGCCTGGAGCCACACTGCAGCTGCTTGGTCTATACCATGGGGCGGACCCAGCTGGATGGCTTGTGAAGAGGGGGAAGGGTTTGATGGTGGTGGATGGAGAGCTGAGGACGCAAGAGAGAGACTCAGTAGCACAATGTATAAAGTTGGGATCGTGTACCCCTGCCAGTTGGCAATGTAACTGGGCATGGTGCCCCTCTCGTTTGCCTTTATATCAACGGACTGTCATACTCTATCTCTACATATTGACCATGGATACTACAGGGAGCTCTGTATCCAGGGAGCTCTGTACCCAGGGAGCTCTGTATCCAGCGAGCTCTGTACCCAGGGAGCTCTGTACCCAGGGAGCTCTGTACCCCAGGAAGCTCTGTACCCAGGAAGCTCTGTACCCAGGGAGCTCTGTACCCAGGAAGCTCTGTACCCAGGGAGCTCTGTACCCCAGGGAGCTCTGTACCCAGAGAGCTCTGTACCCAGGAAGCTCTGTACCCAGAGAGCTCTGTACCCAGGAAGCTCTGTACCCAGGGAGCTCTGTACCCAGAGAGCTCTGTACCCAGAGAGCTCTGTACCCAGGGAGCTCTGTACCCAGAGAGCTCTGTACCCCAGGGAGCTCTGTACCCAGAGATCTCTGTACCCAGGGAGCTCTGTACCCAGAGAGCTCTGTACCCAGGGAGCTCTGTACCCAGGGAGCTCTGTACCCAGGGAGCTCTGTACCCAGGGAGCTCTGTACCCAGAGAGCTCTGTACCCAGGGAGCTCTGTACCCAGGAGCTCTGTACCCAGGGAGCTCTGTACCCAGGGAGCTCTGTACCCATGGAGCTCTGTACCCAGGGAGCTCTGTACCCAGAGAGCTCTGTACCCAGAGAGCAATAAACTTTCGAGCTATAATTGTACAGTGCTAGGCTACCACCTTGTGTTCGATCCCACACTAGAAATAATTGCCTAAACACCTACCAGAACCTAACCTATCCCTAAATACGCACACAATTATTATATAATAATAATTTATATGTGAGAAAATGTGGATTTCGAGTAAACAGTACGCTATAGTTGACGTAATGGCTCTTTGGGATGGGCCGTCGCATGAACGAGCCTAGCCTAAGGACAGGAGGGAGGAGGTTCGTCTGACGGTCGTCTAGCCACAGCTGGCTCTGTGGTAGACATCTCAAGTGGCTCCATGATCGCCAGACAATAATTAGGAGATACGCCTATCACACCTCGGCCAGTGATAGGTGATTTAGGGAGAGCCTTTCTGTACGCTGATTGGTCATTAGGCAGAGTTAGTCTGGGTCTCTGAGAGGTAAAAATGCTTAGTGCAGTCGGCTTATGAGTGGAAAAGTTAACTCACTCTCTTATAGACTTCTTTTCAGTCTTTTCTTATCTATATTCGTATTATTTTACGGAATCGACCGATCCCTTAAAAAACGACTTATTAGTACAAATTTAAGCATCGTAATGTTGACGTTTTCAATGCGGGTTAGGCGGGTTGCTTGGGTTCGCACGGTTTTGGTTAGGCAAGAGAGTTGAATTTTTGTACGGAAACTACAAGCACGGCGGCGGCACGTGCGTCAGGGGGTCGCCCCCATTCGATCTCTCTCTCTCTCCCTCGAGCTCTCTCTCATCTCTCTCTCTCTCCTCTCTCTCTCTCTCTCTCTCTCTCTCTCATGCTCTCTCGATCTCTCTATCTCTCTCTCTCTCTCTCTCTACTCTCTCTCTCTCTCTCTCTCTCTCTCTCTCTCTCTCATTCCCTGTCCAAACATAGCCGTCGCTCCACGCAGTCTGCAGCATCGCCTCCCTCCCGCCAAATTCCCCCCCCCCCCCCTCACATCCCTCACTACCCCTGCCCCATGTCTCCACCACATATCTCGCCCCACACCCTCCCCAAACAGAGCACGTGGGCAACACCCGCTCTCAGGATGCTTGGAAACTTCCTCTGGCACCTGGCAAAGGCTCAAACCCCCGGCCCGGGACCTCGCCCAGCAACGATACGATGTGGGGGGAGGGGGCGCCAGGGACGGAAGGGGGGGGNTGGAGACATCCCAGTATTCAATCCCGAAGAGTCCGCCCCCATGCGGTCACTAAGGTAATGTCTACATTTATGCAACTGCCCGAATGTGTTCCTTGGCGATGAACGTGATAATCTCGTTTCACCGTTGGGGGCCGGTTGGCAGTTGTAGCTGCAGCTGTTCAGGAGACCTTGGTCCCTCTCGAACGAGTATACACACTATAGTATACGCTATACTTTCATTCCAGCAAGCCTTCAGGGCTCGGGCCGGATTCACTACCTTAGGGACGCCACCACCCGGAGCCACGACCTTAGGGGACGCCTACACCATACTTAGGGACCAAACACAGCCCACACCAACTACGACAACGCCCAACGCATCAAGGAAGTGGAGGAAATGCCTGGAAGTCTCCAGCCCCAGACGCCTCGCCTCAACTGAACAACGGTTCCACTGGACAGCAATATACGAGAGTTCTGGCTACCTGGCCGTCAGTGCCTTTGTCTCCTCGTTTGCTATCAAATAAATCGTCTACTGATTGCTTTTCTCACGTAACTCTCTCTCCAATATGTCATCTTCATCTTGATTCTCCGTTGTATACTGCATTGTTCTAATCAATTCCAACTAAATACAACAAACATTGAATACATAGACACTACGGACATACATTAAACTACAGTAGAGAGTAGTTGAGTTTAGAATTATGAATGACCTGGGTCAATACTGGTTTGGAAATGCTGATCTATAGGAACAGAGTATCAGGTAACGTACTATAGGTTTATCGCGGGATTGTTCTAGCGTAGGATAGACATGAAGTAGTTTGGGGGTGGAGATCTAGAGGTGCTGATTTGTATGAACCAATTCAATTTCTTTATTATGCACCCCATACCCATCCCGTGGGAACCAATTGGCCTATCGTATTCCTTTATTATTAGTATGTAGGCATGAGTAAGATTCGATCCCCTTCACAGCCTCGCCGGGCGGCCACTGGTGGTGGTAAACACCTGCATGACATCAGACATTGACGTCACAAATGCCAGTAACCGAAGGATTGAGAAAAATCCTTACATTACACTCCTATGTTAGTGTCTCATCACGCTGACTCTCAGGAATGACACTGCTGCCCGAGGTTTTTTTATTATTATTATTATTTTTCTACACAGACGTAGCCAGACATTTACACTGCTAACCAGCATATATATACCTTTTCTTCTGTCCCCCATGGACAGGGTGAGAGATTTGTTAAAACATATAGTTCAGGGGGTTTATTGAACAATCAAGCATAGAAGGTTATTGTAGTGCTTTTAAAATGCTATTCTAACCTACAAACATAAATACATAGATACACAGAGTTACGTTTTCCCTACATAAAGTGGTCGATGTGTTCTTTACATAGTGTCATTAATGTGCATTTACAAAGGTGAAATGTAATTCTGATCAGCTTCCACATATACTTTATACACATACATATACATACGCACATATATACATATACATAAATACACATACATTTATGGCTCTCCTACTCTGGGAGGGTAAGATTGCTGATAGAGAAACTAGTGAGTTATTAAGCAATTAACCACTGAAGGTGATTAAGGTACTTTTACAAGCTCAGGTTATATAGTTACATCACATACATACATTGTATAAGTGATACATTACATGGTCAATCTTGGGTACAAATCCAATATATCATCAAGTGTTCCAGTATTCATATAGTAATTACAGAGTTCAGCATACCTCAGCTCAGAGGGCGAAAGTCAGTCAATATGGGACATTCTACAATATAATGTTCAAGAGAGTGCATGTTTTCTCTTTCACAAAGTTGACACATCTTGTACTCGACATTTTGGGTTTTGATTAAGCTGCCAGGTACCCAGAATACGTCTATATCCCAGGCGTATTCTGGCCACTATAACATCACATTGCCGAGTTCTTACTCTAGGGTGTCTGGTGTGTGTATGTGAGGACATCTGGTGTGTGTACATGAAGATATCTGGAGTGTGTACAAGAGAGTTTCCAAAGTGTGTATATAACCATGTCAGTGTAATTGACAATAACTGAACAATAATTTGACAAGAAATCACTGGGAATTATGCACGTTGCAGAGTCGCAATTGGCCTATGTGTCCATCTGAGTCACAGGGACATTCCTCCCTCGCTTCTAAAATGAAATAATTATAAAATCTGTAATTGCTATCAGGTTGTTTCATGGTATTTATGATGCCTGGGTCCTTGGGTTTGCAAGAGGATCCCACTAATTGCAGGTTTCAATAAAGTTGTGAGCGTGTATCCCTGCTGTGTCACTCAGTTCTGGTAAAATATAATATGAAAGCTCATACGATTCAGAGAAAAGCATGGCTAGCGGCGCAATCCGGGAAGCTGTGCTGACACCAAGGCCACCGAATTTGGTATGAATAGTGCCTGGTTTCCACTGTCAGTCATCCAGAGGAAGGTTAAGGACTTTTTCTTGCATTGACTTAAAACGGGTGTCATACACACTTAAGTTTATTGCTTCTACACCCCCCCCCCCATCTTCCTCCCCTACACCCCGTCACTACCACAACACCCATTCTCCACCCGTTACAACCCACCCTTGTTACTTCGTGTCATGACATAGAAGGAAGTCAGGAAGTATGACGATTGTGTTAGGTTGTGCGTCACTGAATACACATGACTCAACTGGGAGAGGTGGCAACAAGCACACGCCGCCGCCTGCAACGTCAGACTTGGGTCTTGAGCATATCTTAAGAGGAGAATAAAGCAACTCTCCACAGCTAAGGAAAGAGGATGTACAGTCTCCTCTTGGGATCGTGTCCCAGTGCTAGAAAGAAACAATCCTTGCTTGAGTCCCGTAAGTCCTTGAGTCCCTGCTAGTCTCATGAGTCCTCAGCACGTTTTGCTTCGCTATTCTTCACTGGGGCTGAAAGAAACTTCACGACCAACAGCAGACGTGAGGGTGGGTTATCTCCACCCATCCGGCAGGGGGGGCCCAGCTGCTCTCATCCCATCCGGCTCAGAGCTGCACAGTTCTCTCGTCATCTCCCACATGTGGAACATTCTAAAGCCTACTAGTTACGTAGAGATCTTACTTAAATAAACAATGGCCATTGCACATACACACACCAACATACAGGAAACCCACACACTGGCTGTCATCAATAATTACACACTTTGTAGACACCGATGCTGATACGAGAGTACCGAGTATTTTTCAGTTTAGTTCATTTATTATGCACCAAATACCCATCCAGTGTGGCAGTGGTAGAGGTTACAGAGGCACACATTGGGTTCAGGAACTGAATCCCCAAATTCATTTAGTCTTGATACAGTCTTAGTTTCAGAAGTTGATTATGAAATCTACCCCTATCCAGTGAACGGTGGGGAAAATGGTTCAGTCACCTTCATTTAGCAAAATGGGAGACATCTGGCTAAAATTTCAAGTAGTAGATCAATTTGATTGAAATATTTACACATTTCTTGAACATTTCTTATACAGCTGTCTCAAAATTCGTGTATCTTTTGGCAGTCAATGTATAATAACATTTGGACCACTGGGCCGTAGGTGATGAAGTGCTCCACCCTGCAGGTTAATGTAGGTGAGTACACGCCACACCATCACCCCTCCCTCCTACGGGCTCACCATAGCCCGTGCTGCTTGGAACTTTTTGTTCCAAGCAGCGAATCTTAAACAACAACAACAACCCCTCCCTCTATACCACCCCATTCATATACGTGAGTACACGCCACACCATCGCCCCTCCCTCTATATCACCCCATTCATATACGTGAGTACACGTATACGAATGAAGGAATACGTTCGTATACCACCTATGTGAGACCAGTTTTACGGTACGCCCCTCCATCGTGGAACCCCTGTCTTAACAAAATAAAAAGACATAATGAAACTCGAAAAGCTCGAGCAGCTGTTTCGGGCATTCTACCCGAAACGCTTTACGTAATAGTGGCTTTAGGCATTGTATGTACTAGCTCTAGCTATAAATCCATCAACTTTTGTATTTCACCTTGTATGTATGTACTTTACCTGAATAAATATTTGTACTTGTAAAAGGTCCAAAAGCTTGCACTTAGAATTGCAAGGGAAGAGCTATGACACACACACATTTTATGTTTATATAACCACTCAATTTTATATTAATTAATATATTCAAAAGATTGGTTTTAATATAAACACGTTCATTTCTGTATTTGTGAATCACACGTGTGGAGCAGGTGTGGGAGGCCCAGCAACACGTGTGGAGCAGGTGTGGGAGGCCCAGCAACACTCGTTCTTGCTTAACATTCCCAAATATAATCAAAGATTTAGACTCGCTGCCAAAATAACGGAGGAAGTTGGCAAAGGAGGCATCACACCACCCTTGTGCCACTGGTGCCACTGGTGCCAGCCAGGCCTCTACCAACCAATCTGGCACCACCGCAAACACCTGGGCTTCTGAAGCAGTCTTTGTCCTTGTCCTAGTCTGTCCTTGTTGTTTGTCCTAGCTTGTCCTTGCCGTATTTGTCATTGTCCGTGTTATCTTTGTCCTAATATATCCTTGCTCATCCTAGCGGGCATTCTTAGTATTGTGTTGTCACCACTCTCCATGACCCCTCCCCCCCCTTTCAAAGCGTTATACGACAAAGAGTACAGGAAGACGGGACAACACGAGCGTAGCTCTTATCCTGTAACTACCCTTAGGTAATTACACACACACACGCACACACACACACACACACACACACACACACACACACACACACACACACACACACACACACACACACACACACACACACACACACAGGATCCAATTTAGGCGGGATCCAAGAGTCAATGCTCGATCCTGCAGACACAACTAGGTGAGTACACACACACAGAAACGGACAGAGAGAAAGATCTAGGAGTTGATATCACACCAAACCTGTCTCCTGAAGCCCACATAAAAAGAATAACGTCTGCGGCATTTACGAGGCTGGCTAACATCAGAACAGCCTTCAGGATCCTAGGTAAGGAATCATTCTTCCTGGAGTATGCGGGCCCAGCATGGAGCCCGTACCTTGTCAAGCACAAGACGAAGCTGGAAAAAGTTCAGAGAACTAAGAGGCATGAGTTACGAGGAAAGACTGCGGGAAATGCACCTTACGACCCTGGAAGACAGAAGAGTAAGGGGAGACATGATCACAACCTACAAAATCCTCAGGGGAATCGACCGGGTAGACAAGGATAAACTATTCAACACTGGTGGCACGCGAACAAGGGGACACAGGTGGAAACTGAGTACCCACATGAGCCACAGGGACCTTAGAAAGAACATTTTCAGTGTCAGAGTAGTTAACGGATAGAATGCATTAGGCAGTGATGTGGTGGAGGCTGACTCCATACACAGTTTCAAATGTAGATATGATAGAGCCTAGTAGGCTCAGGAATCTGTACACCAGTTGATTAACAGTTGAGAGGCGGGACCAAAGAGCCAAAGCTCAACCCCCGCAAGCACAAATAGGTAAGTACACACATACGGAAGTGAGCAGACCGATACTGCGTTATAAAATGATAATTGTAAATAGAAGTTTATGCCAGCTCAGTACACAACATTAAATGTAAATATGATAAGAAAAACTAGATGACAACGGCTTGAAATAATATGACCAGGAGCTGAAGCTCGACCCTTGGAACCTAAATCAGTAATCTTCCAGACGGGTCAAGGAGTTGGACACTGTTAATAAATTATTTCCTTTTCTATATATAATTGAAGCTAACTTTGAAGTTTAAAAAATAAATGATTAAAAATTGGTTTAAATATACAGTTTTTTTTACGAAAAAATTATCGTGTTACAAAACGAAAACAAATTTTGCACAAATAATAAATGACGATCAGCAACTTGGAAAGAAAATAGTTTTGTAATAGCCGAATAGGCTATTGTTGTGGCGAAGACTGATCATATACCACTGCGTCCTCTGGCAATGTAATCACGGCACATGTTTTAATTTTGCTTTTATATTGCCCCGAAGGGCGAGAATATTGGGCAGAGCCACTCATCCTGTGAGAGAACATACAGTCATAGCAGCACGTACAGCACGCCCCAATAGGAAGAAAACCCGCTGGGTTGTTCATGCTGTCACTTGTACCCAGACGCAGCTGGGACTTGTACAACCACCTGGAACGCCAGGAAGGTCAGGAAGCCTGCTGGCTGCGGACAGGTCGGGCAAGAACATACCCAAAACAGGAAATATATGTATACGCACAGTGACCTAGATCTAGAAGTGGTATGAATAAAGATTATGATGAGGCTGGGGAGGGTGATGAAACATTGTTTACATGTGTAGTGCATCAGGAGTAGCGCTAGGTGGCAGCACCACACGTTAAGTCCCGCTATATTCTTACCAATATATCTACAATACCAAGATCCTGAAAAGATTGATCCTTGTACCATCGAACGTTAATAGAAATAACATGATCGTTCACTATCACACAACAAAAATAACACAATTTTCTTTCAAGGGTAGTAAGTGTTATTTTCTTATGGTTTATGCTTACAAAGTAAAGTATAGAAAATGGCTATTGTTCCCCACAAACTTTGCTTTTGTGCCCAGGACCATCCTTTATTATTCACTGCTGGGTGAACAGTGGCTACAGTTAACGATTGGCGGCCAGTAAATCCTTCCCGGCCAGGATACGAACCCAGGCCAAAACACTCGCGAAACACCATCGAGTGTGTTACCACTTCGCCACGGGAACTGCCTAAGAGGACAAGTTGATCAGAGAGCGTGGAAGACGTTGTAGATCCAGGTGACAGTTTCAAAGGTGAAGCACAGGAGAGAAACACATACTACCCGAGTTAAAAGACCTCAACTGTGTGATCAGAGCTTGGTATCACCAAGTCCAATGCTGAGCTTTTGACGTCTAGGTTCAAGCACAAGAACTTCTAGGATGAAAATGTGCAAATCGCATATCGGACGAAGCGTCATTAAGCTTTTTTGTCCAGCTTTCTCGATAGGCACAATGTGACCAAGTGGTTCTAGGCAATCGGTATTGCCTGCGACGTGAACCAGTGGCGTCTCTTCATTGACGACCCATCCAAGAGTCTTGAAGCCGCGCTGCTCCATAATGGGAACAAGTTCCCATCTGTTCCCCCCCTGGCTTACTCCATCTCTTCCCCCCCCTGGCTCACTCGGTGAACCTCAAGACCTTGCTGGACGCCTTGAAGTATGCTGAGCAAGGCTGAGAGGTCATCGGGGACTTCAAAATGATGGCATTCCTGATGGGTCTCCAAGGCGGGGCTGGCCACAGTGGACCGACTTGTGTGTGGGGAGGAACAGTGTCAAGGAGAGCCAGTGGTGGCCCCATTAAGGTACTCAGGCCACCACTGCACATGAAATTAGGACCCAATGAAACTATTTTTACCCGGCTCTATTTATAGAGTTGGCAGTCTTCGAGTACCTTCAATACTATTTCCTTAAGCTGTATGAGGCAAAGATGTTTTAGTCGGACCACAGATAAAAGAAGATCCTGGAGTGCCAGGAATTCTTCAAGAGCTCTAGAAAGGAAAAAATGGATTGGAACAGCATTGTTGCAGTGGTTCGGGGCTTCCTGGCCAATCACAAGATCGAAGACTATATGTTGATCTGGCTGAGAGACTGGTGAAGAACCACGCACAATAGGCTGCCGGATGTCCCTGAAAGCCTAAATATCTCAGATGCTCATCTTAGTAAATTTAAGAGCATTGGGAGTGGATCACCAGGAGCAAACTGAGCGCTTTCGTCAGGATATAGTGGGCTGTGAACGCCGCTACCAAGGACACTGTAACGACAACATGATCGGAGAGCTGACACTATAACATGAATTACATTTGGGGATCTGATTTTTTAACTGATTCACAGTATAATTGTAAATCACAAAAAAAAACTTACTAAATCTTTGGGGTAATTTTTAGATAGCAATTAACACTTCTATCCAAAACAAAAATTTCTACATTGTGTAACGACAGAAATAGCAATAAATAATAACTCAAAATAATTACGATCAAATGGAAAAAAAACGACCCAAGAAACAAAGTGCGCGGCGCACCCGTCAGGAAGGTGGCGTCCAGTGATGCCGAGCTTTGTACTTTCACAAGTTAAAAATAAACAGAAGCTTCCTAAAGCACTTGCCTCGGGTGGATTGTTGTGTGGCTTTGTCCAGCGCCAGTGGTGCTTGTCTCAAACATAAATTAATATTGTTTGTATTAGCATATTGTCCCCACTGTTATGTTAGATTTTTTAGATTCTGTTGGCGATTATTGTATTTGTAGTACGTGGGTGAAGCATTATAGAATTGTGGTTCGAACAAAAGTCGTCAGCGAAGCCTGTTCCGGAAGTGTTCGAACGTCATCAGTTGTGAGTCGTGTAAACCATTTTTCATTCATAACAGAGGGTTTGACGGTGCAGGAATGTACTTTGGGCTTTGTTTATGAGGACGGCTGAAGGAATGAAAAGCAGTTTACACACGACTCACAACTGATGACGTCCGAACACTTCCGGAACAAGTGCTTCGCTCACGTCCTCTGTTCGAGCAACAATTCTATAAATGCTTCACCCACAAATAATCGCCAACAGAACCTAAACCCTAACCTAACCTAACATAAGCCTAGCAATACTATCGTTTTTATGTATAAGAATATGAATTTATATACGAGAACAAACTAATTTTAATACGCTATGTTAAAATTGATGAATGCGTCTGGGAAGGAGGGGCCCCTGCTTTACAACAGCCTAGCGTGAGGACGGGTCGCATGGGGAGTACTGGATCATTCACAGCGGGCATAATAGCTGTGACTGCGCAGACAAGTTGTCACATTCAGTTTGGTAGTAAAAACACAACCATTTCTGCTAATCAACATTTGCTGCGGCAGTTACTCAACGTTACATTTCCTTTCGACAAGAAGAAAAAAGATGCAGTGGAATTGGACGTTAACTACTCATAGAAGTGGAATCACTTCAACGTTTCAGGTAAGCAACAGTCTGATTTGTTGTTGTTTTAGATTTAGTTACTCAGAATGTCCATGTAGCACGGGCTATGGTGAGCCCGTAAAAAGTCTGAGGAATTGCCTTCTTAATACACATACAACTGTTTACACTGGTGTGAGGTGAGGTGGTGCGCAGCCTAGCGCACCTGTTCTCCATCTTGCTACACACTGATGTTGAGATAATGCTAAGGGTCTAGATAAACATTTACGGGACACGTAAGAGCTTACTGGATTGATCTTAATTTGTCTATCAATATGTTTGTCTAAATATGTATTGTGACTATGTGCTGGGAATCATTAGTTAAGGAGAGATATATTGTTTACATATGAACACACTACTTAGCCTAATATGCAAAGCCTGATACTAGACCATTTAATTATTTTATTTAATTATTATATGAAGATGCTGGATTATTTTGGTGATTACGTGTTACAGTATGAATGATTCTGACAATGGCCAAGCTTGACCATCCATAGGCTTCAGTCACAACTACCCTTCAATCTCAGACAGGTGAAAGTTCGTTCCAGGCCCTAATGGACCTTCCAGGACCTGGTATTACATCAATCAGTCACGCACAGGTGTCGTTCTGTCGTCTCTGGCACCTCGAATACACCCCCCCCTCTCTCTCTCTCTCCCTTTAAGTACAATAATAACAATATTATAAATATATATGAAAAATATAAACATTTTATACACCAACACCTCCTCCAATGTCAACATGAACGTTACTTCCAGCCTCGGGCCCAGTAAAGGCCAGAGGGTAAACAAACACGGATAGAGACTAAGCTCTCTTATGCCATGATATCATCTCAGCGTTGGCGTCACGGATGCGCGGTCGATGACTGTGTATTTGCATTCAAATGATTTGTCGTGATGCTGGTGTTGTAGGTTATAATGCCCGTGTTAATCTGCAAATGCTGATTCACTCGTCAATGTTAGTCCTGATGATGACATTGATGTTGATGGTTGGTTAGGGGTGACTTGACGCAGGTAGTTGGCTAAGGATGCAGTGGTTTGTCTCGTGTAGGGAGCCAGGTGGTGATCTCTGGCCGTGGATGCTGTTGTTCAAATTGGAATGTAAGAAATGGAAAATGGAAGGAGGGAGAGAGAGAGAGAAATATATAAAAATAGGAAGAAAGAGTGAGTTCTTTCCGCTCAGTCCGAAAGAAAGAGTCCGGTAGACAAAGCAGGCGAACAGCAAGGAACAGCTGAAGCAATATTGAGTGTGGGAGACGTAGTTGTTGCCTGCCCGCCTGCCTGCCTGTGCCTGCCTGCCTGCCTGCCTGCCTGCCGCTGCTACCTAATCTCCAGCCACCAGCGGGGGTCGTCACCTCCTATTTAATTTCTACCTTATGTTATTCCTAGAAATCACGAGCTTACACTAAGGAGCTTCAGTTGAAACCACAATATTTCCATGTGCAAGTAGCTATACGCATTAACAAAACACAGTGTACGTGGGAGATGGAAAAGAGAAGAAAGTAAAGGTCAAAAGGAGGAAGAAAGAGAAAATGGTAAACAAAGAATTTCCACAAGCCTCTCACGTGATACTCTGTCACGAGGGCATTGAACTACAACGCCACACCATGAAGCCCTTTACTGCATATTGTCTGACTTTCGTCCTCCTGGGCTGAGGTATGCTCAACTCTGTAACTACTATACGAGTACTGGAACACTTGATGATAATTGGACTTGTACCCTAGATTAACACGTAATGACTATATAACCTGAGCTTGTAAAGCATCATATCATCTTCAGTGGTTAAGTTCTTAATTGCACACAAGTGTCTCTTGTCAGCTATCTCACCCTGTCAGAG
>WNGS01164858.1:50433482-50450086 GCA_020271785.1 Procambarus virginalis
GATGAGAGTGTGAGGAATTTGCGATTGGCACAACAAGAGTGAGTGTATTGTGTTGATGACCTCACACATTCCACAGCCACAACAAGTAGATCATTGGCCAGACACCACCACGGAACTGTACCCTTTCTACCGTCATCTACATCTACTGTCACAGCTACACTTCTACCTAATACACTTGTAACTTTAGTCACATATATTACCATTATTTAACGATATCATATATTTACCCACTACATAGTACCTAATTACATACTGCACATTACCTACATATTGATATATATATACGTCGATATGTCTAGTTGAGTTAGTAAGTATATTACAGCATCACGTCTTTGAAATGCAGGCGATGAATCACAATAACGTGGCTAAAGTATGTTGACCAGACCACACACTAGAAGGTGAAGGGACGACGACGTTTCGGTCCGTCCTGGACCATTCTCAAGTCGATTGAGAATGGTCCAGGACGGACCGAAACGTCGTCGTCCCTTCACCTTCTAGTGTGTGGTCTGGTCAACACGTCCCTCAAAGCCTGACAGCAGGTACAGAGAAAGCACCCCTACCCTAAGGCAACTTGGGAGGGTTCAGAAAGTCAGACAGCGACGGGCTGCAAAGCTTAATGCTAGCAACAGTCTTCACATTAATTCATTTGCAACCGGCTCAGAACCCAACACTTTTATGGGCTGAAACCCCTCGCACAGCCCTAACGAGTCCCAGCAGTTGAAGAACTGAGGACGATCAAAAGCATTTGTTGCAAGTGTACGCAACATGAGCAAGTAAGATCCAGGAAGATCCAGGAAAGATGTAAGACTGCAGGATCCGTGTGAGGTCAGTTGAACTCCCAGTTACAATTCTTTTACCATGTCGTAGCACAGTCGATTAAGCCGCGTCTGGGATCCTCTCGGACGTAGGGTTCGAATCATGATCACGGCCCTAGCGGATTTCTTCTTGTAAGATGTCCACCAACAGCAGCAGGCTCCAGTAAGATCAAACACCGTCGCGTGGATGTTATCTTGAGATGATTTCGGGGCTTTAGTGTCCCCGCGGCCCGGTCCTCGACCAGGCCTCCACCCCTAGGAAGCAGCCCGTGACAGCTGACTAACACCCAGGTACCTATTTTACTGCTAGGTAACAGGGGCATAGGGTGAAAGAAACTCTGCCCATTGTTTCTCGCCGGCGCCTGGGATCGAACCCAGGACCACAGGATCACAAGTCCAGCGTGCTGTCCGCTCGGCCGACCCGACTCCCTACCGGAGTCGGGTAAGTTGAGTAAGATCCAGTAACAGTAAGATCCAGTAACAGTAAGATCCAGTAACAGTAAGATCCAGTAACAGTAAGATCCAGTAACAGTAAGATCCAGTAACAGTAAGATCCAGGGGGAAACCTGGTAGAATTCTGGCTTCCAGCTTAACTGGAGCGCCCCGGACTCTGGAAATATTGGCGCATTGTGAATTAAGCCGTTCAACACCGCTCGTCATTGTTCAACATCGTTCAACATCGTTCAACATGGTTCATATCGTGAAACTATACTTGTTTCTCTTCCACTGAAGCTGAACCGGAAATTGTATTTGTTTAGAACTTTCTTCATTCTCTACCCAATTCAGTATTGGTTTTGTAACAAATATTAAACATTTAAGATTATTCAATGTTTGGAGAGCAGAGACCCCTCACAGTACTGTGACGGCCTCACAGAAGAACGTTTTGGAGTGATCCAAGAACGTCTTGGACTGATCCAAGAACGCTTTGGAGTGATCCAAGAACGCCTTGGAGTGATCCAAGAACGCCTTGGAGTGATCCAAGAACGCCTTGGACAAATACGTGGAAGAAAAGGCTGGCCAGGACAGGTGAGAAATTCACGCAGGAATCTAAGCTATTTCAGCTTTGAGGCTTCCAGTAAAGGTTTAATTTTCGCCCGAAAAATCTTTATTTATTTGTGTGTGTGTGTGTGTGTGTGTGTGTGTGTGTGTGTGTGTTGTGTGTTGTGTGTGTGGTGTGTGTGTGTGTGTGTGTGTGGTGTGTGTGTGTGTATTTGTGTGTGTGTGGTGTATTTTGTGTGTGTGTGTGTGGTGTGTGTGTGTGTGTGTGTGTGTGTGTGTGTGTGTGTGTGTGTGTGTGTGTGTGTGTGTGGTTGTATTTGTGTGTGTGTGGTGTATTTGTGTTGTGTTTGTGTGTTGTGTGTGTGGTGTGTGGTGTATTTGTTTGTGTGTGTGTGTGGTGTATTTGTGTGTGTGTGTGTGTGTGTGTGTGTGTGTGTGTGGTGTGTGGTGTGTGTGTGTGTGTGTGTGTGGTGTGTGTGTGTGGGTGTCTTTGTGTGTGTGTGTGTGTGTGTGTGTGTGTGTGTGTGTGGTGTGTGTGTGTGTGTGTGGTGTCTCTGTTGTTGTGTGTGTGGTGGCTTTGTGGTGTGTGTGTGGTGTATTTGTGTGTGTGTCTGGTGTCTTTGTGTGTGTGTCTGGTGTATTTTTGCAGATCACAGTTCGTCATGTTGGATCTTGTATGTTGATGATTCTCTGTCTCTGTCTCTCTGTCTCTGTCTCTCTCTCTCTCTCTGTCTCTCTCTCTCTCCTCTCTTCTCTCTCTCTCTCTCTCTCTCTCTCTCTCTCACCGTGGGGAGGTGTGTAAACAAATGAGAGGCGGGCAAGAGAGTGTCAACACACTTGCTTCTCTCACCTGGAGGACACGGCAGGTGCTGGCGGTGAACGTGGGAAGTAGAGTGCATGTGTCCTCAGTGACACACTCTCTCTGGCCCCCTGCCTACCCCCCTTCCCTTCTTCTTCTCCCTCCCCCCAGCACCCTCCTTTCCCTCACCTCCGTTTCCTGCCAAGCTTCCCCTTCCACCACCGTCCCACCTCCCCTCTCGATCCCAGCCCCCCTCCACAGAACATTCTCCCTCACTCACCTATCACCACTCAACCACCATCATCATCAACCCGCCGCCAACCTACCCCAGCTGCCAACCAACAACCATTAGACCCACCCCCCCCCACCACTACGACTGCTACCCACACATACCACCCACCACCACCACCACCACCACCCCCCTTCCCCACCACCACCACCTTCACCACATCTAATGCCATCACCACTGCTACTGCCACCACCACAACCATTCTCCTACTACCCTTTCTTACACTACTTTCCACACCTAATCGCTATAACTACCCGCACCTACCACCACCACCACCATTACAACCCCCCCCCCTCCCCCTTCTACTAAAGCAATCACAACTACTTCCAAATTACACACTTTCAAGTAAATTTAACATTAGTATAATAAGTATTGTTCCATCTAGGGATGTGCTGCGCGCTCTCCACAACTCACATCATAACAACACATGTTTCAGGTGCTGCGCAGCGCACCTAAAGTGCGTCC
This sequence comes from Procambarus virginalis, assembly GCA_020271785.1. NCBI lineage: Eukaryota > Metazoa > Arthropoda > Malacostraca > Decapoda > Cambaridae > Procambarus > Procambarus virginalis. The sequence continues at coordinate 50,436,850 of WNGS01164858.1, forward strand.
AGACATCTGACAGGAGCCACTTATGTTGCCAGGTGTTGTAGTCCCGACACCGGCGCTCCATCCAGGTGTGTGTTAGACTTAGAGGATGATTTAGCGGGCATACCTGACGTCCAAAATGTATACCCCTTCCCCTATTATATATGTATATGTTTACGGCCTAATAGGGAAGTAAACAAGGCAAATAAACAACTTTAAATCTGTCCCATATCTAACTACAGCACCCATGTTGCAGCTACAGTATTTGACTGCTGTACTTTCACCTTACTGCCACCACGTCCACCACAAACAATCACCTCTCACTTGTCTCAAACGTCACTAAAAATATTGTAGCCCTCTTACCACCACACCACCACTACAACAACAACAACTAATACAACCTCTGTAACCCCCTACAACCACAACAACAAGTATAACCGCTACCTGCGGCGTGGCTTCGAGCCGCAAGTAGGAATGGATGATTCTTGGAGTGTTGTGTGTGTGATGGGAGGAGCCTCGGCATCTTCCCTTCCCATCAACTGTTATCTCTCTCTTCATTAATCCCCGCAAGCTCTCCTCTCTATCACAGACACACACACATATACCACACATAAGGTGCTCCAGAGGATAAGGGAGTATGCAGGCGATGAGTCACAATAACGTGGCTAAAGTATGTTGACCAGACCACACACTAGAAGGTGAAGGGACGACGCGTTTCGGTCCGTCCTGGACCATTCTCAAGTCGTTTGTGACATCGACTCGATAAGGGAGTATCTAAGCAACAGGAAACAGCCAGTAACTGTGAGGGGGGTTGGGGGGGGGGGACATCAGAGTGGCGAGATATCACCAAGCGGGGTTCCACAGGGCTCTGTACTTGGACCCATCCTGTTTCTAGTATATGTAAACGGACCTTCCAGACGGTATAGACTCATTCCTCTCAATGTTGCTGATAAGGCAAAAGTTATTGAGAAGAATCAAAACAGATGAAGATAGACAGAGCTACAGGACGACATGGACAAACTGGTGAATGGTCTAGAAAATGGTTAATGAAGTTCAACTCAGGAAAGTGTAAAGTAGTGAAATAGGCGAAGGGAACAGAAAGGCTGAACACAAGGTACCATCTGGGAGGTGATATCCTGCAAGAGTGTAATAGAGAGAAAGATCTGGAGGTTGATATTACACCGAACCTGTCCCTAGAGGCCCACATCAAAGGATATCATCAGCGGCGTATGCTAGACTGGTCAACATAAGAACTGCCTTTAGAAACTTGTGTAAGGAATCGTTCAGGACCTTTTATACCACTTATTTAAGACCAATCCTGGAGTATACAGTTCCAGCCTGGAGTCCATACCTGGATAAACACACGAAACAAAGTTAGAGAAGATTCAGCGGTATGGCCACAGACTAGTCCCTAAACTGAGAGGTATGAGCTACCGAGGAAAGGCTGAAGGAGGTGAACCTCACATCTCTGGAAAACAGAAGAGTAAGGGGAGACATGATACCACCTACAAAATTCTCAGGGGAATTGACAGGGTGGACAAAGACAAACTATTTAGCACGGGTGGGACACGAACAAGGGGACTCAGGTGGAAACTTAGTACCCAAATGAGCCACAGAGACGTTAGAAAGTTTTTTCATTGTCAGAGTAGTTAATAAATGGAATGCATTAGGCAGTGATGTGGTGGAGGCTGACTCCATACACAGTTTCAAATGTAGATATGATAGAGCCCAATAGGCTCAGGAATCTGTACATCAATTGATTGACAGTTGAGAGGCGGGACCTAAGAGCCAGAGCTCAACCCCTGCAAACACAACTAGGTGAGTACAGACAGCGTCCCCTCAACTACGACATCCGACGTGTCAATGAAGTAACAATCAGGAGAATACGACTCTTAACGTCTCTTCTGTGGCCAACGAGGAGGAGGACTTCGTAAGAGCTCGTACGATCTAGAGCAACCAATGAGTGCGCAGGAGCATGGCCACACCCCTCCCTCCGAAGCCTCGGGATTGGCTGGGCGGGGTGGTGTCACGGCCCTCTCTTGTTGCGTCATTTGGCAACTTGATGAACATATCCCGGTGACCATCTGGTCGAAGACCGGCAGGGAGGGAGGATGGGAGCCGAGAGAAGATGAAGGAGAAAGGGGCGGAAGGAGAATGTGAAAGGGAGGGGAGAGAAAGTGGAAAGGAAAGAGAGAAACTTTTTTCTTCGACTCGTTGGCAACTTTTACTTATGTCTTCCTTTCTCTGACTTTACAGAGGATGTCTTTATCAACATTGTTCTCTTTAGTATCTTAACAATTTACGTAATAATCGCATCTCTTTTGTTTCTTCCCCTCGTCTATGGTTATGGGACTGTCCCCTTAACCTGTCCTCAGAGCTTAGACCTCTTAACTCTGGCACCAGTCTTCTTCTATACCTCTGTACTTTTCCAATCTATTTACTTTTTTAAGCATCACATGGTGTAGATTCCACGCTGGTGTTGCATGTTCCAGATTTGCTCCATCATAGGTTGGTGAAGATGACCTTGAAGAATCCTTATCTAGGTTTCGTAACTCACGTTCTAAGATGTTACCCCCTGTTTGTAGTCTCTGGCGTTAGACTTATATCCTTTCTCAAATCTCTTCTTCTTTCCGATTCCTGTAGTTGGTTCCCCTTTATGGTGTGCATTCAACTCTTAAGAGCCATTTGCCTGCTCAAGGTCCTCCTGTAACTTTCTGCAGTCGTCTTCTGTTTTTACATTTATCTTTAACTATGCGTCATCTGCAAACATTAACATGTTTAAGCTCGCTCCCTTCTAGTAGGTCATTCATATAAATTTGGAACAGTAGTGATCCTAGGACCGAGTCTCTTGGTCCTAGGACCGAGTCTCTTGGGTCCTAGGACCGAGCTTCGGGGTCCTAGGACCAAGAGGCTCAGTCCTAGGACAGGCAGCTCTCCTGACTGTCCTCTTTCTCGAATATTAAGACTACTTTTGCAATTTTTCCAAAATGTTGGGAGATCTCCTGTCCCCGAGTGTTTTATTGGAAATTTGAGTTATTGGTTAACAGAGGACCTGTGCACAGTGTGAAAGGGAGAGAGTTAGGAAGTGGAGGGAGAGGGGGAAGGTGGGAAGAGGGGAAAAAAATTGTGGAATGGAATGGAAAAGGAGGTAGGAGGGGGAGACAATGAGGGTTACGGAAGATAATAGAGAAGTTGTATGGGTGGGCGGTGGACTGAATTGATTGAGTGATGAAGCTGTTGTTGACAGGAGGGGAATGCGTGCCTGTGGAAAAGGGGGCAAAGGAAGAGAGGATTATTAACACGTGTTGGAAGGGGGAAAGAAATAAAGTCATTCCATCCAATATGAAGTTAATATCATTTGAAAATCACATTACTCCATTATTTCCCTTCTTCAGCAAGGCAAGTGTTCCGCTGAAGAACCGGCCTTGCCCGCCCTCCCTCCTCCCCCCTCTTCCTGTAGCTCCAGGGGTGGCCAGGCAGCGTGCTTACTGGTCGCGTTATTCAGGCCAAACTGGTCCTTAACGACGGCAACTGGCAGTTCCCCTCCCCCCAGACACAACTGCACTCAAATGGCCTTCATGCACTCAGCAACACGTAACGGCATGGTGGTGGCAGAGTGCAATAATGCTATGGTGTCGTGGTGTTGCAAGCGTCATGCTGATTGTGATATATATTGTGTGTGTGTGTGTGTGTGTGTGTGTGTGTGTGTGTGGTTGTGTGTGTGGTGTGGTGTGTGTGTGTGTGTGTGTGTGTGTGTGTGTGTGTGTGTGTCTGTGTGTTTTCATAATTTCTAAACGAGCTTTCGTACTTTAAAAATGGTCTATAGTTTCTTCTTGAACACTTATGTAGTCTCCAGTATTTCATTCCTGTTTTAGTGAGACCATCCCCGTGTCTGCAGGAGGACTCCATCCAGGTATTCACTTATATTCCAAGTTCATTCCATATGTCACTTATCTAACTCTTCATATATTTATTTCTATCTCTGTAGCTCATGGAAGTACTTAGTTTCCACTTGTGTCCATTAGTGTACCATCCACGCATACGACTTTGTCATGTCTCCAAGCATGCTGGGAATTCAGGGCCATCATTCTGTTTAGATAGTACTTATGAGGACCATCGTGCATATATTGAGTCAAAATGCAATTAGAAAGTAGAAATCCCTACTACTGATTTGGATTTTTTTTAAAGTGAATTAAACCAAATTCTACTATCACACTGCCCTTTACGCCTATGTGTGTATGTACGTTGGTGGACAAGTACAGAAAGTACTATCCAAACAGGAGGATGGGTTACAGAGGATTCAGTAACTCTTAACTCTTCTAGTCTTCCAGTGACGTGAGGTATAATTTCTGTAATCTTTCCTGGGAAACTCATACCTCTTGTTTCTGGAACGAGTCTGATGGCATACTTCTAGACTTTCTCCAACTGGGTTTTGTATATTATGCATATGAAAAACGTTTGAGCAAGTGAGCAAGTCTGCTCTCTCCCCTCAGAAACAAAGACTTTTCTCAGCTTTGTCTGCCAAATGAGGAGCAGCAGCTTCTGAAACCCTCACTTTGATAAAGTGTGCCTTAAAACAAGAGCCAGGCGAGGCCACACTAAAAGATGGAAGGAGAGGAGGGGTGGAGATGGAGGTTCGAGACTGACCTTCGAATCAGCAGCCAACACCTGTGTTCGCAAGGTTAATATTCCACTTACAGGCGTAGGAGACTCGACTCCTCTCTCTCTCTCCTCTCTCTCTCTCTCTCCTCTCTCTCTCTCTTAAACACACACAAAACACACCTCTCTCTCTCTCTCTCTGTCTCTCTTCTCTCTCTCTCTCTCTCTCTCGCTCTCTCTCTCGTCTCTCTCTCCGTCTCAATCCATTCTCTCGTCCCGTCTCCTCTCGTCTCTGCCTAGTCTCATCGCCTCTCTCTGGTTGTCTAAAAATCTCTTCTCCTCCGCTCCTCCTACCTCGAGGGATCTCCCTCTCTCTCTCTCTCGTCTCTCTCTCTCTCCTAGTAGTCTCTCTTCTTCTCACCGTCTCTGTCTCTCCTCTCTCTCTCTCTCATCTCTCCAGAAAGGAAGTGAGAAAAAGAGATCCATAATCTTGACATAAAAGAATATAGTACGCGAAAAAGAGAGAATAAAAATATAATTAATGATAAAAAAGTTAATATAAAAATAATAACCACCAACTGAGGATTAGTAAAAGATCTATATGAATATAGAGATATATAGATAGAGATATATATAGATATAGTATATAGAGATATATAGATATATAGATAGATATATATATCTCTCTCGTCTCTCTCTCTCCTCTCTTATTCCCTCCCTCTAACGGCCTGTATAAGTGGGAATATTAACCTTTGCGAACACAGGTTGTTGGCTGCTGCTGTCGGAACAGAGGTCTTCTCGAACCTCCCATCTCTCTCTCCCCCCCCTCCTTCTCCATTCACATCTTTTCTTGTGTGGCCTCGCCTGGCTCTTGTTTTAAGGCACACTTTATCAAAGTGAGGGTTTCAGAAGCTGCTGCGTCCTCATTTGGCCGACAAAGCTTGAGAAAAGTCTTTGTTCTGAAGGAGAGACGACTTTCCACTTTGCTCAAACGTTTTTCATATGCCATAATTATCAAAACCAAGTTGGAGAAGTCTAGCAGTATGCCATCAACTCGTGTTCCAGAAACAAGAAGTATGAGTTTACCAGGAAAGATTACGAGAATTACACCTCACGTCACTGAAGACAGAAGAGTTAGAGAGTTTATGCTACTGAATCCTCTGTAACCCATCCTCCTGTTGAGATAGTACTTTCTGTAACTATGTTCCACCAACGTACATACACACATAGGCGTAAAAGGCAGTGTGATAGTAGAATTTGGTTTAATTCACTTTAAAAAAATCCAAATTCAGTAGTAGGGATTTCTACTTTCTAATTGCATTGTTTGACTCAATATATGCACGATGGTCCTCGTCGTTACTATAATTACTATCTAAACAGGAGTATGGCCTGAATTCCCAGCATTGCTTGGGCAGACATGAACAAAGTCGTATGCGTGGATGGTACACTAACTGGACCACAGTGGAAACTAATTACTACTTCCATGAGCTGACAGAGATGAAATAAATATATAGACGAGTTATATAAGTGACATATTGAATGAACTTTGGAATATAAGTTATAACCTGGATGGAGTCCTCCTTCAGACACGGGGATTGTCTCACTAAACAGTAATGAAATACTGTGACTACATAAGTGTTCAAGAAGAAACTATAGACCATTTTTAAAGTACGAAAGCTCGTTTACAAATTATGAAAATCGACACAGACACACACACCACAACACACCACACACACACACCACACACACCACAACACACACACACACACCACACACACACACACAACAACACACACACATTATAATATACAATCAGCATGAACGCTTGCAACACCCTACACCATGCAAATTATTGCACTCTGCAACACCATGCCGTTACGTGTTGCTGAGTGCATGAAGGCCATTTGAGTGCAGTTGTGTCTGGGGGGAGGGGAACTGCCAGTTGCCGTCGTTAAGGACCAGTTTGGCCTGAATAACGCGACCAGTAAGCACGCTGCCTGGCCACAAAAACTGACTACAGAAGAGGGTGGAGGAGGGAGGGGGCGGGCCAAGGCCCCGGTTCTGGGGTTCAGCGGAACACTTGCCTTGCTGAAGAAGGGAAATAATGGAGTAATGTGTTTCAATGATATTTTAAAAAACCTCATATTGGATGGAATGACTTTATTTCTTTCCCCCTTCCAACACGTGTTAATAATCCTCTCTTCCTTGCCCCTTTTGCCACAGGCACGCATTCCCTCCTGTCAAAACACTTCACACGCATCATTCATCGCACCGGCACCCATACAACTTCGCTATTATCTTCCCGTAACCCTCATTGGGTCTCCCCTCCTACCTCCTTTGCCATTCCATTCACACAATTTTTTCCCCTCCCCCACTTCCCCCTCTCCCGTCTTCCACTTTCCTAATCTCTCAACCCACCCATCAGTCTCACACTTTCACACTGTGCACAGGTACCTCTGTTAACCAATAAATCAATTTCCAATAAAACTCTCCGGGGACAGTAGATCTCCCAACATTTTTGGAAAATTGCAAAAGTAGTCTTAATATTCGAGAAAGAGAACAGTCAGGAGAGCTGCCTGTCCTAGGACTGAGCCTCTTGGTCCTAGGACCCCTAAGCTCGGTCCTGGACCAAAGAGACTCGTCCTGACCAGAGACTCGTCACTAGGATCACTACGGTTCCAATTTATATGAATGACCTACTGAAGAGCGACTATTAAACATGTTAATGTTTGGCAGATGACGCATATTTAAAGATAAATGTAAAAAGAGAGGAGGACTGTAGTAAGTTACAGGAGGACCTTGAGCAGGCAAATGGCTCTTAAGAGTTGAATGCACACCATAAAGGGGAACCAACTACAGGAATCGGAAAGAAGAAGAGATTTGAGAAAGGAATATAAGTCTAACGCCGAAAAGAACATACAAACAGGGTAACATCTTAGAACGTGAGTTACGAAACCTAGATAAGGATTCTTTCATATTCAAGGTCAGCTTTCACCACCTATGATGGAGCACATCTGGAACAATGCAACACCAGCGTGGAATCTACACCATGTGATGCTTAAAAAAGTAAATAGATTGGAAAAGTACAGAGGTATAGAAGAAACTGGTGCAGAAGTTAAGAGGGCTAAGCTCTGAGGACAAGTAAGGGGAAGGTCCCCATAACCATAGACGAGGGAAGAAACAACAGAGATGCGTTATCGTAAATTTTCAGAAAACCTAAGAGAAACCATGTTTTGATAACGACATCCTCTGTAAAGTCAGAGAAAGGAAGACATAAGTAAAAGTTGCCAACGAGTCGAAGAAAATTTTCTCTCTTTTTCCTTTCCCTTCTCTCCCCTCCCTTTCACATTCTCCTTCCGCCCCTTTCTCCTTCATCTTCTCTCGGCTCCCATCCTCCTCCTCCAATCCTGCACCTGTCTTCTACAGATTTTCACCGGGATATGTTCATCAAGTTGCCAAATGACGCAACAGAAAGGGGCCGTGACAACCACCACCCCCCGCCCAGCCCAATTCCCGAGCTTCGGGGGAGGGGTGTGTGCCATGCTCCGCGCATCATTGGTTGCTCTAGATCGTACGGCTCTTACGAAGTCCTCCTCCTCGTTGGCCAAAGAAGAGACGTTAAGAGTCGTATTCTCCTGATTGTTACTTCATTGACACGTCGGATGTCGTAGTTGAGGGGACGCTGTCTGTACTCACCTAGTTGTGTTTTGCAGGGTTTGACTCTGGCTCTTAGGTACCGCCTCTCAACTGTCAATCATTGATGTACAGATTCCTGCGCCTATTTGGGCTCTATCATATCTACAATTTGAAACTGTGTTGGAGTCAGCCTCCACCACATCACTGCCTAATGCATTCCATTTATTAACTAACTACTCTACCTGAAAAAACTTTCTAACGTCTCGTGGCTCATTTTGGTAATAAGTTTCCACCTGAGTCCCCTTTTTCGTGTCAAACCGTGCTAAATAGTTTGTCTTGTCCACCCGTCAATTCCCCTGAGAATTTGTAGGTGGTTATCATGTCTCCCCTTACTCTTCTGTTTTCCAGAGATTGTGAGGTTCAGCTCCTTCAGCCGTTCCTCGTAGCTCTACCGCTCATTTAGGGACTGCGTCTGTGGCATCCGCTGAACTTCCTAACTTTTGTTCTGTGTTTAACCAGGTATGGACTCCAGGCGGAACGGTACTCCAGGATTGGTCTTAAAGAAGTGGTATAAAAGGTCCTGAACGATTCCTCACAAAAGTTTCTAAAGGCAGTCTTATGTTGGCCAGTCTACATACGCCGCTGATGATATCCTTTTATGTGGGCCTCTAGGGACAGGTTTGGCGTGATACCAACCTCCAGATCTTTATCTCTATTTCACTCTTGCAGGATATCACATCCCAGATGATACCCCCTGTGTTCAGCCTTCTGTTCCCTTCGCCTATTCACATACTTACACTTCTGAGTTGAACTCATTTAAAACCATTTTCTAGAACCATTCACCATTGTCCATGTCGTCCTGTAGCTCTGTCTATCTTCATCGTTTTTGATTCTTCTCAATAACTTTTGCCTTATCAGCAACATTGAGAGGAATGAGTCATACCCTCTGGGAGATCGTTCGTTTACATATACTAGAAACAGGATTGGTCCCAGTACAGGGCCCTGTGAAACCCCGCTGGTGATATCTCGCCACTCTGATTTCCCCGCCCCCCCCAACCCCCCTCACAGTAATACGCTGTGTCCTGTTGCTTAGATTCTCCCTATCGAGTCGACTTGTCACAATCGACTTGAGAATGTTCAAGGCCGGGACCGAAACGTAGTCGTCCCTTCACCTTCTAGTGTGTGGTCTGGGGTCAACATACTTTAGCCACGATCTTGTGACTCATCGCCTGCATACTCCTTATCCTCTGGAGCACCTTATGTGTGGTATATGCGTGTGTGTCTGTGATAGAGAGGAGAGCTTGCGGGGATTAATGAAGAGAGAGATAACAAAGTTTATGGGAAGGGAAGATGCCGATGCTCCTCCTCACACCACAACACTCCAATAATCATCCATTCTACTTGCGGCTCGAAGGCCACGCCCGCAGGTAGCCGGTTATACTTGTTGTTTTGGTGTAGGGGGTTACAGAGGTTGTAATTATTTGTTGTTGGGTTTTGTAGTGGTGGTGTGGTGGTAAGAGGGCTACAATTTTTTTAGTGACGTTTTGAGACCAGTGAGAGTGAGTGGTTTGGTGTGACCGTTGTGGCAGTAAGGTGAAAGTACAGCAGTCAAATACTGTAGCTGCAACATGGGTGCCTGTTAGTTAGATATGGACAGATTTAAAGTTGTTTATTTGCCTTGTTTACTTCCCTATTATGCCGTAAACATATACATATATAATAGGGGAAGGGTATACAACATTTTGACGTCAGTATGCCCGCTAAATCATTATCCTCTAAGTCTAACACACACCTGGATGGAGCGCCGGTGTCGGGACTACAACACCTGGCAACATAAGTGGCTCCTGTCAGATGTCTGGGACGCACTTTAGGTGCGCTGCGCAGCACCTGAAACATGTGTTGTTATTGATGTGAGTTGTGGAGAGCGCGCAGCACATCCCTAGATGGAACAATACGTATTATACTAATGTTAAATTTACTTGAAAGTGTGTAATTTGGAAGTAGTTGTGATGCTTAGGTAGAAGGGGGGAGGGGGGGGGTTGTAATGGTGGTGGTGGTGGTAAGGTGCGGGTAGTTATAGCGATTAGGTGTGGAAAGTAGTGTAAGAAAGGGTAGTAATGATGGTTTTTGGGAAGGTGGAGTAGCAAGTGGGTGATGGCAATTAGATTGGTGAAGGTGGTGGTGGTGGTGAGGTGGTGGTGGTGGTGGGTGGTGGTGGTGGTGGTAATGTGTGGGTAGCCGTGGTATTGGTGGGTGGGGGTGGTCTAATGTTGTTGGTTGCAGCTGGGGTAGTTGGCGGCGGTTTGCTGCTGCTGGTGGTTGCGTGGTGCTCGGTGCGTGCGGGCGCCTGTTTCTTTGCTGGGGGCTGGGCTCGAGAGGGGATTGGTGGCCGGTGGGAAGGGCCGCTGAGGCCCCGGAGGTGAGGCAGGCGGTGCTGGGGGGAGGGAAGCAGCCGGGAAGTGGGTAGGCAGGGGGCGCGAGAGTGTGTCACTGAGGACCAAATGCACTCACTTCCCACTTTCACCGCCAGCACCTGCCGTGTCCTCCAGGTGAGAGAAGCACGTGTGTTGACACTTCTTGCCCGCCTCTCATTTGTTTACACACCTCCCCACGGTGAGAGACGAGATCAGAGAGAGATAATCTTATAGATAGCATAGAGAGACAGATATATAGAGAGGACAGAGACGATAGACAGATACATAGAATCATCAACATACAAGATCCAACATGACGAACTGTGATCTGCAAAATACACCAGACAAACACACAAATACACCATATACCACACACACAATACAACCAACACACACACAAATCACCACACCACACAACACATATACACCACACATCACACACACACACACACACACACACACACCGCACCACACACACACACCACAAATACACCAACACACACACACACACACACCACACACACACACCCACACACCACACACACACCCACACACAACACACCCCACCAAGCAAATCCACTCACACCCCACACCCCCCACCTATACCCACACACCCACACACACAACACCCACCACACAACCCACCACACACACACAAATACCCACCACACCCACCTACCACCCGCACACCCCACACCCACACCACCCCACACACCACACATCCCCACACACACCCACCCCACCCCCAGCCCACAACAACACCCCACCCCCATACACACCTCCCCCACACCCCCCTCCCCCACTCCCCTACCCACCCACCACCACGCGCCAGACCCCCCCCCCCCACACAACTAAACCCCCCCCCAACCACACCAACCCACACACACGACCCACACACACACAAATAAATAAATCTTTCGGGCGAAAATTAAACCTTTACTGGAAGCCTCAAAAAAAGCTGAAATAGCTTAGATTCCTGCGCGAATTTCTCACCTGTCCTGGCCAGCCCTTTTCTTCCACTTATTTTATCCAAGGCTTCTTTGTGAAAAAAAAAAAAAAATCACTCGAAGGCGTTCTTGGATCATCCAAGGCGTTCTTGGATCACTCCAAAGCGTTCTTGGATCAGTCCAAAACGTTCTTGGATCAGTCCAAAACGTTCTTCTGTGAGGCCGTCACAGTACTGTGAGGGGTCTCTGCTCTCCAAAAATTGAATAATCTTAAATGTTTAATATTTGTTACAACAAAACCAATACTGAATTGGGTAGAGAATGAAGAAAGTTCTAAACAAATACAATCTCCGGTTCAGCTTCAGTGGAAGAGAAACAGTATAAGTTTTCACAATAACCATGTTGAACAATGTTGAACGATGTTGAACAATGACGACGGTGTGAACGCTTATTCACAATGCCCAATAATTTCCGAGTCCGGGGCGCTCCAGTTAAGCTGGAAGCCAGAATTCTACCAGGTTTCCCCCTGGATCTTACTGTTACTGGATCTTACTGTTACTGGATCTGAACTGTTTACTGGATCTTACTGTTACTGGATCTTTAGTTAACGGATCTTTAACTGTTACTGGATCTTACTCAATTACCCGACTCCGGTAGGGAGTCGGGTCGGGCCCGAGCGGACAGCACGCTGGACAATTGATCCTGTGGTCCTGGGTTCGATCCCAGGCCCGGCGAGAAACAATGGGCAGAGTTTCTTTCAAAAAACCCTATGCCCCTGTTCCTAGCAGTAAAATAGGTAACCTGGGTGTTTAGTCAGCTGTCCGCGGGCTGCTCCTAGGGGTGGAGGCCCTGGTCGAGGACCTGGCCGCGGGACACTAAAGCACCGAAATCACCTCAAAATAACAATCACGCGACGGTGTTTTGATCTACTGGAGCTGCTGCTGTTGGTGGACATCTTACAAGAAGAATCCGCTAGGCCGTGATCATAGATCGACACCCTACGTCCGAGAGGATCCCAGACGCAGTCTTAATCGACATGGTAAGAATTGTAACTGGGAGTTCAACTGACCTCACACAGATCCTGCAGTCTTACATCTTTCCTGGATCTTCCTGGATCTTACTTGCTCATGTTGCGTACCTTGCAACAAAGCTTTTTGATCGTCCTCAGTTCTCAACTGCTGGGACTCGTTAGTGCTGTGGCAGGGGTTCAGCCCATAAAATTTTTGGTTTCTGAGCGGTTGCAATGAATTAATGTGAAGACTGTTGCTAGCATTAAGCTTTGCAGCCCGTCGCTGTCTGACTTTCTGAACCCTCCCAAGTTGCCTTAGGGTAGGGGTGCTTTCTCTGTACCTGCTGTCAGGCTTTGAGGGACGGTTACAAGACCACACACCTAGAAGGTGAAGGGACACGACGTTTTTTCGGTCCGTCTGGACCATTCTCAAATCGACGTTGAGAATTGTCCAGGACGGACGAAACGTCGTCGTCCCTTCACCTTCTAGTGTGTGGTCTGTCAACATACTTTAGCCACTTAATTGTGACTCATCGCCTGCATTTCAAAACTTGATGCGTAAATATACTTACTAACTCAACTAGACAATATCGACGATATATATATCAATATGTAGTAATGTGCAGTATGTAAGTAGGTAACTATGTAGTGGGTAA
>WNGS01164858.1:50450186-50460297 GCA_020271785.1 Procambarus virginalis
TCGCATATATATATATATATTATATATATATAATATATGTCGTACCTAGTAGCCAGAACGCACTTGTCAGCCTACTATGCAAGGCCCGATTTGCCTAATAGGCCAAGTTTTCATGAAATTAATTGTTTTTCGACTACCTAACCTACCTAACCTAACCTAACCTAACTTTTTCGGCTACCTAACCTAACCTAACCTATAAAGATAGGTTAGGTTAGGTTAGGTAGGGTTGGTTAGGTTCGGTCATATATCTACGTTAATTTTAAGTCCAATGAAAAAAAATTGACCTCATACATAATGAAATGGTAGCTTTATCTTTTCACAAGAAAAAAATTTGAGAAAATATATAATTCAGGAAAACTTGGCTTATTAGGCAAATCGGGGCTTGCATAGTAGGCCAAAAGTAAGTTCTGGCTACTAGGTACGACATATATATATATATATATATATACTATATATATAATATATATATATATATTATATATAAGAACAAGCCATTCAGGCTTGTTCGCATATATATAATATATATATATATATAATATATATATATATATATATATATATATATATATCCCATTCAGATGATATATTTACATTTGTATTCATAAATAGTTGTACGTTTAAAAATATGGTAATGCCAGGTGGTGCCAGTGCAGTAGGGGAGAGTGCCAGGTGGTGCCACGAGAGATATAAGCCTCCCTGACACCGATATCGCAGCATCCTGTCGGCTATCTCCCCCAAGAGCGATAGTAGGAGACAACTCTTTTGTTTCGTTGGAGGAATGGGGATGGGAGGGAGATGTGTGGAGGATGGGACGTGAGAGAGGGAGAGAGAGAGAGAAAGGAGGGACTCTTGAAGGGAGAATGATTAGGAGGAAGAGGAGAAGAGAAGACGGAACAGAAGACGGAAGAGAGGTAGATGTGCAGTTGTAACACCTGGGTACTGATCCCCCCCCCACTCACTCATCTAGGTGTACTCACCTAGTTGTGCTTGCGGGGGTTGAGCTGTGGCTCTTTGGTCCCGCCTCTCAACTGTCAATCAACTGTTACTAATTTTTTTCGACACACACCCAGGAAGCAGCCCGTAACAGCTGTCTAACTCCCAGGTACCTATTTACTGCTAGGTAACAGGGGCATAAGGGTGAAAGGAAATCTGCCCATTTGTTTCTGCCTTATAACCTCGACCCCGGAGCGCTGTGTGTGATATATCTGTAAAGCCTATAATACCACACAGCTTTAGCGAGGTTGTAAACACCTTCCTGTTGTTAGGCTCTGATATTATTTCCTCCTCAAGATAACAGTTATCAACGTGGCTGACAATACCCGGTTTCTTTAATAGTCGGATGGACGATTAAAATTTTCATAGTTTTCTATGCTAGCAAAATAATGATGATAATAATAATAATTATTATTATTATTGGTCTTCATATTCTTATTATTATCATAACACTCATAATAACTTAGGTTCTGCGCTTTTACGAATGTGGATGATTTCAGTGTTTTCTTAACAAAATTATTATTAAAACTCGGGTATTTCTAATTAGGCTTTCATAAGATATTTATAGTAGACCCTTCGGTATCTCAATGAGACGACTAAGATAACGAAAATGGGTGCTTAAACATGAGCAGGTAATTGTTCAAATTATGATTGGATAGTATAAATTTAGGCTGATACCGAGTTCCGCGCATTTATAAGCATGCGCCATTCGTGGAGCTGTAGCCTGGGAAACTATCTATTTTTCTGCCCTGCATTTTTCATAATTTCGAGAAGATAATTGTGTCTGAAACGCTGTGAATGATTAGTAAATTTATAAATAAAGCAGGGGTCTCTGTCCGTTTGTCGCGCTCTCTCTACCATTCTATATATATAATATAGCAAGCAGGACATTTTTTGTTGGTCTTTAACATTAATGTGCATAAAAAAATATTACAAGAAATTCTTACCTCTGTCCCAGGATCGGCTGAAATCCATGTGCATGTCTCCATAGGCGATATGGAACTAAAACGTCTGCAATTATCTTAAAACTATCAAAGAATGTCAAGTTCATAAGATAAGACGTATCGAGGCGCGCATTAACCCCTCCATGTGGCTGACCAACTGGGGGAAGGAGGAAAAAGATCTTAGAAATAGCCCAAGCCTATCCTTAGGCTTCTATTCGTAGAAATAGCCTATCCTTTTGGGCTGTATTTTTATCTTAATCAACTTACCTGAACGTGATCCTTCATATAATAAAGATTACATTTGATAGCGGAGACCTCCCACCTATGATCATACCTGAAGAGGTTTGTTATGTTAAAGAGATTGAATTCTTCTTCCATGTGCGGCAACTGAAGGAAATTCGGTCCTGGTGTCAGTTCGATATGCGTTTTGTCAGCTTTGTAACAAATCAGAATCTCATCCAGCCCGTCCTTCTAAGGTTCCACAACGTGAAGACACTGGCGTACTAAAGTGCCCTTATCCAAACCTACCAGAGGACCCAAAACAGAAAACGGGATCTCAATTTCGCGAGCCGCTACCATGTCCTAGAACGGCAATTTTTGTCCTTATATACTATTCCTTTCCCCCGTCCCATCCCATATCCTAATCTTGACCCCTTCCATGTGCTATATAATCATAATGGCTTGGCACTTTGCCCTAATAGTTCCCTTCCCAAGGTAGAAAATACGTCACAATGCGACGTTCTATTAGAAGGACGGGCTGTATCATCACCTAAACAACAAAAACCAACCAGATCGACGCATACATTGTGGAGATGATCACCCAACTTGCTCAGGATCCTGCAGCCACTAATAAATTACAAAAATCTATGAGTTTCTACATCCCCATCAACACCACATCCAGCACGTCCGTCACCCCTTAACGTACACCTTTCCTTTTCAACCACACAAACGCCACATTACAAATGATTACGTAACCCATGAAACCGCACTACTGCTACAGCCACACTACCACAAGTCTCAACAACCTCAAGTACCGGGAGACAGAACGGAGCCAAGTCCTCTCATTCTTGTGTAACGCCTCTGCTCTTGACAACAGTTTTACTAAATATATGGTGACCGGCTGATATCCACTCAATTGTCATCTATCATTTTTCTAACTTCATATATATATATATATATATATATATATATATATATATATATATATATATATATATATATATATATATATATATATATATATATATATATATATATATATATATATATATATATATATATATATATATGTCGTACCTAGTAGCCAGAACTCACTTTTTGGCCTACTATGCAAGGCCAGATTTGCCTAATAAGCCAAGTTTTCCTGAATTAATATATTTTCTCTAATTTTTTTCTTATGAAATGATAAAGCTACCCATTTCATTATGTATGAGCTCATTTTTTTTATTGGAGTTAAAATTAACGTAGATATATGACCGAACCTAACCAACCCTACCTAACCTAACCTAACCTATCTTTATAGGTTAGGTTAGGTTAGGTAGCCGAAAAAGTTAGGTTAGGTTAGGTTAGGTAGGTTAGGTAGTCGAAAAACAATTAATTCATGAAAACTTGGCCTATTAGGCAAATCGGGCCTTGCATAGTAGGCTGAGAAGTGCGTTCTGGCTACTAGGTACGACATATATATATATATATATATATATATATATATATATATATATATATATATATATATATATAATATTCATTCATTAATTGTGTTGGGGGACAGGCAGCCAAAGTGTATGTATACACGTTAGGCTTATATCTATGTCCATCATCTAAGTCCTTATATCCTTATATCTCACCATCTAGGTCCTCCCTCCCCCCAAGGATGCAACCCCACAACAAGCTAACTCCTGAGTGTACAAGTACAAGGATATGGAGAAACTACAAGGAATAACAGAACACCAGAAAGCAGGGTGTTTCCTGGCGTTCTGAAAAGATAGAAGAAAAAGAGGCAATACGATCACCACTTACAAAATAATAACAGGAATCAACCAAATTGACAAATAGGAATTCCTGAAACCGACAACTTCAATAACAAGAGATCACAGATTTCTTGGAAAGTAAGGAAATAAAGGTGCCGAAAAATATTAGAAAGTTTTCTTGTGCAGAGTAGTAGACCGTCGGAACAAGCAAAGTGAGAAATTGGTGGAGGCCAAAACCGTCAGTAGTTTCAAAGTGTTATACGACAAAGAGCACTGGGAAGGCGGGATAACACGAGCGTAACTCTCAACCTGTAACTACACTTAGATAATTAAACTTACACACATAGTGCAGTTCTTCCCCACTCCCTCTCTCACACCAGTGCAGCCTTTCTCCCTCACATATATCCAATGAGCACTCTCCCATATTAGTTTTTGCTCCCTTCCGCCATCCCTCAGCAGCAGTTTCCATGGTAACAGTCCCCCCCCCCCCACTATCACCACATCCCACTAGCGTCCTTACCTATCAACCACACCTTAAATACTTTATCATAATAAACCCTTTTATCGCTGGTGTTATCTGGATATAATCACCTTTCTGCTAATCAAAGTCCCATGCTGCGTTGCACGTAATGAATTGTAATGTCTCGTGGGAGTTTGTGGGGATATCTGGTGACCTTTGGTTATCTCTGGTGACCTGTGGTATTCTCTATGATCTGTGGTGACTTGTGGCATTCCATATTGCCCAGTGGTGATCTCTGGTGACCTGTGGTGATTGCCAATGACCTGTGGTGATCTCTGGTGACCTGTGGCATGCTCTATGATCTGTGGTGACTTGTGGCATTCCATATTGTCTAGTGATGATCTCTGGTGATCTGTGGTGATGTCTGGTGACCTGTGGTGATGTCTGGTGACTTGTGGTGATATCTCCTGGAGGGAGCTGATGGGAGAACATGGCACGGAAGCATCATGGCAAAATTTCAAGAGTCATCGCGGAACTCCTTCAAAAATATGTGCCGAAAAGAAGAAAGACAAGAAAGGGAACTAGATGGATGACACAGGTCGTAAAACGAGAATTGGTAACAAAGAGGAACCTCTGGGGAACGAAGAAATCCACGAAGGACATCATTAATTATGAGATATACAAATGGGCACTAAACTCGGCCACTCAGAAAATCAGATCAGCCAAAAGAAACTACGAAAGAAAACTTGCCCGAAACATAAAATAGGTCCAAAATCGTTCTATGCCTATACAATAGATAAAACCAAAATAAAGGACTCAGTTGGACCCTTGATAGATGAGACTAACCAAGCTATTATGGATGAAAATGGGCAGTAAACACTATAAATGAATATTTTACATCAGTGTTCACACTCGAAAGATTGGATGACATCCCCTCACCCACACATGTTTGAAGGAGGTGGGGCGAATAAATTTAAGTTCAAGTTAAAGTATGTTTATTGAAACAAGAAAAAAATACATCTCGAAGGGATAGAGTAGCATAGGCCATTTCTACCCCCTAATAAATTTAAGTATATACCCATAACATGCGAAATAATTAGAAAGAACATTAACAAACTAAAAAACTCAAAAGCCCCAGGTGTGGATGGTATCCAATCCAGTCATAAAGGAGCTGACAGAAATATGCCAACTGCTGAAACTACCTTTCACAAAATCTCTGGACCAAGGGGTAGTCCGTCTAAATTGGAAATATGCAAATCTCACCCCCTATTTACAAAAAAACAAAAAAGGCAGAAAGAGCTCAGCAGAAAAACTGGCTGATCAGTGACATTATGCATCTGCAAGCTCATGGAGAAAATCCATAGGGAGGGGAATCATTCACTATCTTAAAGTGAACAATCTTGTACAATAGACACAACATGAGTTTGATAAGAACAGATCCTGCCTTACAAACTTGCTCACATTTTTGGAACGATAACCAGCTACTTAGATAAAGGCCTTCCGGTGGATGTAGTATACATGGATTTTGTTAAAGCCTTTGATAAGGAATCACATGAAAGACTGGCAAGGAATTTACAGGCCCATGGAATAAATGGTAAAATGAAAAAATCCATAGGAGCCATGATGAGGGTTTGAACCGTGGGTTCCCACACACATACTGAACAAGTTAAGAGGTTGTTGATCCGGGCATTTTATTCAGAAGGTCGGATGTAACAAAAACAAGATGCAAGGTTTCAAGCTCAACATACTGCAATGTAGGACTGAGAACAGGAGCCCATAGGGTTATTAACCCATGGAACCGCCTACCAGCTAAAGCCGTAACTGCCAATATAATTGGCAGTTATGGCGGACAATTATAAATATACCTGGACTCATCCAGTAATTACATTTAGTTAATTACTGTACACACAGATCCTCATGATGCAACGGACAGCACTTGGGGTTCTCAGCCTAAGGGCATGACTTTGATTTCCAATCGAGGCAGAAACAAATGGAAAGTTTCTCTCATCTGATGCCTCTGTTCACCCAGCAGTACTTGGGTACAGTACCTAGGAGTTAGTCAGACCAATATTCTCAAAAATAAAATAAAAATGTTAATTTATTTAGTCAAAACCATAAAGTATCTCTTCAGAGGAATACTTCATTATGATAATTGCCATTATCCTTACAATGCCTGCCCCATAGGTGCTACAGTGTAAAGGTTGGACAATAAATGGATATTAGGAGAAACAAACTATTAAATACAGTATAAATTTTTTTATATGTAAAAATATACACTGTACATTTGAAAAATTTGTCAATTCTTGGATTCTTAAAATTGATATCACAGATAAATTTGTGTTCGTTGAGGAAAGCAATATTACACACCTTTTTATATTTCTATGCTAGAGGTCCATTATGAGCAAATATAAAGACTAAAAACCCAATTTTAGCATTTAGCCTACAATTTTGCTATTTCAAGTTAGCTATACACATCCTATTGACACGGGAAGGTGAGACAACTTCTCCAAAATATACAAAATGGTTCAAAGTTATGGTGCTTATAAAACTACTTAGATCACCAATTCATTTCTAGAACTTTCAATGGATGGTACAATACATAAATTTTTTCTAAACATTTCAAATGCTAAAGATTTTCAAAAGCACCTGAAACAATTTTCAGTAAACTCTACACACTCAATTGTTACTATGCAACTGAAGCAGTTGCCATTCACTTATTTTCAGAAACATAAGTGTGAAAAGAAACTAAGAACATACTCTGCAGATAAAGACATGAAACAGCTGACAAGGAAAGAGACAACAGAAAGGCACGGCAGACAAAACAATACGAAGAATACAAAAACAGCATTCGTTGAACAAAGCCAATATGAAGGTTAGAGAGGTAGACAAAAATCAAAATGCCCAAGAGGCTCTGCAATGTGAGTGAAGCTATGAAATGAGACCTTAACAGGTACTCCCATGCCTTCCCCACACAAGTGACTGTATGGCCAGCTAAGCCTCCTTACCTCTAAAGTATTACCGAAAACAAAATAAAATTAAGGGGCAAAATATGTTGTGAAGCTAAACGATACTGAAATGGTACAATTTTGCTTTGACCATACAGTGTTTTAATATGTATTACATTTACAAAACCATCATTATCATTAGAAAATAATTTCTCACTTTTAAGGACATTTGAAGAAATTTACCTTCAGAAACACAAGAATATAATACTATAATACTTCTGGTATCGTATTCAAAATATACTGACACATCAACAACTCTGCAAATTCAAACAAAAACATGTCAGTATTTATAATGTACCTAATTTTTGGGATAACACAATATTTAGCTTAAATATAATTTATAGATAGGGGCATTACCATTAATTCTTTGTGTAATGCATTGTGCTAGATCATTATTATTATTAAGGTATGAAGACTATCAAAAATTCTAACCTATACACTTCACTCAAACTATTTATGTCACACCCTGTATCAGTAGACACAGGAACACATGTACACTTGTACATGATGACTCACACAGGTGAACTCTCACATGAACACTCACAATGGGGTACATGTGCAGGATGCCAGACTTGTCCAGTAAGTGGCAACTGGAGTTCAAACAAATCCAAAGTAATAAGGATGTAAGCATAACAAAAGGGAACTGATGGTCTAGTGACATGTGAGAGGGAAATAACTATTACAGTGCAAAGTGAAAAGACATGGCTGTTAAGAACAGCCTTCAGTAATTTCTGTGTACCACACATAATATACCAAAGACCAATATTTGAGATGCAGTACCAGACAGGAACCAACCCCTAAAGTACACACAAGAAAACTTAGAGAAAAGCACAGATGTTTTACATGACACTATACTGAATTATAATGGGTAAACTGAAAGAACAAAATCTCTCATTAGTGGAAAAACAAATAAATTTTGGGGCATCAACAAAGTGAACAAACACACTATTCAAAGAGTGGGACCAGGACAAGGAGAGAGAAATTGAAAATGACCACTCAAATAATCCAGATATAAAATGAAACTTCTTCATGTGATGGCAGTAAGTGTAATGAACTAGGAGTAGAAGCAATGTTGACAACTGCCTACAAGTGGATTGGAAAGGAAATATGACAAAACCCATGGGAAACTTATACATTACATGAGCCAATAAACGGCTAAAGAGTTGGTAATCATGAGCTAGAAGTTATTCCCTACAATTAAGTAATTATCAAAAGAAGGCACCAAGCCTTATTCCCTGCAAATAACTAATGAGTGAATACATACATAAAGTTAAGGGATTACAGACATATGCAAATATTCATACTTGAAGAAATAAGAGCTAGGTGGGTCATAGATAAGATGTGTAAAATACTGTATTAAAGGGAGTCAATCAAGTATGTTTATAATGAGCAAAAGCAGAACAAGAGGAAAAGCATCAAAGTGAAAAATATGAACTTATTAATGTCAGTAAACACTTTCATCAATGTAAGGGCAGTGTGCAAGTGAAATGAATTAGAACTAGAAATAACTGATTAATTCTATCAATAACTGCTATATAGTCATAATTAGCAGCTATGGCATAACACGTTATGCCTTGAGTAAGTTGACCTTATTCTCCATGCCATAAGTTTTAAAAGCAGATCAATAAATAACAGAAAATTACTCAAGAATGAGTCTTTCCTTGACAACAAGCAGTTAAGTAAAAGAGCAACCCAGAAGTTGAGTTCAGTTCCCAATATAAAAGTTAAGTAAGTATCACAGTGCATGACATAATCTCACACACACTTAATATGCAATAAAACACACACAACAAACAAAAATATGAAAATATGAAGACTTCTTTTCCACTTGAACAAACAAAGTGTACATTCACAATACTGAAACGGAGAATTTACGGTCTTCGGCTTCAAGACTGTGTTGCTATTGTCAACCGCAATCGCGGGACGTCGTACTCTTCCAAGTTGGATGTGGAGATCCCTGATCCTTCTTACCATCCAATCCTAAAACCTTATCACTCAAATTTTTTCCAAGTGGCTATAAGGCTTAGATGCTGATTCTCCTGATTATTGCCCCTTGTTCTGCTCTAAAGTGGACTGAAGAAAAACATATGGCTGTTGGCTGTGTGGCATATTCATGCATTCTCTCAAGCCATTTACTCTCACCGGAGGTATAAAGCGACACATCAAGATTATCTACTGACATGACGAGTAACAAATACTTTGTCTAAAACTTTCGGGAGTTAAGTTGTGAGGTGTTATGGTGCCTGTGTAATGAACGTCATAGAAATAATATAATCAAAAATCACAATAGTAATCATGCCCAGTGTTCCACATTTGCCTTGTTTCTGAACGATATGGTTAACCCTTTTTTTTTTAATTATATGAGAGCATAACTGTATTTATTTTAGGGGACTTGCCTGTGCAGATTTGTACCAAATGCTGTACATTATATGTAAATATGTACGGTATAGATTATAATATGATGACAGTTAAATAAAAAGCATTTGTAAAGGCAAAGGAAAATAATACTTTTGCCAACAAGATGCACCTTTATAATACAGCATATTTAAAATCATCTATACATGAGAATGTCAACATTTGCATACTAGGTAAAAATATACCAACTGAGAAACACAGTAGTGCATAATAAAAATAAATATACTGTAATTTCAATAACTTACAATGTCACTAAATGAAAAAAAGGAGCAAATACCCAATACAACTAATAATGGAACACAAATAATTACCTGTGTTCTAACAGCA
>WNGS01164858.1:50461297-50481509 GCA_020271785.1 Procambarus virginalis
AAACACATAAACAGAGCCCTAGTAAACAACCTGGAGCATAGTACACAATCAATCCCTGGAGCACAACCACGCACAACCCGGAGCCTGACCATGCACAACCTGAAGCCCACATGTCACACCCTGGAGTTAAGTAACCGGAGCCTGAACCAGTTGTGTAACTGGAGCCCATCCAATTGTGTAACCGGACCCCTACCACTTGTGTAACCGCAAGCCTAGCATGACCAAACCGAACAAACATCATTTGAAGCACAAACCATGCACCAACCGAAGCCCGACCATGCACAACCCGAAGCCATAGTGACACCCCCGGAGCCCGACCAGTTATTTAACCGGAGCCCGACCAGGTGTAACCGGAGCCCGACCAGTTATTTAACCGGAGCCCGACCAGTTGTGTAACCAGAGCCCGACCAGTTGTGTAACCGGAGCCCGATCAGTTGTGTAACCGCAAGCCTAGCAAGTATTCATCTCATCCACCCCCCCACCGAACTACACAGCCCTAGAGCCCTACCAAACTCCATTCCTAGCTCGATTAAACAAAAATCTCCTGAGCCCTACCTAAAACCCTCCACTTGCCCTAGAAACCAACTATGGAGCCATAGCAAACAAAAAAATGAACTGTGTACGAAAAAAGAAACCCGGACTTCTACCAAACATATAAACATAGAGCCCTAGTAAACAAACCTGAAGCACTAGTACACAAACAACCCTAGAGCTCAACCATGCATGAACCGGAGCCTGACCATGCACAACCTGAAGCCCAACAAGTCACACCCCCCGAGTTAGGTAACCAGAGCCTGAACCAGTTGTGTAAACGGACCCCGACCAGTTGTGTAAATGCAAGCCTAGCATGAACGAACCAAACAAACAATTCAAAACAAACATCTGAAGCACAACCATGCACGAACAGAAGCCCGACCATGCACAACCCGAAGCCCTAGTGACACCCCCGGAGCCCGACCAGTTATTTAACCGGAGCCCGACCAGTTATTTAACCGGAGCCCGACCAGTTCTACATGTAACCGGAGCCCGACCAGTTATTTAACCGGAGCCCGACCAGTTGCCTAACCGGAGCCCGACCAGTTGTGTAACCGAAGCCCGACCAGTTGTGTAACCGGACCCCGACCAGTTGTGTAACCGCAAGCCTAGCAAGTATACATCTCATCCAACCCCCCCCACTAAGCTGAACAGCCCCAGAGCCTAACCAAACTCTATTCCTAGCTCGATTAACAAAAATTTCCTGGCCCTACCTAAAACCCACCACTTGCCCTAGAAACCCACTACGGCACAATAGCAAACAAAAAATTGAGCTTTGTACGAAAAAATAAACCTGGATTTCTAGCAAACACAAACAGAGCTCTAGTAAACAAACCTGGAGCACTAGTACACAATCAATCCCTGGAGCACAACCACGCACAACCCGGAGCCTGACCATGCACAACCTGAAGCTCAACATGTCACACCCTGGAGTTAAGTAACCGGAGCCTGAACCAGTTGTGTAACTGGAGCCCATCCAATTGTGTAACCGGACCACTACCACATGTGTAACCGCAAGCCTAGCATGACTGAACCGAACAAACATCATTTGAAGCACAACCATGCATGAACCAAAGCCCGACCATGCACAACCCGAAGCCATAGTGACACCCCCGGAGCCCGACCAGTTATTTAACCGGAGCCCGACCAGTTGTGTAACCGGAGCCCGACCAGTTATTTAACCGGAGCCCGACCAGTTGTGTAACCAGAGCCCGACCAGTTGTGTAACCGGAGCCCGATCAGTTGTGTAACCGCAAGCCTAGCACGTATTCATCTCATCCAACCCCCCACCGAACTACACAGCCCTAGAGCCCTACCAAACTCCATTCCTAGCTCGATTAAACAAAAATCTCCTGAGCCCTACCTAAAACCCTCCACTTGCCCTAGAAACCAACTATGGAGCCATAGCAAACAAAAAAATGAACTGTGTACGAAAAAAGAAACCCGGACTTCTAGCAAACATATAAACATAGAGCCCTAGTAAACAAACCTGAAGCACTAGTACACAAACAACCCCTAGAGCTCAACCATGCATGAACCGGAGCCTGACCATGCACAACCTGAAGCCCAACAAGTCACACCCCCCGAGTTAGGTAACCAGAGCCTGAACCAGTTGTGTAAACGGACGCCGACCAGTTGTGTAACCGCAAGCCTAGCATGAACGAACCAAACAAACAATTCAAAACAAACATCTGAAGCACAACCATGCACGAACGGAAGCCCGACTATGCACAACCCGAAGCCCTAGTGACACCCCGGAGCCCGACCAGTTATTTTACCGGAGCCCGACCAGTTATTTAACCGGAGCCCGACCAGTTCTACATGTAACCGGAGCCCGACCAGTTATTAACCGGAGCCCGACCAGTTGCCTAACCGGAGCCCGACCAGTTGTGTAACCGAAGCCCGACCAGTTGTGTAACCGGACCCCGACCAGTTGTGTAACCGCAAGCCTAGCAAGTATACATCTCATCCAACCCCCCCCCCCCCCACTAAGCTGAACAGCCCCAGAGCCTAACAAACTCTATTCCTAGCTCGATTAAACAAAATTTCCTTGCCCTACCTAAAACCCACCACTTGCCCTAGAAACCCACTACGGCACAATAGCAAACAAAAAATTGAGCTTTGTACGAAAAAAGAAACCTGGATTTCTAGCAAACACAAACAGAGCTCTAGTAAACAAACCTGGAGCACTAGTACACAATCAATCCCTGGAGCACAACCACGCACAACCCGGAGCCTGACCATGCACAACCTGAAGCCCAACATGTCACACACCCGGAGTTAAGTAACCGGAGCCTGAACCAGTTGTGTAACTGGAGCCCATCCAATTGTGTAACCGGACCACTACCACATGTGTAACCGCAAGCCTAGCATGACTGAACCGAACAAACATCATTTGAAGCACAACCATGCACCAACCGAAGCCCGACCATGCACAACCCGAAGCCATAGTGACACCCCCGGAGCCCGACCAGTTATTTAACCGGAGCCCGACCAGTTGTGTAACCGGAGCCCGACCAGTTATTTAACCGGAGCCCGACCAGTTGTGTAACCAGAGCCCGACCAGTTGTGTAACCGGAGCCCGATCAGTTGTGTAACCGTAAGCCTAACAAGTATTCATCTCATCCAACCCCCACCGAACTACACAGCCCTAGAGCCCTACCAAACTCCATTCCTAGCTCGATTAAACAAAAATCTCCTGAGCCCTACCTAAAACCCTCCACTTGCCCTAGAAACCAACTATGGAGCCATAGCAAACAAAAATTGAGCTGTGTACGAAAAAAGAATCCCGGATTTCTAGCAAACATACAATCGTGGAGGCCTAGCAAACAAACCTGGAGCACTAGTACACAAATAACCCTTGGAGCACAACCATGCACGAACCGGAGCCCGATCATGAACAACTAGAAGCCCAACAAGTCACAGCCCCGGAGCCCGACCAGTTGTGTAATCGCAAGCCTAGCAAGCAAATATCTCATCTAACCCCCCCAACAATGTGCTAAGTGGGGTACCTGCACAGGGGTCCATGTAGGGGCCAACCCTTTTTGTCATATACATCAAAGATATAAATGAGATTATTACAAACCACATCTAATTTGCAGATGACACTAAGACCTATGGTAATGTGAGAAGTGAAAGTCGTATTGAAACTTTACAAAGAGATCTACATGAACTCTACAAATGGTCAGATGACTAATGTCGATAAATGCAAGACCTTGCATGTGGGGCATAACAATCCACGCTACAGCTACCAAATTGACAGCTCTACCTTTCAACAGATAGATGAGGAAAAAGACCTTGGAGGCAGAATCCATCACGTGAGGCGTAACAATGCACAACACAACTACCAAATCATCAACATTATCTTGGAGTCAGAATCCACCAATCACTGATAGTTGTACAACAAGTGGGAGCGGCAGTAAAAAAGCAAACCAAACCCTGGGAATAATCATGCGTACCTTTACCTTCAAGGAAAAGAAAGTAGACCTTCAATTGTATAAGTGTCTGGTGCGCCCCCACATGAATTATTGCATCCAGACAGAGACCTCATCTTCAGAAAGACATAGCTGCTCTGGAGCCATGTCTCACTAGAGCTATGTCTTACGACAAAAATCATACCAGAGCTTAGTCATCTCTCGTATCAGGAACGGTTGAGGGCCACAGGGCTAACACTGCAGACCAGGCATGACAGGGCGGACCTCATAGAAACTTTTAAAATACTAAACAATTTGAAGGATGTCTATCAGGACAATGTCTTCAAAAGGTCAGATGTTACCCGAACACGGAGCAACAGGTTCGAACTCAACAAGCCAGAATCAAACAAAGCGCGTGGCGTTCCGCGAGCGCTTTGTCATGGGTTCGTATCATGACCGGGGAGGATTTACTGGGCGCAAATCCTTAACTGTAGCCTCTGTTATCGCAACAGTAAAATGGGTACTTGGTTGTAAAAACGATTCTTCGCGGCGGGGATCGTATTCCAGGGACCTGCCCGAAACGCTAAGCGTACTAGTGGCTGTACAAGAATGTAACAATTCTTATATATATCTCCCAAAAAAAAAATGTTGGACAGCAAACAGAAGATGGTTTTTCACCCATAGGGTTGTAAACCCGTGGAACCGCCTACCCGCCGAAGCCGTAAATGCCAAAACTCTGCTGGGTTTTAAAATATAGCTGGAAAAGATCAGGGCAAATGGGGGGGACCTTTGACAAGTCGCTGGCTTACTGTCCTCATCGAGGCCACTAGTGTTAGTGGCCCTCACGTAAATTCAGTTTCTGGAGGGTGTCCCCGCTCCTTCCTGTTGGGAAATTGTTCATCTATTATAGTGTACACAGGACTGTCGCCTGTCACTAAACTTAGTTTTTAAACTATTAACTTGATGAAGTAATATTAACTTATACGCGAGAATAATTCTGAATATGTAATACGGTAAAATTTACGAACGCGGCTTTGGGTTGGACGGCCACGTAGGTGCGCCTAGCCTGAGGACAGGCAACTGTAAATGCTTCACCCTCAACATACTTCAAGTGCAATTAATTGCCAACAGAACCTAAATACCGAACCTAATATACGCCTAATTAAACATAAAAAATTAAATTAATTTATACACGATAAAAACTATTTCTAATAGACAGTACATGAAAGTCGATAATAAATGCGTCTTGGGAGGTGGGGGAGAGGTGTCGACCGCCGCGTTAACGAGCCTAGCCTGACGATGGGGTGGTTTAACACTATGGGGAAATGTATTCTACATAATATTCTACCCCATATAATGTTGGCAAGTCATAATCCTCAAAAGCTTCCATAATATCCGAGAGAGGACAGACTAGTTAGCATTAGTGGAATACAAACTTTTGAATACTGCAGAACCCGGATGAAAAAAAAACAATACGGAAAATATGACCCTCGGAAACATTACAAAAACTCAATGTTATAATAGCGAACATAATGCATTATACATTGCTTAATGCAATGTATAATGCATTAAGCATTGTAGGTGGATGTAGACTATATATATATATACATGCGTACCCCCCCCCCCCACTGCTCAGATATATTAGCAAAAAAAAATTATCAGCCTTACCTAGAGGGGAACGACGATGCTGACGCCGCCGCTGCTTCCTGACGACTGGCGGCCCCGTAGTCGTCAGCCACCAACCGCCCCAGAGACCCCCTGCCTAAAATTATTTGAACGCCATTTTGAAATTCCTATCGTATAGCGCCAGGAGTGTGTAAATTAATATTTGTATGCACTATAGGCCTTTCTAAAGCAATTTATAGATCTGAATATCATATATTGTCTAACAAACGAATTATTTAAGTTAATATTTTAATTTGCCAGATGCAAGTCTCATTGCACACAAGATTTGTCAGCAGATTTTGTTTTTTTTTTTTTATTTATATATAAAAAAGAGTTCTTAAATTCTTGTAAAGCCATTAGCATGCATAGCTTTTCGGGCAGATCCTTAAATTATTCCTAATTTTTCCCCCGGAATACGACCCGCCAAATCGTTTAACAACCTATTATCTGCTGTGTAAACAGTTAAGGATTAGCGCTCGGTCAATCCTTCCCGTAACACATCTCTAACCCTGTCTATGGAGGACAGAAGAAAATGTATATATATGCTGCTTAGCATTGTAAATGTATGGCCACGTCTGTGGTAGAAAAGTATAATAATAAAAAAAAAATCCTTCCCGGCCCGGATACGAACCCACAGGTCAAAGCGCTGGCGAAGAGCCGGGCGTGTGCCATGGTGGGGGGGGGGGGTAGAAATAGCCTAAGCTACTCTGTCTCTTTGAGATGTATTTTTTCTTGTATCAATAAACATACTTGAACTTGGGTGCGTGCTTTACCACTACGCCGCAGAGTCTACTTTGTGGCATAGTCGGTCTACTACGTAAACCCGTATAATTTCCCAGCCCCAGACCTCGTTTTTTTTTTGTTTTAAGAAGTTTAGGTGCCCACACAGCAATGATGGACATGATGATCCCCTATTCTCTATGAAGATTACAGAGTATAGATCAAAATCCAGCTATGAGTTCATCTAATAACTTCATTTCATAGGATGATTAAGTAAACTCTCATGGGTTCAGCACATTAAATTAGCACTTGGATTTTCAAGTACATGAATAGCATACTTTGAATCCACAGAATATCTCCACTATTTATTTATTTATTTATTTTTTTATTATTTATATACAAGAAGGTACATTGGGTTTATGAGAGTATTTACTTAACTGCAACCAAAATTATGCATCTTTCTGACGTCATGGCGACCCTCTCGAACGAGTCACGATAAATCCAGATTGTAAGTCGTAGATGTACGGGACAGACGCGTCATACTTCAGCCTCACATAAAAGCTCCATTTTTTAACAAGTCATTATGTTTTTGTTAATATAGTATTTTATTTACTTAATCAAAGTTAATGTATTTTAATGTATAACTTCTTTAATTGTTATACATTATACCATGTTTCAACTTATTAATTATTACGCAAAGAAAACCCGATATTCTTAGCTTAGTGCAAAGGATCACTTGAAGTAAACAAGGTCCATGAAAGAGAGTACTCTCTCGGAATAATATATGTTTAGTTCGTCTTAGTTTGCATGACGCGTAAACAATGAAGTGCATTGTACCAGGGGTTAATTTAAAGGTAACTCTTAACGATTTCCTCAACATCATGTATGTTTTTTAGAAGATTTGTCCATTTTAGACGTTTTGCCAAGAGTGTTCTCAGCTTTTTCAAGTATTCAAGTACTCAATTACTCACTCACTCACTCACACTCACTCACTCACTCACTCACTCACACGCATCTCACTCACACTCCTCACTCACTCACTCACTCACTCACTCACTCACTCACTCACTCTCCTCTCTCTCTCTCTCTCTCTCTCTCTCTCTCTCTCTCTCTCTCTCTCTCTCTCTCTCTTCTCTCTCCTCTCTCTCCTCTCTCTCCTCACTCTCACACTCTCACACTCACACTCTCTCTCTCACCTTCACACTCTCACACTCACTCTCTCTCTCTCTCTCTCTCTCTCTCTCTCTCTCTCTCTCTCTCTCTCTCTCTCTCTCTCTCCTCTCTCTCTCTTCTCTCACTCCTCTCACACACTCTCTCTCTCTCTCTCTCTCTCTCTCTCTCTCTCTCTCTCTCTCCTCTCTCTCTCTCTCTCTCTCTCTACATACATACATACATACATACATACATACATACATATATATATGTCAGGGCGATTCACCTACACCAACACACAAGAGCTGTAAAAGTCATTTACTGCCAGGTGAGCAGAGGCATCAAGTGCAAAAAATGTACCTAAACATTTTGTTCTAAAAGGAAATATTTCCACCACACTGCTGTATCTAAATAACACGTTGATTAACATATTATTTATCCTAAGATTCATACCTCGGCAATCGTGTAATCAGTCTTAAATTTTCACTATTTACAGTACATCTTTTCAAATAAAGATTCTATTGAAATCTTGATTTTTGTAAGCAGTCCAACAAATTACCATAAAAAACAAATGATAAACAAATAAGCAAATAAAATCTAAAAACCAATAATTCTACAAGACATTCTTGACAGTCAGATTGTGGACATATAGTGCAGTGTCCTCTGAGCCTGTATTCAACATATCCACACCCTTAGGGTGGGTAAGATGTCTCGGGTACATATATCTATATTTTTTTAGGGCTTGATTTAAGTGAACTTTTAAGCTCTTTATAAGAAGAACTTGAGTAATGACATTAGGTCACATCATTGTGATACTACTGTAGTGCCAACCACTGTTTAATGGAACATTCAATAGTTTTGCATAAAATAGTATGAGATTGACTCAGGTAAGTGTAAAACTCAGGATTAGTTGTGGTAATGCTGTACTAGTGTAGAAGTTAGGTCACTTGTCAATCAAAACTTGCAGATATAGATTAATTTACTTTAGCAGAGATTCTACTTAGGTTTGCTAATGAATCTTCCTAGCATGTACAGGTACTTTTTTTTTTTTTTGCCAAAGGAGGTACAGTATCTTTGTTTTTATCAGTATGCTGTACAGTACTGTACTGTATTCATGCAAACATATTGCAGATACTCTATTGACTAAAAATTGTAATGTTACTAACATAGTTTGCAATACACAAAACTCTAAAATTATTTATTTTTTTAATTATTTAATTTAATTTTAAATGTATGAAATTATGTAACTACAGTGTGTGCATTTTATTTTCAGTTTTTGGAAGAGTTATGCACTCAATGGCAAAAATTGGCGATGAATTATATGTTGAACCAGATTCTACAGGTAAGAGTCATTTTCTAAAGTAAATTTGCTATTATTTTCTTATAACTTTCTAGCCTAATATTATTTTGATCTATAATAGCTTAAGCAAGCACACTATAAAACAATTTATGGTAATACAGTATTTAGATACAAAATGGACCTCACTATTTTAGTGTTGAAGGAAAGCTGCTACTCAAAGACCTGGTGCAGTTCATGTTGAGATAGTGTGGCTTTTCCTCTGTACTGATATATTTGTGACATTAAGTGTTGTGATGGAAGTCAGTATAACGGTACCTCACAAGCACAACTAGGTGAGTTCACAGTATTTATTAATTATATTAGTTTATATATAGACTGGATGGTAGAGCAACGATCTCACTTCATGCAAGTCAGCATTCAATCTCTGACCACCCAAGGCATTCAATCTGTGACCAGAGGAATTGGGCATCATTCCTCTGTCCCATCCCAAATCTATATCCTGATTCCTTCCAAGTTATATATAGTCATAATGGCTTGGTACTTTCTCTTGATAATTCCTTTCCCTTATTCTGTATGTATATAATTAAGAAAATACAATTTGAAATGTCTGAAAATTATTTTGTTTAATGATAATTCAGTGTAATGATGACAGTTTCCTCCACAGGAGTTATCTTCCGCACTGTCAACTCATCTCGGTCAGCATTTGCTTCATTTCATTTTGGCAGCGGGTTCTTCACTCATTTTGATGAGGGTTTAGGCGGGCAACAGCCAAATGCAGGAGAAGAGATAGTCAAGTGTAAAGTTGCTATGAAGGTGAGTTGTAGGTATCTGATTATTACTATAATAAGAGCGATCAAAATATGGTAATGATTACCTGGAAATCGAAGAGAAAGTTTTCATTGCTTACTTTAAATCAATTTCAACGATGTCAGTTGTTCAAGGTAGGAGTACGTGATGAACATTTTAATAATTTTATTGTATTAATAATTTAATTTATTTTACATAATTTACTTAATAATTTAATTGATTGAATTATGTTGTTAATATAATAAATTGGTGATCAGATTGAAAAATATAAAGGATGATAAATTGTTTGGCTCTCACTATGATGACAATTATGTGGCTATATGTAAATTTTCATTGTAAATACACAATAAACTAAATGTCAATAAGATAAGAAATATCGCCTTGGAACCAGTTTTACAGTCTAAAAACATTTCTTCTAAAATTACAATACTGTACAAAATTGTACTCAAATCTCAAATAAGCTCATGGGGATTAACTGCTGAATGATCCATGAAATCTTGCAATGTAATATATTGTAAGATACATTTATAATTTTTCCAAATTTAATTTAGAGAATATTTCACATCATATTTCCCTGACCGTGCTGTTTGACCCTTGCACAAATGTTTATTGTGTAAGCCATCTTTATGTTTATTGTACCCTATTCTACAAACAAAACTTGGTACTCAATCCAGACTCCAGACTCTACTTGGGCACTTGTAACAGAACCCACAGACAAGTAACGTGCCAAAGCAGATCTGGCCAGATGTAAACTATATCATTAGAATCATGCACATACCTTGTCACTATGTAATAGAATATGAGCATTTTGATGGAATTTTGAGATAATTCTATTACACATTTTCAAGAAATGTGTATTTCATTCAAAATGAGACGCTTCCAGAAATCTTAACCAACTATCCAAAGTAAGCTTACGATAGGTATTATATGCTCAACTTTCCATTGCTGCCTATTGGATGGGGGGGTGCACGATTAGTAAATATGTAACTGGCTCACTACAGATGTTAACTGCTTGGTTTAGAGATTGTTGTGGCCTAGTTCTTAAACCAATTGTATCATAAAACACTATGGATATACAGCATACTTAACTGTGTAACCAGTTTATCAGATTGTCACTTGCTTAGCTAAGTGAATTTAAGGTTCATTTCCTGAGTTCATTATGTACCTCTGTAACCTTTTCCACTACTCTCCACAACTTTAACATTATTTCTTCTTGTATAACTGATCATGTCAAAAGGCAGTGGAAATCAAAGATTTCAAATCTCTATTGGAAACTTCTTCCAATACTGTACAAATCTAAGGAATTCCTATAATTAGCACTATTAAAATTTTCAGGCTTTATAAATGTGCTCAAGTCAATTGCTGTTTTGGAAAAGACTGTGGAACGATGCAAACTGACACTAGATGGAGACGATGCCAAGTAGGGCTTCAGCTAACATGTCGTCATGGAATTGTTAAGTCGTGCAGTTTACCCTTTATTGAGTGCGAAACTTTACAAGTAAGTGAAATTCCGTAACTGTTTGTTTCTATAAATATTATATATATTATATTATAATATATATTATATATATAATATATATATATATATATATATATATATATATATGATATATATATATATATTATAGATACATATACACAGTACTGTATTGCTATGATGCTTAGGAGCTCCCATCCTTGAGGATGCAGAGGCAAAAAATGTTATTGAATATATTTCATATACTGTACCTTCATTCATCAGTAAGACTTGGAAAGAGCTCTTGAAGCTTTTGTAAAATAATTCTACATGTGTGATGAGTTTAATTACAGGATGAGAGTTACACTTGTGGTATCCCATCTTTCTAGTACTCTGTCATATATTCTGAAATTACTGATGGTTTTGGCCTCCACCATCTTCTCACTTAACTTGCTCCAACTATATACCACTCTGTTTGCAACAAGAGAGCTTTCTAATGTTTTTGGGAGCCTTGTTACCTTAGCTTGAGTCTATGATGTCTTGTTCTTGAAGATGCAAGTTTCAAGAAATCTTTGTCAATTTTGTCAATTCCTGTTACTGTTTTGTATGTAGTGATCATATCACCTCTTTTCCTTGGATCTTCTAGTTTTTATATATTTAACCCTTTTAGCCTCTCTTCATACTTCTTTCTTTTGGTCATGGAAGAAGCCACATGGAAGTGATTTAATTGCATGTCTTACACCTTTTCCAGTTTATTAATGTCCCTGAGATATGGGCACCATACAACCACTGCATATTCCAATTTTGGTCTTACGAAAGTCGTGAACAATTTCTTTAAAGTTTCACCATCCATGTATTTAAAAGCAATTGCGAAGTTGGGAAGCATAGCATAGGCTCCTTGTACAATGTTCTTTATGTGGTCCTCAGGTGACAGTTTTCTATCTAGAACCACCCACTAGATCCCCTTCTTTATCAGAGTTCTTTAAAGCCTTTTCATATAATTTGTATGTTGTGTGTGTGTGGACTATTTTTTCCTATTCACCGTCCCATAATGTGGCATTTATTCACATTAAATTCCATCAGCCAAATGTTGCTCCATACACTTAATTTATCCAGGTCTTTTTAAAGGGCTTGACAGTCACCTAACTTTCTTATCTTCCCTAGTAGTGTGGCATCATCAGTAACATGTTCATATAGCTCTATATTCCTTCTGGTAGATCATTCATATAGACAATGAGCATTACTGGTATTGGAACTGAACCCTGTGGTACACCACTTGTAACAGTTCTCCAGTCTGATACATTACCTCAGATTACCACTCTTATTTTTCTGTCAGAAACTTTCTAATCTATATCAGAAGCTTCCCTGTCACCCCTCCAGTATATTCCAGTTTCCTGGACAACTTTTAGATTTTTTGTGGGACTCTGTCAAAAGCCTTTATATTTTTTTAGGCCCAGGTAAAGGCAGTCACTCCAATTATACTTTGAAGGCAGATTCTTTGGCTAACTCAGTAGTTCTGTCATGCATTTGGAGGCCAACATGAAATTGAATCCACATAAAATTTTATTGTACTTGTGAATATCTTCAGACACAAGCATGTTACAATTGTCTTAAAAAGTTGAGCTCAGTTATGGACGATACAGAATCACTTACAATTAATGTACTGTACTGCATCAAGTTTGGAGACTTGTACACATTTCAAGGGAAGAAGTAAGGCAAATAGTAATTCGATCTGAAGGGTAGAGGCCTAGTTGTTTATACAGACTCCTTGCACAAAATATAAGCCATCACCCATTGTCAGGACAACTGCACTTCCAGCTGCACCCATGGAGCAGTGTAGAGAACTATCAGTGTATGGTAAGTTTGAGAAAGAGAATGCTCTGTGGACAGTGTATCAGTATGAATACACTGTCCACAGTGTATCCAGCATTGAGCTTTGCCTCAAGATGAAGTTTGGGCTGATCTTTAACTTGCTCCTTTGGTAGGAAGTGAGTGATTAAAATTTAAAAAAGGTAGTCTCCCAGAGTGCAGGACAGTGTCATCGTTGTCTCCCTTTGTACAAATTATAAATCTGATACATTCTGAGTTCAGTTCCAGTTTTAGTTATTCATTTTGAATGAAGGGAAACTCAAAAAATGATATCTTATTGGAAGACTCAAATTAAAAGCGAAATGAGCTTAGTGTATTTAGTCAAGGGTGACTGTCAAAAAGTAATACTGTATAAAGGTATATTACTTTTTTACCTTTTATATCTGGTCATATCAAAAGAAATGATATGACCAGATTCATCATTTGTAACCTGTTGTGTGAACTGATTGACTTCCCTTATATTTCAGCATATCTTGCTCATAGTGCAATATATACCCCTTATACCGATAGGCTGTGTATGACAAGACTTCATGCACAAACCACATCCAAAGTCAATCTCGAGTTCTGAGTGACGCTGTCCTCAACTTCCAGCTTAACCAGGAGGAAGTTACCCTTTGTGTCTCGCCTGAGAAAACTGTTCTTAGGAACTATGTTGATGATGAGCCTGGTAAGGATGATTTTTACAAGTTACTTTAAATTAAAAATGTGACAAAGTATTGAAAGAAGCGCTCCTAAGGAAGTAAGTACATGGTAAGCACAATCGACTTGAGAATGGGCTAGGACGGACCGAAACGTCGTCATCCCTTCACTTTCTAGTGTGTGGTTTGATCAACATATTTTAGGCATGTTATTGTGACTCCTCATCTGCATAAGTACACCGAGCTAATTTTAAAAATGAGTTATTTTGCTTCTTGTATGCATGCACATTAATGGATAATCATATTGAGCTACTTATTTTCAAACTTACCTTACTTAAATTATTTTTGGTCATTTAGTTATACTGTACAGTATTTATAAGTAAGGATAGGACGATTAATCAGAATAGGTATTGAGAATCAGATGAATCGAGCATTTGTCAGTAATCAGAATTGGTATTAAATCAAGAGGAATTTTATCATGATTTCTGATTCTTAAAACAATTCTTTAACATTTAATAACAAAATCCATTTTGGCTCTGAAGATACATACTCTAT
Source organism: Procambarus virginalis (assembly GCA_020271785.1). Taxonomy (NCBI): domain Eukaryota; kingdom Metazoa; phylum Arthropoda; class Malacostraca; order Decapoda; family Cambaridae; genus Procambarus; species Procambarus virginalis. The sequence goes on from WNGS01164858.1 coordinate 50,475,407, forward strand.
AAATGATTCCAAATCTGTTATTGGTCACATTTCTCAAGCCAAAGTCTGACCTGGCAGCTGGTAGCAAAAGTGATGATGAAAAGTAATTCAACTTCAGTTTTGAAAGATGTTTTCTGAGTTAAAGAAGAAAAGGAAATTAACAGAGGGAGGCCCAAATTTCAAATCAAAGACAAAATAAGAATGGCAAAGGAAGAGAGACTGAAAAATTAAATGATTAAATATTACGCTTTTAAAATGGTAAATAGCGATGAAAACCCATTACAATGGTGGAAGTCAACAAAATCTACATAATTAGGAAAGTACTTGTATATTTATTTCCTAATGTGGCTCTCCTTGCCAGAAAATAATTATGTGCTCTTCCCCTCTTTAGTTGAAAGTGAATGAATGGCATTTCAATGTTGGTGGAGCAGTATATTCACCAAAAAAGAAACAGAATGCAAGCAAAAACATGAGATGCTAATGGTTTTACATCACAATTTAAGAGTCTTGGGTTTCAAGCATGAATCATTTTTTTCTCATTCACTTACACTTGCATTGTGTAGATTAAGATTGCTTTTTCAGCATAAACCAAAAATTAATTTAGTTTTAATTTAACTACTACCTGTATTGCAATGTAATTTTATTTGAAAAAAGTATTACAAATTTGAGTGTATTGTAAGATGTATATAACATGTATAACTGTGATAGATAATGGAATGTTTTCAGTGTTTCTTATTTTTCTTGTGTTTTGTAGATTAAGGATTACTTTTTGAGTGAAAACGAGTAAGCTATGCTTTGAGCTAGTGTTCCATTGGTATCTTTATTTGATGTACGATTACAAATTTTATTTTGTTGTATAGTACACAATCATTTTTCTAGAAATTATACTACCTCAAATGTTAATGATACTGGTTTATAATTTAAAGGGTCTTCTCTGTTTCCATTTTTATACATTGGAATAATGTTTGCCTTTTTCTATATATCAGCAAGATTTTCTGATGTTAAGAATGATCAGAAAATAATGTGTAGCAGAGCAGTAATTTCTTGGATAGATATTAAATTACTACTTTTTCCTTGTTTACTTCATTCATTTTAGTTGCTTAGAACTAGATTTTGCATATGCATTTTGTCAAATGTTTGCTTCTTTTCAGACCCTGGCAAGGCAATTCACACAATGCTTACACTGGAATCAGGAGAGTTTGATGATTACAATATTTCCAGTGAATGTGAGGTAACATTTTGCCTCAAAGAACTAAGAGCCATTCTTGCATTTGCTGAGCCAGTGAATCTTCCCATTTCATCACATTTTTCTGAACCAGGAAGGTAAGAGAATGTAATGTAGAAAGTTACAAATGAATTAATGATGAATGGAAATAACTTGTGAGGATTGTACTGTACTATATGTAAATGGAATAGAAATTACAAAATATGAAGGATGAATAAATTCGTAGATATCACCATTGAGAATCAAAATGACTGATCAGCAAGGAACGTTTCATAGAAATGATAACTTTTGCATTATGAAACTTGCACCAGCTCATGTATGAGTAAATCTACCCCTCAAGTAGCTAGAGTTGTGGTTTCAATAAGGAAATTGCTCGGCACAAATTTGCATCCTCTGAGCTTGCACAGATTAAGGGCTGACTACATTTTATTTCCATTGTGGGGGACAGGAAATCTGAACTTAAGCTTATTATCATGGTTACCCTAGGCCAACTACTAACCTTCCTTAAGATTGCAGTCTACAGCAGCAGGCAGGTACCTATTTTGCTGCTAGGTGAACAGAAGCATCAAGTGAAAGGGAATATGCCCAACTTTTTTTTTATCCTGCCTGGGAATTAAACCTGGGTCACTCGGTTTTGACCCAAAAACATAGACCCCTATGGCTCCTTGAACTGGACAGTTGTGGAGTCTCCTCTTATTAGGTTTTTATATAAGCCGACATGAAATTAATATATATAAATATTTTATTATTTTTTAATGAAGCTACAGTGATTTATAGCATGGTATGGTACAGTATAATGAAAGTGAAGGAAATACCATAGATTAGAATTCCAATAAATAGTGTCTGAAACATTTGCTTACCTTTAGAGAAACATTATCCTCCCCTTTCCTGCTAAGGAAGTAAGAAAACATATGTCAATATTTGCTATATTTACTATTTATTGCATAATGTTATAAATGTTTTGCTTTTCAGCCCCATGATATTCAGCATTGACAACAGTCCCATGTTTGAAGGAACATTTGTCTTAGCAACCCTGTCTCAGAAGCCAGATACACAGGTTTCAGGAAGCCACACTTCTGGCAAGCGTATCACTCAGCCAGTACGCAAAAAACAAGCTCCTGAGTCACCCTCATGCTCACAAACACCTGCCATGAATAGGATAACGCAGTCCATTAATGATTCAATTGAAGTTGAACAAGTTAATAATATTTCCAATGGAAAGAGAGGTAGGATAGCCCCCTTCATTCTTTCTTTATTTTTTAATTTTGTCTTTATATTAATGTGTTAATAATGTTAATACAGTAATGTGTCTTATCAGAACTACTGTGTTGAGTGACTATATTCCTGATTTGTCCTTATTTTTAGCCTGCCACAGATGCAAAATCATAGCTAAGAGGTGCTAATTTCCTTTTGTGTCATATTTGTTTAGTTGTATCTAAATAATTACAAATACAGTACATTGGCATTGATATTGGGTCTGGATTTGGGAATCAATTAAACATCTAAAAAGAGTCATTCAATCTTCCTATCAGTTTTACATGTGATGTACTTTCATTATAGGAGTATCTTTTCTCTTTTTCTTGTTCAGTATTGCAATCTGGTATTGATTCTTGTCTTTACCCAGTTTCTCCACCTTTACCCGGGTGAGGTAGGAATCGGCCTAGAAAAATTTTGAATAATATTCAGTATTGAAAAGTTGTAGATTGAACAAAATATAAATATCACAGATTCATTTGTTATATCATTTATATTGTAGAGCATCACAGATAATGAGCACTTGCACACTCCAGCCATTATAAGCAGCAACACCCCCACCTTGTCATATGGTGTACAGGGCAGGCTCCTCATGAATTGTCATGTACATTATATACAAATACATTTACTCTCTCCTTACCAAACTGCTTGTGCCCAGCCTTATCCCATACAATAGCAAAAGCATATTTCACATGCTCCTCATAGGGTCTGTTGCTATAATTCTTGATTTTTCATTAGACCACCATGTCATCTCACATCCACACATAAGGGCCAGCACCAGCACCTCTTCCTGCAGCCCTCTGGCTGCATCTGTTCATGACACCAGTTACCTTTTCCTGACTGATCCTACTCACAGTGTTTATTTAAAAAGTTCTTCTTATCAATTTTGTATTCCAGGTGACCACTTGAAGCACTTAACCTTTCACATTTGTTTTACACACACACAATATTGTTTTCTATCCATCAATATGTCTTTACTTTCATCCACATTTATATTATACATACATCTCTCACACACATTAATACAATTTCAATAAGTCTACATAAATCTCTATCATGCTCTAACATAAATGTTTTATCTGCATGCATCATATTTGACATTGAATCTGTGTGATAATTACTCATTTCTACTTCCAGCATTCTTTCTTCACACACTCATACCAATGTATTAACTTTAGTTTAGTAAATGTGTTGGCTTAAAACAAGCCCAGCTTAGCATAAAATGTATATAAAAATGTCATTTGTGTCGATGTTGGTTCTATCTACTCTTCTATAATATCTGCCATTTTAATTTTCTACATTTGTATGCCCTTTGCCATAGGTACTTATCTCTTGTTATCGTAGCATTCCACACACTTTACATACCAGAGCTTTCTTATACCTTTAGCATGCTCATTCTTGTTTGCTAACAGAAACATACACTTGAAAGAAAACTTTAAAATTTCAGTTTTGTAATACAGTACCAGAATCTAAACTTACACTTAAGACATATCCACACCCCCATACTAGACTGTTCTTCACTCCATACTAGACATTGAATACTCCAGTTTAGGCATTCACACTCCATTCGAGACTTAATCATATATTTGGCCTCAATACTTTTCCCACAAGGTGCATTTCACATTTATCTGATATAGTTTTTCATTAATTAATGTATTCCTAGGCCCTAGTGACTGATATTAGCTGAGTCAGCCTCTGTTTCTGTGTCCCATATCTGCATAATTATTAAATTTTCACCAACATATTGTACACCATGTTTTGCATATGCTCATGCTATCTCCATACAGCATACAGCTTCACATCATATCAGAGCATATGGAGCACTACTAAAAATTTGGTTCATATGCATATTGTAGATTGACAATGCAAAATGTTAATCAACTAACAAATTATTGAAATATATAATGTTGGAAGTACAGTACAAAAATTCTACTCATAGGGGAGTATAAATGACAATGTGTCATGATACTAACAATGTGTGTGTCAAGAAAATGTAATGTAACTTGGATGTGATATAATTGTATGTTTACAAAATAATCGGGTTATACATACAGAATACTAATAAGAACGGTGTGGCTAATTAACTGATACCGTAATTTGTGTAATCTTTACAGGAAACTTATCCTCGCCTTGCAAGTCTACAGGTCTCAGAAAACCAAGCACTCCACTCCGTAATGTGGCTGCACACACATTTATCATCAATGCAACCCGGAGATACTAGTAACATGAATGGAAATACACCCCAACTTGAGATATCTCTACCAAATTTAGATGTAAAAAATACGTTGGAGAGGAGGAGGAGGAGGAGGAGGATATTGTTCCTGGAACTCCACCCGCTAAGAAGTTAAAATTTCTTTTCCGTCGCTGCTTTGAGTCTACATTTGACCCTCAGACAATTCCTGGACTAATAATATTTTAGCAGGAGACTCAGATGATGACTCATGAGTCAAATTTCTTCTTTATTGGTGGCAATTCGTGAGTTTAAACTACTAGAAGGGATTTTGTTTCTGAGGCTAAACTTGTTATGTATGCATTTGAAAGAAAGTGTAGGTATGAATTAATTAATATATATTGAACAAATGCTTGCTGTTTTACTTGTAAAAGCAGTTGAATGGCAAGGATAACAGTCCCAGAAGAAAAATTTTGTTTGACGATGACAGTAAGTCCAAAGTAAAGATATCTATGCATATGTGATTAGATGGAGAACCCTCTGTTAGCCAACTTAGAGAAAACTGTGTTGATTTTATAGTGTTAAGATCAGATAGACGAGAAGTTGAATCCTCCTCACACCTGAGGAAACTTAATTTGTTTACATCTTCTAGGAGAAATGTATACATTGTGCCGTACGGTTACTTTAAATTGATTAAGAAACCGGTGCTGTTAGAACAAAAGTAATTAATTTTTGGTTCCATTATTAGTTGATTGGTACTGCTCTTTTTTTTTCATTTAGTGACATTGTAAGTTATTGAAATTACAGTATATTTGTTTTTATTATGCACTACTGTGTTTCTCAGTTGGTATATTTTTACATAGTAATGCAAATGTTGACAATTCTCATGTATAGATGATTTTAAAATGCTGTATAAAGGTGCATCTTGTTGCAAAAGTAATATTTTCCTTTGACTTACAAATTTTTAACTGTCAAATATAATTATACTACATATTACTATATAATGTACAGCATTTGGTAAAATCCAAGCAAGCTAAAATAAATACAGTAGCTCTCATATAATTAAAAAAAAGGTTACAATTTCATAAAACAGGAATGTGAAATTGGTTAGATTATAATTTTGATTTTGATTAATTATTCTTCTATGATTTTCCAGACCATACCACTACCGAAGTTTTAGACAAGATATACCTGTCATAGATAATCTTCACTGTGTAACCAGGTGAGTAAATGGCTTGAATGAGAGAATGCATGAATTATGCCACACAGCCAGACAGCCATATGTTCACTTTAGGCAAGACAAGACAATTACAGGAGAATTAGCACTAAGCCTGTATAGCACTTGGAAAAAATTGAGGATAAGGATTTAGTATTGGACTGGAAGAAAGGAAGGATTCCCACCACTTGGACAGTCCGGGGATTGAATAGCAACCTAGCTTGAAGCGACCGTAACTTCTCCGTTCAGTTATTGTTAA
>WNGS01164858.1:50484324-50520326 GCA_020271785.1 Procambarus virginalis
TCTCTGATAAAATACAGCAGTACTGTACTTACAAATAAACTATAATATACTCTGGCAGTTTACTCCACCTATCCCTTATATATTTGTATATAAAAACAATAAAGTAATTTAAAACAAAAATGTTTATCTATTGACATAAGTGACATACCCGATCTGATTGGGAACTGTGTAATGAAGATTACAAAAGTGCTATATTTCAGCTATTCAAATACTGTATCATTGATGAGATGTATCTCATCAGATGATGCTATCAAGATCAATATACACGTATTTGGCATAGTCAATCTATGTCTCATGCCCACAGCACGAGTCAAGCCAAACTGATGGATCCCCATACAGTTAAAAAAGCAGCATAGATCAGAGCCAGTTCAGAATGTTTCAGTGATATCACACATAGCTATCCACACGCTGCTTATCACTTGCTTTACCCAAAAATTAGCCTAGTTTGCTTTTTTGTACTCTATTCTTTCCACTTTGACTTCATCCCCAACAAGTTGGTAGACGTAGGTGACGACTGTAGAGCTCTGAATATCCATCAACACAAATGACGGTGTAATTTCTCTGAAAAAGAGATGATATTATGAATAACAGCTTGCATATTATAATAAGGACAGTAATAACACACAAATCACAATGGCATGATGCATCAAATGAACAAATCCACAAGGGCTGTGACGAGGGTTTGAACCTACGTCCGAGAGGATCCCAGACGCTGCCTTAAACGACCGAGCTACGACATGGTGAAAGAATTGCAACCGGGAAATCATCTTGACCTACCAGGGGTCCTGCAGTCTGAGACACACACACCCAGTTTTTACACAATTCCCCCATGCACCCAAGCTCTGTCAATAAGCTGTTCTACCTCTTCGCCCTTACTTCATTACACACAGAAATCACAATAGCGTGATGCATCAAATGAACAAATCCACAAGGGCCGTGACGAGGGTTCTTTTACCATGTCGTAGCTCAGTCGATTAAGGCAGCGTCCGGGATCATCTCGGACATGGGTTTGAACCCTCGTCATAGCCCTTGTGAATTTGTTCAAGAACTTATTAACTTTCAAATACATGACCTGTGATGCAGGTCAAATATTTAACCTTGCATTAAACCAAACCTTATAGTATAGTATTTTGTTAATGTTCTTAGGCAAAACTAGGATTCAAACACCAGGATTTTAGTTTTTGTAATAAAACTTAATTTTGGTATCAAAATAATGTACTGTACAGTACGTCATATCAGCCAAAATCCACATTTTTATAATGAATATTTTATAAATGTAAGTATTTGTGACATTCACAGACCTAATATTATTGCACACAAACTGACCATGTGGTTTCTCTGTGTATGAATGCAGGTTGACCTCTTGTTACTCAAGCAAATTGCACATTTTTCTTTGGTCGCATTATTACTTGTGTGATAAAAATGCAGTCAAGTAAGAGTATAAAGGTTGAATCAGATAAGGGTTCCAGGAACTTTCTTACCAAGGACAATTAGGGTGAATATGAAAAAGGTGATCATGATTGGGAAGGGTAGAGGCAGCAGACAAGTGTGACACTGGGACTAGTACCATTTCTAACATGAAATAGGAAACAAATAATGGAGCTTGTCGGTAAGAGACAGCAGTGGTGGTAAAAGTTCCGAATTAGAGACCTTGAGGCCAGAAATTAAACATTGAATGTAACGAAATGTCCTCTTTTGGTAGTGCCCTCATGCAACAAAACCAAGCAACTGCTTGAAGAAAATTAGTCGCCCAAAAATACTGAGACAAATGGTCATTGCTAAACTGAAAGCACTGTGACCAATATGCAGCTCAGGTTCCTTGTGGTCCCAGCCAACCTGCCTCCCCCCTCACTCACTCATGAGCAAGCCAAACCAAACTCCACCCCACAGGAAAAGAGGGAACAGGGCAAGGATGGGGAGCTACTAAAGCCCCCACCAGAAAAGCAGGTTTCATCACATTCAATGCTTGATTTCAGGAAGAACTACATCTGCCCCTCCTTGGCAGAAGAGACCCTCATTTCTGAAAAATAATAATAAATGGAGAATTGCCGCCTGGGCTTTCCCATGGAAGAAAACAGCAGAACAACATTAGTTGTACATTGAATACCCAAAAACATTGGGGCTGAGAGAAATCCAGTAAGTAGCACAAGGGCAACACCCTGTTGGAGAACCAAAAGCCCCAGAATAGTAATTAGCTGTGGACATGTTGGCAGAAAGTCATCAGGGCAACAAAGTTCCGAACATCACTTTTTTTCGTTTTCTGAATGGTTCATCAGGCAGGGAGGTGTTTGCTGCCACCTTTCCCAAGAGGTCCCGAGGGGTTGGCGGGTCTTGGTGGGCTCCCAGTGTGTGCTCGGAGTTGTGAGCAGCTGGCCTCAGCTCTGCTGGGGGACAGTAAAACTTTTTCCATTTTTGCCCATATGGGTACAAGTTTGGGCAGGGCGGTGTTTTTGCCTTGACTGTTCTCTGTGTTGGGTAGGGCCCAGTGCTTGCCTTCCTGAGGGACTCCAAAGGCTCCCCAATCATCTGCCCATCAGTGTACAATATTTATTCGCCGTAAGGTGCATTCATTTCTGCCGACTAGCAATGTTCACTTAGCCATACGGCTTTGCAATTTAACCTTCAAGAGTACACAGGGATAACGCATCACATCAGATGAAGTAGTAGGGTCCACCATAGAAAATGGGTCACCCATACATTGCCCAGGGTTGATAGTAAACAGTGGCCATTTTGAAAATACAGCCTGTGTAGGCTGATTTGGCAGAAAGGCCTCAGTGTTTCTCTAGCAAACATGTGTAATGCATCAGTGTCTGGCTTAAGCAGTCACGTTGTTGCTCGCTCCAAACATATGCTGATTGATGACGAAACTCAGGATGAACTTTTCTCAACTGATGTGAAAAATATCAGGAATGATTCTGATTTTGATGAGAATTATGCCAAGGGCTCCAGTAAAAGTGATACAGACAGCAATAACACAGATGCACGTGTTACTGTTCCGAGGGTAAGGCATGCTCCACCACTACCTTGGTACCCTCACTCAAAAACACTACAGTACTGCCACCAGCAGACCTGCCCTGTAAGTCTGTGCCACTTTATGTTCCTGAAGACCCTGAACATGTCGAAGATGACTCGCTTTCAGGATTTTATGACATGGAATCTGAGAGTAGTTGTTAGCATTCCCGTGGCAGGTGCTAGTTGTGTACATGCTGCCTTTCACCTGAGGCTGGCTTCCTTCATGACCCAGCAGAAGGAAGAATTTTAATTATTAATTACGATTATTATTATTATAATTATTATAATAATAAAATTAATAATTATATTATTAATTGTGGTAAGTGGCAATAATTATTAGTTGGTAATATTAGTGGCAATAATTATTAATTATTGCAACTGTCTACCATCAATTGATGGTAGACAGTGGCAAAGTCAATAAAGCAACAAAAAGCAGCGTATAAACCCGATTGTGTCATGGACAATAACACAAACATTCACTTGGTTGATAAGTGTGACATGATGGTTGGCGTTGTTGAGTGTGTACGAAAAACAGTGAAGTGGACAAAGAAAATGTTTAGCCATGCTAAACAATCATAATATGTATATGGTGAAATCAGGCAATAAACCATCCATCCATGCATATGTTTAGTCTTGCTGTTTTGACAATATTACTAACAACATTCAGCAAAGACATCCATGTTCATTATTATTTATTATATGTTTATTAAATTTATTTAACCTCTGATTTATTTCAATCAGACACATTCTCACCCCAACATTCCCTTATGCTGCTCCAGACAGACTGGCTTTCAAGGATGGCTTTTTGCAACACAAAATAGAATTTTTACCGCCTTCAGGAAGCAGTGCAAAAGGCCAATGTGAGTGCTATGTTCGCAACAATACACAGGAGGAGACCAAAGGTATGTAAGATGGTCTCAACATGATGCAGTGTGTGGGGTACGGCTGCACTGACTATCACACCCTTCAAAATTTTTGAATGCTATATATTGAAGCATAAATATATAAATAATGAGTGAGCGAGTGTACACAAGTGTACATAACAATTTCATAACAAATATTAATATTTGTTATGAAATTTACTGTAAAACAAGACACATTGGTGTGCATGTAAAGTGATGCATGTAATTATGTGTACTGATTTTCTACGTTTTATTATATTAAAACGTCAAGTGATACAACACTGAACAATTTGTGCGAAAAAAGTTTTAATAAAATACATGAAATACGATGTAAACAAAATCAAAAGAAATTAATGCATGGCAACTCTCAGCAATTGGGTGGGTCATGGGACCTGTCTGGGATGCTCACTCTTTGAGCGAACATGTAATGATGAACATCATAGGCCTATTTCTCAACCCTGCTGCAGTCATGTTAAGTCGATTTGGACTTTTTCTTTATTCTTCCTATGATAAGGGAATGCATTCTAACATATTTAGAAGAGAAATTTTTGTTGTTTAGAATTTTGATATTTTAAGTACATCTGGGTGTTGAATGGCACACCTAGTGGCACATAAAATAGCACAATACCTGGGCTGTGCTATCAGTGGAACAGCCTAGGGGTTAATCTTGGCTACAGTACTTACCCATCCATAGGACTGTATGATCCTGTAGCCGAGCCAGGATTGATAAAGAACCGTGATTCTGCTTCAAATGCTTCAAACTTGTGTGTGTGCCCTGAGATAAGGATGTCAGCATCCAGCTGTCTTGCAATGAGGGAGAGGGCTGCTGGATCTCCCCAAGGAACTACTTGATGTCCATGACACATACCAATACGAAACTGTCCAACTGTCACCACTTTCTGCTCGGGATAACTGGTCTGCAACATTAAATAAAAATACAGACATCTAAGATTTTATACTACAGTTCTTCTTAAAAGATAAATTAGTACAACATTAAATTATTATTTATATTAAAATTAATATTCAACTAGTTTAATGTGCTGATACATTCCAAAACACACATTTTCAAGAACTTTATTGCAAAATTGGATACATTCTAGAACTAAGAACTTTGTTATAATCAAGATTTTAATACTATACTATATATAAAACAAAATAAATTTTATTGACAAAATACACACACCCTTTCCACCACAGCCCACAGGATGGGTATGGGGTGCTTAATAAAGAAAAATTAAAAAATTGAATTGGTGCGAGAGTAGACAGGGATGTACAGTGGCACCTTATCTTACAAATGCCCTTCTTTACGAACTTTTCGGGTTACAAGCCCAATTTCTTCGTAAAATCCGAATCGGGTTACGAACTTTGCCTTCGGTAACGTAGTTTGATATGCGTAATTACCTAAGTGTAGTTACAGGATGAGAGCTATGCTCATGGTGTCCCGTCTTCCCAGCACTCTTTGTCATATAACGCTTTGAAAGTACTGACGTATGGCAGATTTAGTGCGTGGTGACACAGCGCCCGCGCCTCGGTTTACCAGTGCCTCCCACCTAGTGACAATCATGGCTGAATTCTTTGTAAAGAATTTTAGTGTTTTTGGATTTTTGGGTATATAAACATAAAAGTAATTATTATATATTTTGCCATGGGTTCCATGAAAGTCAGTGGTAAGGTTCAAACTAAGAAAATAGTTGTGAGTAGAGGCAGTAGAGACCCTACCTCATTAAGAAAATGTGTGAAGTATGGGAAGAATTGCAAAGTTTTGTTGAAAAAATGCACCCAGATAAAGCTGTAGCAGGCCGTTGCACTGACCTTTTAAATGACAATGTGATGTCTCACTACAGACAAGTGTTAAAATGTAGGAAAAAACAAATGTCTTTAGATTCTTAGTAAGACAAGCAAGCAGTGAGCCACAACCAGGTCCTAGTGGTACTCCTGCAAAATGTAGGAAAGAGTGTACCCCCAGAGAAGTCATCACTGCCTGCTGTTATAATGGAGGGGGACTCCCCTTCCAAGCACTAACCTCTCCTCCTCTTCCCCCCTCCTCACCGTCTTCCATACGCTAAGACGAGTCATCAATAAAAGTCAGCTATAACTTGTATATACTTTAGTACTGAAGATTTGGGTGAATTAGGTATAAAATTTACTTTAAAGTTAATATTTTTGGGAGTGTGGAACGGATGAATTAAATTTACATTATTTCTTAGGGGAAAATTCGCTTCGGTTTACGAACCGTCTCTGGGAACGGATTAAATTCGTAAGCCGAGGTACCACTTATGGGGTGCATAATAAAGAAAGGAACTGAAAAATTGAACTGGTGTGAGAGTAGACAGGGATGTATATCAACCTAGATCTTCATTTCTGACCTATGAAACTTGCTTATTTCCATAGACTAGGTCTTACTGATCCCGTGGACAGAGTCACGAAGTTAGTATATGGCCCACATTCTGCACTGACAACATGGATCTTTCCACACATCCCTGATGGATCATTCCAGCCCATTATATTTTAGAAGGCTTATCCCGAGATTCAAAACCTTTCCAAGCACAGCTTTCAAACTGACCACTTAACTGTGACCCTCGACTGTAGCTAGGTGACAGTATAGTATCACATGAAAAACCATTTTCTGACTGCCCACCTCAAATTCTTCCAGATTGGTTCAAAATAATTGAACCAATGGCAGAAACCAGATGCCAATCTGGCATTGGTTTCTGCCAGATTGGTTGCACTCAGGCTGGCAGAAACTACTCCACCTCAGTTAAAATACAGTACAGTACTGTACTTCTTTTTCAACATTCAGCAAGTTTATGCTATCCATAAAGGATGGTCATCATAGGAAAGGAGGCTATGGACACAAAGGTGCAAAGAAAGCTAGAGACAAGACCCCAGCCAAGGGCCAACAAAACATGAACAGTCTGACTAATGTACGAGGCTCCTGTGTAACCTGTGTAAGAAATCCTCCAGAACCTTGTATACCACATATGTAAGGCCAATCCTGGAGTATGCAGCCCCAGCATGAAGCCCATACCTTGTCAAGCACAAGACGAAGCTGGAAAAAGTTCAGAGATATGCCACTAGGCTAGTCCCAGAACCAAGAGGCGCCAGTTACATGGAAAGGCTGCGTGAACTGCAACTCACGTTACTGGAAGACATGATCATCACATACAAAATTCTCAGAGGAATTGATGGTAGATAAAGATGGATTATTTAACACAGGTGGCACACACACACACACACAAGGGGACACAGGTGAAACCTTAGTACCCAAATGAGCCACAGAGACATTAGAAAGAACTTTTTCAGTGTCAGAGTACTGTAGTTAGTAAATGGAATGCACAAGGAAGTGATGTGGTGGAGGCTGACTCCTTACACAGTTTCAAATGCAGATATGATAGAGCTCGAGATGCTCAGAAATCTGTACACCAATAGATTGACGGTTGAGAGGCGGGACCAAAAAGCCAAAGCACAACCCCCCTGCAAGCACAACTGAGTACAAGCAAGCAACCACACACAGTAAAATTTTACAAAAAGGCAAACCAACAAAATCACTACAGAAAGGAGTAGTGAAGAATAAGGAGAGGAAACATGTTCCTGAAAATTGCATACACCAACATAGATGGAGTGAGATCAAAGATACTGGAGTTAAGTGATGTAATACAGCTGCAGACACCAGACATTGTTGCACTCACAGAGACAAAACTTGATATTTTAAATGAGGTCATATTCCCAAGGGGCTACTCAGTCTGGAGACAGGACAGAAAAATTAGGAAAGGCGGTGGCATTGCCAGAGAAATATAAAATTCACTTTTGTAAACAGAGTGGTAGATAGTTGGAACAAGTTAGGGGAAAAGGTGGAAGAGGCTATAACCGTCAGTAATTTCAAAGCGTTATATGACAGTGCTAGGGAGATGGGACACACGAGCATAGCTCTCATCCTTTAACTACACTTAGGTAATTACACACAAACACCACACAAAAAAATGAATAACAAACCAGAAAAATATTGCAGTTAATGTAAAATCACTTATTTTTGTATTTTTTATATTCTGGAGACGTGGACATATAATGTAGTCCAATCAGATATTCATGTCTACTGCTCAACACTACACATCTACCACATTCCCTTATACTGTATCTATAAATATATATTAATATCAATTACTCAGTATTTTTAATTAATGCTCACTGTTTGAAAACAAAAAAAATTATGGTAAAAGATGCAAAAATGTTTTGAAATAAATTCTTTACATTATTTGTCATTTTAAATTGTTAGTCTCACCTCATCAAAGTCTCCTCGAACAACATGTACGTCTGCTGCCAGAGTTTTAAGGTAGTCATAACTCTCCTTGGTGCAGAGGTTTCCAGTGCAAAGGATGTGCTGAATACGACCTGGTACAAGCAACTTCTTAAATTTTGCTGGCAGTGAACTCATTCGGTGAGGAATATGGAGATCTCCCAACACAAGAACAAGCTGTGGAATATAAGTGGTTGAATTATGTAGCTGTTATCTGTACAATTTTATATGGCAATGGAAAGATAAACAATTTCAGTTTTTCTATATTTAATTTAGGCCCACCTGTTGTCTAATTTTAAATATGTACAATCCTATAGCCTTTCTCAATGCCTCATTTTCTAATCATGTAAATTACATCATGGATGTTCAAACTCAATTTAACTGGATTAAAATCTACCCATATGTTTGACACCTGGTTTCCATTGGAACTGCCCCCTTACCTGGTGTTTAATGCTATGTTTTTCTTTTATAAATTTTCCTGGCTATTCTACGTGTTGCTGTATTTCTTGTATCGATACAGAATATTAAGCATATTTCAACGGCTTCGTTGCTTTGGCCTGGCCAAGAATTTTATTCCTTTCTCATACTAATGCTTACTAATACTTATGAATTTCTTTATCTGACTTTAGACTAACTAGGCATGAGTCTACAACAGTGTATTTCTATATTTCAAGATACAATACACTAGGAAATAGCTACCATACATGAATTTGATATTAATATATCTACTTATTAGGCTTGATGTGTGTGTGTGTCACTCAAACACAAACTTGATTATGGTCATGATGGACCCAAATGTTGTTTCTTCATCTTCTGATGTGTGGTGTGATCTTCATACCATCAGCCACGTTATTGTATCATCATCTGCAGGCTTATACTGAACTATAGTGTATATACTACAAGGTATTGGGTCTACAGCAGTAGGCCAAAGTGTGCTGAAGTGTCAGTTGGGTCCCGAGAAATCTAGGTAATAAAAGTTACTGTAAATACAACAATTACTTCAAAATGAGCATTTAAAATTGTTCTACAAGGAATAGGGTAAAGGTGTCAATCTCTAAACACTTTACAAAATTACTGACAATTTTAATGGACTAAAAGTCAACCTTTGAACCTAATGATCCCCAAGCCTTATCCCAACACGCTCGGCATCACAGCCCTAATGTCGCCTATGAGGCATCAGGATGAGAATCTGACTCATTCTATGAGGTGAGCGAAGAACAACCATATAACCTGGGAAAAAATGCAAGAGAAAGTGTAAGTACAACAAAACATGCAACTGTTGAAGAGTGACACAACACCAAGGAAAACAAGGTATATAATCATTGCCACATGGTAATTTCCTTAATTCTAATGTGCCCAACCTCCACCAGATGGCAGTTTTCTTGACCGTTTTGTTGCTTGTTCACCGCCTGCCTAATGCTACTGTGGGTGTTAGGAGGGGATTGACCAGGCCTACCGATTCATATTTTAAATTGTTAATTTTTTGGTGATAAAGATAAGAATGGACCTGTATAGTACCCTGTGAATGAGACAACTGTTTAGGTGATCAGTTCTAGTTGTAAACTATGTGAACATATAATGTTTGGACATACTCACCAACATTATATCTTTGACGGCCAAGTTACCAAAGACTTCATACCAAATGGTACGAGAGAATTTGAGCTCTTAACTGTTTAATACACTCACGGACATTAGAAGTTGATATTTTGTGCTGCATAGTAATGGCCTTTTGCTTTTCTTTTACCTAATGTTAGCATTACCATACCAAGTTCTATCACTCAATAACACTACTGAGGCTAATCCTGGTCACAAATATACAGTTAAATTTCCCGGCGCCAGCGAGAAACAAAATGGCCAGAGTTTCTTTTACCCTGATGCCCCTGTTACCTACAAGTAAATAGGTACCTGGGAGTTAGACAACTGTTACGGGCTGCTTCCTGGGTGTGTGGTGGTGGTGGGGAGGGGGGGAACCTTAGTAGCAACAGTTGATTGATTTGACAGTTGAGTGGCGGGCCCAAGAAGCAGAGCTCAACCCCCACAAGCACAACTAGGTGAGTACAGTGGTTACTCCTAACATACCAACCTAACACCTCTAACACTGGCCTGTTAGTGATAGTCTTAAGAGATGGGGGTCTCAACCAGCCTTCTCGGCTTCATGATACCAACACACCCACTACCAAACAACAATACCACACGCTCAAGCTTACACAGCTAGTAAGACTAAAGAAAATTCAGGTAAATTGTGGTAAATACTGACCATGGTGAAGAGTGGGAGGACACGATTGTTTTGATCACAAGGTCCCGGCAACTGACGCCTCCCCGCCTGTAATCAGGAAAACACCAGGTAAATATTTTTAGGATCATTTCAATAAGAAATTTAATCAACAAACAAAAATACTTTATACATAAAATATATTTGCTATATTTTGGATTATATACATGTCAATACTATTGATTATAATGTCGAGTGTAAAATAATTAGCGGGTATATAGAGGGGGCATATGGTCGTTTCGCTCACGAGACAATTAGTCGAAGCTCATTTTCTGTTTGTTAAAACCGTACATTTTATTTATATACATACAAGAGTTCTTACATTCTTGTACAGCCACTAGCACGCATAACGTTTCGGGCAATTCCTTAATCCTAATATTCCCCGGAATACGACCCGCCAAATCATTTAACAACCCATTTTACTGTTGGGTAAACAGAGGCTACAGTTAAGGATTGACGTAGGGTTGCCATATCCAAATTGCTGAAAGTAGCGAGCTGATGGTCTAAAAGTAGCGAATTTGTAATAAGAGTAGCCCAATTTTTTGTCTAGTGACTGATACGGGTTTCAGAGTAATATATTTTGATATATAGAGTACACTACACGATGTTAATTGTTTTATTATTATTATACTAAATTACACTAAAATCATTGTAGGTAGATGCCGAAACCCTGTGCATATTAGTTGCTTTAGGCATAGTATGCACTACTATGCCTAAAGCAACTAATATGCTTTAGCTAAACTAATAAGTGACACCCCGGGAGCCCGACCAGTTATTTAACTGGAGCCCGACTAGTTGTGTAACCAGAGCCCGACCAGTTGGGTAACCTCAGCCTAGCCGATATACATCTCACCTAACCCCCACCAAGCTAAACAGCCCCAGAGCCCAACCAAACTCTATTCCTAGCTCGATTAAACAAAATTTCCTTAGCCCTACCTAAAACCCACCACTTCCCCTAGAAACCCACTATGGCACAATAGCAAACAAAAAAATGAGCTGTGTACGAAAAAAGAAACCCGGACTTCTAGCAAACACAAACATAGAGCCCTAGTAAACAAACCTGAAGCACTAGTACACAAACAACCCCTAGAGCTCAACCATGCATGAACCGGAGCCTGACCATGCACAACCTGAAGCCCAACAAGTTACGCCCCCCCGAGTTAGGTAACCAGAGCCTGAACCAGTTGTGTAAACGGACCCCGACCAGTTGTGTAAATGCAAGCCTAGCATGAACGAACCAAACAAACAATTCAAAACAAACATCTGAAGCACAACCATGCACGAACGGAAGCCCGACCATGCACAACCCGAAGCCCTAGTGACACCCCCGGAGCCCGACCAGTTATTAAACCGGAGCCCGACCAGTTTTTTAACCGGAGCCCGACCAGTTCTACATGTAACCGGAGCCCGACCAGTTATTTAACCGGAGCCCGACCAGTTGTCTAACCGGAGCCGACCAGTTGTGTAACCGAAGCCCGACCAGTTGTGTAACCGGACCCCGACCAGTTGTGTAACCGCAAGCCTAGCAAGTATACATCTCATCCAACCCCCACCAAGCTAAACAGCTCCAGAGCCTAACCAAACTATTCCTAGCTCGATTAAACAAAAATTTCCTTAGCCCTACCTAAAACCCACCACTTGCCCTAGAAACCCACTATGGCACAATAGTAAACAAAAAATTGAGCTTTGTACGAAAAAAGAAACCTGGATTTCTAGCAAAACATAAACAGAGCCCTAGTAAACAAACCTGGAGCACTAGTACACAATCAATCCCTGGAGCACAACCACGCACAACCCGGAGCCTGACCATGCACAACCTGAAGCCCAACATGTCACACCCTGGAGTTAAGTAACCGGAGCCTGAACCAGTTGTGTAACTGGAGCCCATCCAATTGTGTAACCGGACCCCTACCACTTGTGTAACCGCATGCCTAGCATGAC
The DNA here is from genome assembly GCA_020271785.1 of Procambarus virginalis. NCBI lineage: Eukaryota > Metazoa > Arthropoda > Malacostraca > Decapoda > Cambaridae > Procambarus > Procambarus virginalis. The sequence continues at coordinate 50,496,746 of WNGS01164858.1, forward strand.
CAAACCGAACAAACATCATTTGAAGCACAACCATGCACCAACCGAAGCCCGACCATGCACAACCCGAAGCCATAGTGACACCCCCGGAGCCCGACCAGTTATTTAACCGGAGCCCGACCAGTTGTGTAACCGGAGCCCGACCAGTTATTTAACCGGAGCCCGACCAGTTGTGTAACCAGAGCCCGACCAGTTGTGTAACGGAGCCCGATCAGTTGTGTAACCGCAAGCCTAGCAAGTATTCATCTCATCCAACCCCCCACCGAACTACACAGCCCTAGAGCCCTACCAAACCCCATTCCTAGCTCGATTAAACAAAAATCTCCTGAGCCCTACCTAAAACCCTCCACTTGCCCTAGAAACCAACTATGGAGCCATAGCAAACAAAAAAATGAACTGTGTACGAAAAAAGAAACCCGGACTTCTAGCAAACATATAAACATAGAGCCCTAGTAAACAAACCTGAAGCACTAGTACACAAACAACCCCTAGAGCTCAACCATGCATGAACCGGAGCCTGACCATGCACAACCTGAAGCCCAACAAGTCACGCCCCCCGAGTTAGGTACCAGAGCCTGAACCAGTTGTGTAAACGGACCCCGACCAGTTGTGTAAATGCAAGCCTAGCATGAACGAACCAAACAAACAATTCAAACAAACATCTGAAGCACAACCATGCACGAACGGAAGCCCGACCATGCACAACCCGAAGCCCTAGTGACACCCCCGGAGCCCGACCAGTTATTAAACCGGAGCCCGACCAGTTATTTAACCGGAGCCCGACCAGTTCTACATGTAACCGGAGCCGACCAGTTATTTAACCGGAGCCCGACCAGTTGTCTAACCGGAGCCCGACCAGTTGTGTAACCGAAGCCCGACCAGTTGTGTAACCGAAGCCCGACCAGTTGTGTAACCGGACCCCGACCAGTTGTGTAACCGCAAGCCTAGCAAGTATACATCTCATCCAACCTCCCACCAAGCTAAACAGCTCCAGAGCCTAACCAAACTCTATTCCTAGCTCGATTAAACAAAAATTTCCTTAGCCCTACCTAAAACCCACCACTTGCCCTAGAAACCCACTATGGCACAATAGCAAACAAAAATTGAGCTTTGTACGAAAAAAGAAACCTGGATTTCTAGCAAACACATAAACAGAGCCCTAGTAAACAAACCTGGAGCACTAGTACACAATCAATCCCTGGAGCACAACCACGCACAACCCGGAGCCTGACCATGCACAACCTGAAGCCCAACATGTCACACCCTGGAGTTAAGTAACCGGAGCCTGAACCAGTTGTGTAACTGGAGCCCATCCAATTGTGTAACCGGACCCTACACTTGTGTAACCGCAAGCCTAGCATGACCAACCGAACAAACATCATTTGAAGCACAACCATGCACCAACCGAAGCCCGACCATGCACAACCCGAAGCCATAGTGACACCCCCGGAGCCCGACCATTTATTTAACCGGAGCCCGACCAGTTGTGTAACCGGAGCCCGACCAGTTATTTAACCGGAGCCCGACCATTGTGTACCAGAGCCCGACCAGTTTTGTAACCAGAGCCCGATCAGTTGTGTAACCGCAAGCCTAGCAAGTATTCATCTCATCCAACCCCCCACCGAACTACACAGCCCTAGAGCCCTACCAAACTCCATTCCTAGCTCGATTAAACAAAAATCTCCTGAGCCCTACCTAAAACCCCCCACTTGCCCTAGAAACCAACTATGGAGCCATAGCAAACAAAAAATTAACTGTGTACAAAAAAGAAACCCGGACTTCTAGCAAACATATAAACATAGAGCCCTAGTAACAAACTGAAACACTAGTACACAACAACCCCTAGAGCTCAACCATGCATGAACCGGAGCCTGACCATGCACAACCTGAAGCCCAACAGTCACGCCCCCCGAGTTAGGTAACCAGAGCCTGAACCAGTTGTGTAAACGGACCCCGACCGTTGTGTAACCGCAAGCCTAGCATGACGAACCAAACAACAATTCAAACAACATCTGAAGCACAACCATGCACGAACGGAAGCCCGACCATGCACAACCCGAAGCTCTAGTGACACCCCCGGAGCCCGACCAGTTCTACATGTAACCGAAGCCCGACCAGTTATTTAACCGGAGCCCAACCAGTTGCCTAACCGGAGCCCGACCAGTTGTGTAACCGAAGCCCGCCCAGTTGTGTAAACGGACCCGACCAGTTGTGTAAATGCAAGCCTAGCATGAACGAACCAAACAATTCAAAACAAACANTCAGTAATATGCAAAATATATGCAAATATGCTGGGTGGCACAACATACTGCGGAGCTTCTGCCTTCAGAGTCCATAATGAACCACTTATTATAAAATGCTAATTGGCCAAGCTAAACTAATGACGCGCCCGGATATGCACGAACGGCCAGGAACTGCCAAAATTTGTTAAGAACTGCCAAGAACTGGCAAGATCTGCCAAGAAACTACCAAGAGCTGCCAGGAACGGCCAAAATCTATTAAGATCTGCCAATATCTGTTAAGAACAGTCAAGAACAGGCCAAGATCTGTTAAGAACTGCCAAGAACTACCAGGAACTGCCAACATCTGTTAAGAACTGCCAGAAGTTGGAAGGATTATTCTGTGTTTTTAAATACGTAAGTATGTAATCAGTAGGCTTTAATATCATGTTAATGAGTTAAAATACGTTACGCTCGTTCTCTTGGAACACATGTGTTACATCAATGTTAACATCAGCAATAAAAATGATGAAAGTTCCTTGGTCTATAAATAGACAAGAGACTCAACTACAGCACCCACATTCAACACATAACCAAGAAAGCCTCACAGTTGGTATACTTTCTAAAATCAGATATTATGTTCCTAACTCTGATCTCCTCTGTGTATACTACGCGCTAATCTATCCTTATCTTACATACGGTATCTGTGCATGGGGTTCAACCCCTGCAAACTATATCAAGCCCATCATCACCCAACAAAATCTGCTATCAGAACAATAGCAACGTTGTTTTCAGACAACACTCACCGCCCCCCCCTGCTTAAATCTCTAAACAGCTAAACATAAACTCACTCCACACATTCTCTTGTGCCATTTACATTTACAAAACCCTGTTTTTAATACAAATCATGATCTGAAACTCTTCCTTGACAGATGAATAGAACACATAATCACCACACTAGAAATAAATATATCTTTGATATCCCCAGAGTCAAACTAAATCTGTGTAAACACTCAATACAAATAAAGGGACCTAGTCTATGGAACTCGCCCCAAAATGAACTGAAAAGCTGTCCATCTTATGCCTTATCCAGAAATAAAACCAATCAAGTACTTAATTTCATCCTCATAGTTTCCTACCTGGTGCCTTAAACTCTCACTGTATCTGTGTACCTTCTTCCCAATATATGTGCCTAAGCCATTCAACTTCACCATTGTAATCACTGTTATCATCTTATATCATAGTTTTATATTAAACACATATTTGACTACATTATACGTAGAAATAATCCTCAAATTATGTTACAATGTACTGTTGATAATCTCAAATTTTACTATAATGTACCCACTAATCTTCGTCAAATTCTTACAATGTACCTGTTAACATTTCTCAACTTTGCTAGAAATTACCTGCTTAAAATTATCTGTTAGATTAAGGATCTGCCCGAAATGCTATGCGTGTTAGTCGCTTTACAAGAATATAAAAACATCAATGCTATGTACTCTCATAAACCCAATGTACCTTCTTGTGAGTTTATATATATATATATATATATATATATATATATATATATATATATATATATATATATACATACATATATATATATATATATATATATATATATATATATATATATATATATATATATATATATATATATAAAATAAATGTGTGAATATGTGTGAGTTTGGGTTTCCTTTAGCTCCTCTTTTTTCCTATTTCTCCAGCCTACTCCGTGGGGAAAAAACGTTTACCTAAGCCTCATCCCAATCATGCATAGCTTAAGGCTATCACAAGATTCTGTCTATTATCATGGCTTTCCTCTTGCCTACTCCTGTTCTCCATCCTCTTTGGCCCTGTTATTTACCTGTCGCTTTAATCTTTCACACACTATCCGATTCATTCTCCTCTGTCCCTCTGCAGCGGCGTTTCAGGGGTTCACAAACTGGAGAATGCATATCCCTCTGATGCTCTCTCCAGTGTTTCTATATTCCAAGGCTGTTCTATTGACCAAAACAACCTTGGAACAATATATACACAATAGAGCAACCTTGGAACAATATATACACACACACTAGACCAACCTTGGAATATCGAATGTCAACCGAGATAAGAGAAAAGCAGGAAATTGTTTTGGTGAAAGAAAAATCAAGCAAACATGAACGGCGGAAATTATTGGTTTTAAATAAAGCCGAAAAAATAAATGGCGTCGAGTAGAAGAAATGTGAAAACACAAAGAGAAAAAGAGAAGATGAAGAGGAGATGGAACAGAACACAGAATGGAAAGTAGAACAAGAGTACATATACTACTACTAATAATAACATTAATCCTCAGAACAGAAGATTAAATTTTAAGAAAAAAAGTGGAATAGGGTGAAGGGGGAAAATATTGCTAAATAGAAGAGGAGAAAGGAAAAGTTGGATTGCGAAGAGTGGATAGGTGAAGGGGAAAGATGAGGCGAACAATCAGAAGGGGAGAAGAGATGGAATGCTTGAGAAACAAAGAAGAACGGGAGGAGGAGAAAATGGTAGGAGAGAAAAAGAGGAGAAGGAAGAAGGGAAGTGAGGGGGAGGAAAGGAAGTAATAGGATGATTAAGGGGATTGAGAGAGAGGATGTGAAGTGCGAGGAAAGAAGTGGGAGAGAGAAGGGGAGGAAGGGGTTGAAGAGGGAAGAAGGGAATTAATGGAGGAAAGAATGGGAAGTGAGGGGGAAAGAAGGTGAGGGAGGGGGGAGAACGTAGCCAAGGGAAAGAAGGGGAAATTGAGGAGAGGAAAGGAAGTAAGGGGAAAGAAAGGAAGAAAGGTAAGAAGATAAACACTGAGGAGAATACACATGAATAAATACCATAGCAAAATCAACCATGAACATAAAGATAGAGGAGCCGTCAGGAGGCCGCTGGCTGGCAGGCCAGTATGCACCACGCCCCGGCCACAAACCATTACCTCTATACCATTACCTCCCCGAGACGACTCGTAAACATGGGATTAACAACGGGTAACAGAGCTTACTTGAGTTACGGGGGCTAACGAAGCTGTTAAAGAGGCCCATAATTAAGGCAGAAGCCTCACCTATACCCTCGCTAAGGGGGCCAGGATCACACACACTGCCCTCACTCCTGGCCTCACCTATAGCTGTGCCTACTGGGGCTGAACTTCAGCTCTTGGGGTCCTTCTTCTCACATCCCTTGTGGATCATTTTTGTACATAGTTTACCTGAATTTACCTGAGGGCCACCTCTCCAATGGCCTCGATGAGGTCTAGAAGCTCGTCAAAGGTCCTCCATTTTTCCAGATGATTTTTCCAGTTGGATTTTAATTAATAACTTAATTTTCGAACTGCAGTAATCTCTTGGCATTTACAACTTCGGCGGGAAGGAAATCCCATTGGGTTATAATCCTATGGATACAAAATCATCTGCTGCTTTCTGTCCATCATTGTGGCTTGTTGAACTTGAAGCTGTTATCCCCTTGTATGTGTTACATTAGACCGTTTAAAAAAGTGGTCTGGATTAATATCTTACAACTTGTTCAATATTTTAAATCTGGATAAGGTCGACTAGTTTCGGGATGATTTTTGTTGCTCTGCATTGAACTTTCTGCAGAGCAGATATGCCCTTCTGAAGATAAGGTCTCCATGCTTGATAACAGTAGTCTGAGTAGGGACACACCAAAGATTTGTACAATTTAGTAACCACTTTCTTTTCCATGAAGTCAAAGGTTCGTTTGACTATTCTTAGAGTTTGGTTGACTTTTCTACTGCAGCTCCTACTTGTGCAACTTTAGTCATTATAGCCTCTCCGTTTAGTCAACGTTCCATGTTTGGCTTAAAACTTAGTTTGATCTGCCATGTTTTTCTTCATATTACCTCTACCGTTCTCCTTCTCACTTCATGACAGAAGAGCAATCAAAGACACTCAAAAGGCAGAAACACTAAATAAAGAGTTAAATATGTTTATAACCGAGAACTATATATGTACGGATAACACAAAGCAAAGCATCCACTAGATAATGTGACGTTGTAATTGCCAGAATTAAGCTGAGATGTGGATACTTGTGGCAGGTGGATGCAGATATTGAATCCCCCAATGATGAGCGTTCCTACTGTAAATTATGTGAACAAGAACGACTAATCTTGTTCACACTCTTGGACGCACTCTCCAGCACTATATCAGTGCCCTATTATCAATGACTTCAGACCAATAGTATGAGAAACTTTGAGCTCTGTAATTACTCCATACACTCATGAATATTGGTATATTTTCTTCTGCTCTACTCAAAGTTTGCTGCAGTGCAGGTGCAGACAAGTAGACTAGATTCGCATCTCATGTTTCCTCATGATTTCATGCATGACTAACCATCCTGTGAGATGTGGATATTAAATGAACTCATAGCTAGCTCCTGATCTATATTCTGTAATTCCACATAGAAGAATAGGATTGCAGCGCATTGCATTCTATTGTAATAATAGATTTAGCGACTTGCAATAAATGTTTTTGTTAATATTTATTAATGAATAATTTGTTTTATAGGGGACAGGAAGCCTGTGTATAGTGGTCCCCCCTCCCCACCCCACCCATAATGTTGATATATTAACCCGGCATCATCAATTGTAAGCCGAGAACGGAGCTACTGTGCAACGGAGACCCTTCTCTTTCGATGACTAAGACAATTTCTCACGACTATTTTTATTTTAATAATTTCATTTTATATCTTCCTAAAAGAATACCCCCAAAAAATTTAATTAATCAAAATAAAATTTATATGATTCGTCATAATAACTTGAGAAAAAAAAAAGAGGATCCAAAATCATGGTGCTGGCGGCATGAATCACAGTCAGACAATGGTTCATTGCACTTCTTCACGAGGGCAAGACTGGTGATCAACATGCAAATGACTCCACCACACAATTTTCACACGTCGAGTTGGTGTGCGTTGGTAGAGTTCCTCGGCCAGCTGGTTGTGGCTCCCTGTTGGTGTACAGGGGCCAGATTCACGTACCAGTTACGCAAGTACTTACGAACGTGTACATCTTTCCCCAATCTTTGTCGGCTTCGGTTACATTTATTAAACAGTTTACAAGCATAAAAACTTGCCAATAAACCGTTGTTATTGTTATAAACAGCCTCCTGGTGCTTCGGAGCTCATTAACTGTTTAATAATTGTAAACAAAGCCGCCAAAGATTGAGAAAATACGTACAGGTTCGTAAGTGCTTGCGTAACTGCTTCGTGAATTTGGCCACAGTTGCAGAGTGAGTTCGTGATTTACGCCTGTTTAGATAGCTACTCGACCAGTTTACAGTTCCCGTCTGGTAGTGGTACTGTTGCAAGGCCAGCTGGTAGTTCCTGCCTCTTGGCACAGTTGCACAGCCAGTTCGATCGTGTTTCTCAACCGTTTCCAGAACTGCACTGTCAGCTATAGTTCTTTCTGTCTGTTGGTCCCTGAGTTTACAGCTATAAATTATTTAAATGTTTTAATAATCATCGACAGTTTATAAAGTAAACTTCGTTTAAATATTACAGGAATGTTGATCGGTGTAAACTGGTGAAAACCTCGCTCTTTCGCTAAACATTACAAATTTTGTTTTACAAGCTCGCTGGATGTAGCCAGCGTTATCAGCGACTGATTGTCATGCAAAACTGTGAATAACAACAGCGATCATTGCTGCGCCCTGCCTCTATGCACGTACTTGATGTCCTGCCTCCATGCACGTACTTGATGTCCTGCCTCCATGCACGTACTTGATGTCCTGCCTCCATGCACGTACTTGATGTCCTGCCTCCATGCACGTACTTGATGCCCTGCCTCCATGCACGTACTTGATGCCCTGCCTCCATGCACGTACTTGATGCCCTGCCTCCATGCACGTACTTGATGTCCTGCCTCCATGCACGTACTTGATGTCCTGCCTCCATGCACGTACTTGATGTCCTGCCTCCATGCACGTACTTGATGCCCTGCCTCCATGCACGTACTTGATGCCCTGCCTCCATGCACGTACTTGATGCCCTGCCTCCATGCACGTACTTGATGCCCTGCCTCCATGCACGTACTTGATGCCCTGCCTCCATGCACGTACTTGATGCCCTGCCTCCATGCACGTACTTGATGCCCTGCCTCCATGCACGTACTTGATGCCCTGCCTCCATGCACGTACTTGATGCCCTGCCTCCATGCACGTACTTGATGCCCTGCCTCCATGCACGTACTTGATGCCCTGCCTCCATGCATATTGTTCAGAGCAATTTTATACCAGATTACATTTCCACACTAAATCTGTTTTCAAAGAAAGTCTTCAAAATATTTTCAATAACCCAAACTAAATAGCACACCTAAAATTACTCTATATACATACTATTTTAATTTTTTTTTTGGGGGGGGAGGAGTAATTGCTCCTCTCTCTTTTGACTAGTAAAGACAGTTAAATTGACCAACTATATGCCCTTACTTACCTTAATATTTTTGAAGAGTGGAATGGAAATGAAGTTTTCTTGGTCCTTGAATATATCTCTGATTATATAAGCTTCAATCACTACTCCAGTGGAATTGTCTGGGAGTGAAGATAGTCTTCTTAGTAGAAGTAATTCAGTTGCTGGTATGGTTATAATATTACAAAAATAAGTCTGGGTTTAACTGGCCCACGCCGCCTGGAGTCGTGTTGCTGTTCTTCAGTAGTCTTGTCTAGTGTTTACACTCTCTCCTGGNCAGCACATGTTGGCCACTGAAGCTCTGCAGCACATGTTAGCTATTCCCATTAAGAAGAAAATCGGAAATACAGACGTTGCAAAGCAACCAATCCATCACGATGCAGATGAAAGCGGATATATTTGGGACAAGCGGAGAAAGATAATATATATATATAATATATATATATATATATATAATATATATATATATATATATATATATATTATATAATTTGGTTTTCAGAAGGCTAAAATTAACAAATTTATTGTGTGTTCTACTTTTGATGAAACACACCAATATATTTTTGAGTTTGGGGGATTATAACAGAAACGGGAAGGAACGGCGTGTGTATGTACTTTGATAAAATTTTCGCAGTACACACACACACACACACACACACACACACCACACACTACACATACACACACACACACACACACACACACACACACACACACACACACACACACAGCGGGATAAACAGTTAGGAATCTTAATATACTGAAAGTAAGTGTATATACTCACCTAGTTGTGCTTGCGGGGTTTGAGTTTGGCTCTTTGGTCCCGCCTCTCAACTGTCAATCAACTGGTGTACAGGTTCCTGAGCCTTCTGGGCTCTATCATATCTACACTTGAAACTGTGTATGGAGTCAGCCTCCACCACATTACTGCCTAATGCATTCCACCTGTTAACTACTCTGACGCTGAAAAAGTTCTTTCTAACGTCCCTGTGGCTCATGTGGGTACTCAGTTTCCACCTGTGTCCCCTTATTCGCGTACCACCAGTGTTGAATAGTTTATTCTTGTCTACCCTGTCGATTCCCCTGCGGATTTTGTAGGTAGTGATCATGTCTCCCCTTACTCTTCTGTCTTCCAATGTCGTGAGGTGTGTGTGTGTGTGTGTGTGTGTGTGTGTGTGTGTGTGTGTGTGTGTGTGTGTGTGTGTGTGTGTGTGTGTGTGTGTGTGTGTGTGTGTGTGTGTGTGAAGAGCAAAGTAACAAAGCAATCGCTAACTGGAGACATTCCGCCAGATGCATCGTCTTGGTGTAGATCACTAGAGATAGTCTCTAGATTGGCTTTTGATGACCACTCTTCATGCCTCTACTACCCCTCTATTGCCAAGTGTGGCACAGCGCATGCATGTGCCAAGATTCCCAGCCCGTTACTGTGCATCACTGATTACGTCAGAGTTCCAAAGCAGGTTACTGTGCATCATGAGTCCCAGCACTATACAACGGTGAGTGCGCCATGGATTCCAGCACTTTACTGTGCAACAACTAGTCCGTCAGGGTCTAAACACATCACTCTACAGTGACAAGTCACACGCTACTGTGATCAGCTGCCCCCTCCCCCCCTGCCAAAATACATCAACGAGCCGCTGGGACTTTAGACAACAACATTCGAAAAGGCATCAATATAAATCCTCAAACACTGACAACTAACAAACTACATTAACATTTTCCCCTCCGTGAACAAGCGAAGACGAAAAGTAATCCTCAAAGTGCTATATCCAACTCATGAATCATGATGGTTATCTTGAGGTTATCTTGAGATGATTTCGGGGCTTTTTAGTGTCCCCGCGGCCCGGTCCTCGACCAGGCCTCCACCCCCAGGAAGCAGCCCGTGACAGCTGACTAACAACCAGGTACCTATTTTACTGCTAGGTAACAGGGGCATAAGGTGAAAAACTCTGCCCATTGTTTCTCGCTGGCGCCTGGGATCGAACCCAGGACCACAGGATCACAAGTCCAGCGTGCTGTCCGCTCGGCCGACCGACTCCCTGGTACCCCGATGATGAACACAGTATTGTGGGTCATGGATTGAGGTTGAAATCTACGATCAAAGAATCAACTTAGGCATCGTGGTTCACCCCACATCCCCACTCTACCCGACCTGCTTGCATTTGATGCAAGGGGAGCAAGATCCAGAGCTTCGAAGTACTGCAGACACTGCAATTTCAGCAAAAATAAAAAAAATAAAATACTCTTAAAACCGGATGAAGACGCGGATTTTAGGAGCGTCGAGCGGTGTGTCGAGCGACGCAGCAGCTGGCATGATGAGACTCAATCCTGCATCGAGATTTCAATATTGAATTCTGCGCCACCTCCCAGAGCAATCACTTGCAATGCTGTTCCTCACTCTCTCTCTCTTTCTCTCTCTCTCTCTCCAGCTCGCTCGCTCTCTCTCTCTCTCTCTCTCTCTCTCTCTCTCTCTCTCGAGCACCAGGCTCTCAACTAGAGAGCCTAGTGCTACGAGTACCAACTACTGGTTGTCCACGGAGTTGGGCCAGGTGACGACCTTGCCTGGTACATAACAGTAAGTCCATCAAGCTCACGACGATGTTGCAGGCTTTGATAGACAAACCATTCTCACCACACTTGGTCAAGAATTGAGATGCACAACTCTCACTCTCTCTTTCCCTCTCCTTATGTATTTTAACTGGAGTTCAGTTTGGGGAGAACCCAAAATATCTCATTCTTTCCTTACGTTCCAAATAAATAATACACTTTAAATATGTGTAATCACTGTTAAGTGTGCTTACCAATAGCACTGAATATTTTAAATAAACATTTTTTATAAAGAAATTTGACCATGAGGAAAAATGGAGATATTTGGATTTTACGCAAATTGGCCTACAGCTTAAAAAGTAAGATGGATATTTAAAATCTTGTGCCTAAGTACTATCTGTTTGCAAAATTGAAGATAAGGGCACATATTTAATGTTTAAAATTTAGTCATTATATAAGGAAATATTGTCCTAAGGGAAAAATGAGATTTTTCGCATTTTACCCAAAATGCCTTTCAGTTTGAAAAATAAAACGAATATTTAAAATATTATAATATTATGCTTGAGTGCAATTTTTTTTATCGTAATTCAAGGTAATTGCTCATATTTGGAGTTTTAAATTTAGTATTTTTATTTTAACCTGAGTGACCTCCAGTTTGAAATCAAGCCAATATATGAAATATTAAGTTTGGGTGCAATTTTTAGCGTAATACAGAGTGAATGCATATATTTTAAGTTTTAAATTACGTTTTCTATAAGGAAAATATGACCGTAAGTGAAACGGGAGATTTGTCCTATTTTGCCCCAATTGACATGCTGTTCAAAACTATGATGGATATTTCAAATCCGATGCTTGAGTGTTATTTTATAGCGTAATTGAGGGTGATTGCACCTCCTTTGAACTTTCAAATTTATTCATTTTATATAGAAAATGGACCATAATAGAAAACGGAGACATTTTACCCAAATCCACCAGCACTCTGAAAAATACGATAGCATGAAGCAGACTCCATACCCACAGCTTCAAGTGGTGGAGGCAGACTCCATACCCAGCTTCAAGTGGTGGAGGAAGACTCCTTACCCAGCTTCAAGTGGTGGAGGCAGACTCCATACCCACAGCTTCAAGTGTTGGAGGCAGACTCCATACCCAGCTTTAAGTGGTGGAGGCAGACAACATACCAGCTTCAAGTGGTGGAGGCAGACTCCATACCCAGCTTCAAGTGGTGGAGGCAGACAACATACCCAGCTTCAAGTGGTGGAGGCAGACTCCATACCCAGCTTCAAGTGGTGGAGGCAGACTCCATACCCACAGCTTCAAGTGTTGGAGGCAGACTCCATACCCAGCTTTAAGTGGTGGAGGCAGACAACATACCCAGCTTCAAGTGGTGGAGGCAGACTCCATACCCAGCTTCAAGTGGTGGAGGCAGACTCCATACCCAGCTTCAAGTGGTGGAGGCAGACTCCATACCCAGCTTCAAGTGGTGGAGGCAGACTCCATACCCAGCTTCAAGTGGTGAAGGCAGACTCCATACCCAGCTTCAAGTGGTGGAGGCAGACACCATACCCAGCTTCAAGTGGTGGAGGCAGACAACATACCCAGCTTTAAGTGGTGGAGGCAGACTCCATACCCAGCTTCAAGTGGTGGAGGCAGACTCCATACCCAGCTTCAAGTGGTGGAGGCAGACTCCATACCCAGCTTCAAGTGGTGGAGGCAGACTCCATACCTAGCTTCAAGTGGTGGAGGCAGACTCCATACCCAGCTTCAAGTGGTGGAGGCAGACACCATACCCAGCTTCAAGTGGTGGAGGCAGACTCCATACCCAGCTTCACGTGGTGGAGGCAGACTCCATACCCAGCTTCAAGTGGTGGAGGCAGACTCCATACCCAGCTTCAAGTGGTGGAGGCAGACTCCATACCCAGCTTCAAGTGGTGGAGGCAGACTCCATACCCAGCTTCAAGTGGTGGAGGCAGACTCCATACTGTGACGTATGTTCCCACTTGTTGGCACCAAGGCCCAGCGTCACTCAGAGAGGAGCCACTAACCGCGCGTGCCTCCCCAATCCGGAGTGGGATAGAAACGGAAGAAACGGCTGCACCCAAACAGGACCCGAACCTGCACCCCAAACTGAGGCTCCCACCCAAGTCTCCTCCGAGCTACACCACAAACACACAAGGTCACCAAGTTGGAGGCTCTCCTATAATACCCCTGGTCTTAGCTCACGTCGCTAGCGTGGCTGTAGGAGTGGTCCACACTGAGGAAACGAGTGACCTCGTCGTTCAGGACCTGCCTCTCGCCGCTCTGGATGGAGCTTAGCCTCTCATGCTTGACAGAGCCGCTCCTTCACCAATGTAAGAAAAATTGTCTGCCACAACTAGTGTATATATATATATATATATATATATATATATATATATATATATATATATATATATATATATATTATATATATATATATATATATATATTGTGTAATTTATACTGCTTAGGTGCTAACGTAAGTAATTAATGATCTAGCATTTACATGTACAGAGTTAATTTCATTATTAAATGTCATATTATAAATAGTAGTGTGTTTCCGTTCTCCATGATGACCAAACCCCCACACCAGATGATGAAAACACGACGATGTTTCGGTCCGTCCTGAACCATTATCAAGTCATTATCATTGTCGACTTGATAATGGTCCACTGGACGGTCCGAAACGTCGTCGTCTCTTCATCTTCTGGTGTGTGGTCTGGACATCATATCCAGCCCGTCCTCCTAAGGTTTCCCAACGTCAAGAAAACGGTCAATTTAAACTATCCTCTCCTAAACTATCAGAGGACCTTATTTTTGGCACAATAATTGGCCTTACGTAACGCATACGAGCGAAATGCGACGTTCTCTGTTAGAGAGAACGAAATGCGACGTTCTCTGGACAGGTTGATCACACCCTCAGCCACGTCATTGTGACTCATCGTCCGTTCTCCACGCTCTTTATGATTAGAATTAGAAATACCATGGAGAACAGAAACACATTAGTATATAAAATATAACATTTGATAAGAAAAAGAATTCTGTACATGGGGGGAATTCCGAAACCCCTTTTGTTTAGCAAATAATCCTTTGATCCTCCCATTTTGAGTGTCGTGTAACACACTAGATATAACCCGATTTTAAAACTGTAGCCTCGCCCACCTCCGGACGCAATAAACGAGTGTGAATGGACAGAAATAAATGATAAATTAACTCAATGACAGGATCATTGTAAGATGCTAGCAACACTTCATGTTAACGCAAGCTCCAAAATGATGCTAGGCTACCGCCATCCAATTTAAATCTACTAAATTGTCGGCACTTGTCACGGCCTAACCAAAAAAATTGCATATATAAAATAATCACACGTGGTACATACTGTACATTAATCAACAATAAATTATAATCCTACCTGGTCTATAGAAGAAGGGAGAGACACTGTACTTACCTGTCAACAGTGCTGGATGATGTCCGCCTCCTGTGGCAGGCGACCCAATGTCTCCTTGCTCTTTACATGGCGTCTTTCCTCAAATTGGTTGCACTCTCTCTCTCTCCACTCTTGGCCCTTGTACTTATCCACTCCTCCTGATACTGCTGCTGTTGCTGCAGGCGGGCCATTAGTTGAGAGGACTGACTATAGACAGTACGCGAGCGTCCTTAGCAGGAGGCTGCCGTCGGATCTGTTCTACTTGAGGGAAAATCTCAGCAAATCCAACTCAGGGTGTTGCACTACGCCACACACTTGGTGTTAAACACTTTTAGGTTTGCCTTGCAGGTAACTGGACATCAGAAAGTCACTGAGTTTCTACTGGTATGCAGTGAGTACAGAAGCTCTCTTGTGCTCCTCTGCTGCTCCACCGCCAGTCTTGCCAACTCAAATTTCATGTTTACCTCCGGAAAACGAAACTTCTAAAAATATCTATATCTTCCCGATATTATTTAAACAAATATATATTACGTATTACTTATCCTCCAGCACGGTTTATTTAAAATACATATAATAACACTAAAATTTAATGAAATAATAAAGACTGATATTGCTTCTTACTTTCATATTTCAACATTAAGCAAGGTTCTTCGAAGTTTATCTTTTTTTTTAATAATAATAATAATTTAATTCCTTCTACAGTTCTCTCGCCGTCACATTTTTCAAGCAGAACCAGTCCAAAATCTGTTATATAAACTAGCGATAAACTCGCTATCCTGCGACGAATTTTCTTCACCGCAATACTGGAAATTTTTTACTAGGCTTCCGCCCAAAATTTACGTTTTCCAATATTTCAAAACTAGGCATCCTGCATTCTCACAAATTTAACTAAACAATCTTTGGGCCGTCTTACATATGTACAATTGGGTTAATATGACTCTTGATAGGCGGAAGAGGTTGCTGAGCAGACGGTATCTGTAACACAAGTCAATAGAGCCAACAGGAAGTAACAAGTCAACAGGAAGTAACAAGTTAATAGAGCCAGTAGGAATTATAGAAAGTCAATAGAGCCAACAGGAAATAAGAAGTCAACATCGTAATCTCCCTCGGACTGAAGCCCATCGACCAGATTAGATCACCCAAGTCAACATAACCAAGACTGCTGAAAATGCATCACAAGGTGCTTCCCTCACCCACCAGAGGGAAGCACTCGACGGTCGAATCCCACAGGCGGCCGCCACTATAAAGTATAATTCCAAAGCCACATAATTTATGAAGGAAAAAGAACTACAGTGGCACATACGAGCCCCCTGGAACACTCTTTATCACGTGATGGCACTATCACAGACCTCACCTATGGTATTCTAGAGTGATTTGTGTCCTAAAATTAGTACTTCCGACTGTACTGGGCTCGCGAATAATTGATCCCCTGAGGCCTGAGGGCACTTTGGTGGTGTATAATCAACCTTAACTCCGTCAACCCTCTAATTTTTAACATTATTTCGGGCACAGGACATTAATATATACTTGTTCAACCGCAAACTAAGTCAGAATCGAGTCTGTAGATCTTGATTATTTGAAGAGAAAGGATATGGATGGCGGGTCGGGGGAGTGGGGTGATACCGTGAGGTTTAGCAAGGCGTTAACAGAATTGACAGCCAGTAGCAGGTGACAGCCAGAAGCAGGTGACAGCCAGAAGCAGGTGACAGCCAGTAGCAGGTGACAGCCAGAAGCAGGTGACAGCCAATAGCAGGTGACAGCCAGAATCAGGTGACAGCCAATAGCAGGTGACAGCCAGCAGCAGGTGACAGCCTGAAGCAGGTGACAGGCACCTGTTGAAACAGGTTAAGTGTATTAAAATGCATTAAGAAAATTAAAATGTGATTGACAATGAGGTTTTAAGATACTGAATATTACACGCGCGTGTGGCGGAATGTGGTTGCGTGTGGAGAACCCACATGGCAATTATCCCGCCCGTGGAAAAGACTGTTTCTTTCCTCTGCTCCCCTCAGTATCTTGTAGGTTGTGGTCATATCACCCTCCCGTATTTCTTCCAGTGCCGGCTAGACTAAGTTCACCCGCACGTCTAAACACGTACGGGCGCACACTCACGTACCCTCATGTGCTGCACATGTAAACATGCGCATAAACATAGTGTTTGCTATTGTTTGGGGGACGGGGAACCAGTTAGGTATCGTAGCCAACCCGCCCGACCACCTTCTGGGCCAGCTACAGCTCTCTCCCACGATGCAATCCACAGCGGTTGCCGGACTTTTGGATCTTGCATAATGCTAAGTGAAGAGGTGTATCAGGTGTAAGGAAACATGACTAAATGTTTCCGTCTTGCCCAGGAATGGAACCCGGGTTCTTTTCTTTGTGAACCGACTGCTTGGCCCACTTCACAACCGGACCGTTGTTATTTCCAACAGTGTTAAAATTATCGCGATTTGTTATTCTTTATTTTTATTTATAAATGTTATTTATTTTTTTTTAATGACGGATATTTAAATCATCTAAATTGTTATTCGTAACAAATTTAAACAAATCGTTACAATTCTGGCTAAACTGAAAGGTTGAAAAGCCGTAAAAAATGTATTTATAAAAAATGAATAACAAATAGCATAGTTTGAGTTATGAGACATATATCGTCAAAGCCTATCATAAAAATTGAATGATGGCACTTACATAGAATGCACAAATATAACAGGAATTTATTGAAATATACAAACATAGCCTATGAATTTCGTGAAACATAAAATATATAATTGTGAGACTTGCATATGCAAATGAGCTCTACATCAATGAAGTAATATTAAAATTAATTACCAACATTAATTAACGTCCAACAGGTTCGGAGACGTATGGCTGACACAGGTCATTTATTGTGCATTGGTGGACATAAATTACTGTTGATTTATTCCTTAAAACTCGGGAGTCCGTCCCTTTGCTTCTGTCCTCACTCAGTCTCCTCTCACTCTGGACCCCTCACTCAGTCCATTCACTCTGCCTATTCATTCCGCCCTCAGGTCACTATTGTCATAACTCGTCTCTCCTTGTTAGTTACCCTTACCCGTCTCCCCTCAGTGGTCATTACCCGTCTCCCCTCAGTGGTCATTACCCGTCTCTCCTCAGTGATCTTGGCATAACTCTGTCCCCTGGGTACAATTGGTCTCCTAGGTATAACTCTGCCAACTGGGTATAACTGTTTCCTGGATATAACTCTTGTCTCCCTTTGATGTCACATCGAGAGGAAGGTTGCGTTGTGTTACCAAATCCGCTGAATCTCCCTCATCAACAGTCCGGCCTTTGAGTAACTCTAGTGGCTGGTGAACACCTTCCGTGTTCTCTCAGCTTTCAGAGGCATCAAAGTCTTAAGAGAAGCTTGTCTGAGGGGCTGGTCATCGCTCTAGTGGTTTTACATGTGTCAAAGGTGACCCCAAGACGCGCCTTGTGGGAATCCTTTGGTAAAACCAGCACTTGGAGAGAGCCCCAGACATGATTATATATCCAAGTATTTAATAAATGTGCTTTCTAGTAAAGATATTCATAGTTTTATCTGTCTCTCGAAGAAAGCTCAGAGCTTAAATATATAACAAATAAGCTCCGCCAAGTTCGAAGTTCATGTAAGCTTCATTAAGAAACGTTATTTAATGTATCCTAATTATGATATACTGTGGAGGACAGGAAACCTGGTAGAGACATTGGGATCTCCTCAGTCAACCACTGACCTTCCCCGGGATGCCCCTCACGTCAGCTGATTTACTCACACGTTCGTATTTGCTGTGTAAGAACCATCTGTTCATTGTAAGTGGTGTAAGATCCGCGTGACCACTCTAACTGGTGTAAGATCTGTGTGTTTACTCTAACTGGTGTAAGATCCATGTGCCCACTCTTGCAACCTTTAAGACGCAGGTTTATTAAGTGAGAAATATACAGAAGACCTCACGCCGCAGTGAGTCAGACTCACAATTGCCTCTTATCGCAGCCTCATGGACTTCGTTAGTAATGAGTTATGGAAAGCTATCATATTTTCTTTTGCCAGAGAATGTCATTTGTAAATTAATGTGGGAGAGAAAGAGAGAGAGAGAGAGAGAGAGAGAGAGAGAGAGAGAGAGAGAGAGAGAGAGAGAGAGAAGAAGCATCATTAGCATTTTACATATACTCTTAAAATATTTATGAGATGAAAATGGTAATTAATGTATCTCAGTAATATGCAAAATATATGCAAATATGCTGGTGTGCACAACATACTGCGAAGCCTCTGCCTTCAGAGACCATAATGAACCACTTATTATAAAATGCTAATTGGCCAAGCTAAACTAATGACGCGCCCGGTATTGCACGAACTGCCAGGAACTGCCAAAATTTGTTAAGAACTGCCAAGAACTGGCAAGATCTGCCAAGAACTGCCAAGATCTGCCAGGAACAGCCAAAATATATTAAGAACTGCCAATATCTGTTAAGAACAGTCAAGAACAGGCCAAGGTCTGTTAAGAACTGCCAAGAACTACCAGGAACTGCCAACATCTGTTAAGAACTGCCAGAAGTTGGAAAGATTATTCTGTGTTTTTTAAATAGGTAAATATGTAATCAGTAGGCTTTAAATCATGTTAATGAGTTAAAATACGTTACGCTCGTTCTCTTGGTAACACATGTGTTACATCAATGCTAACATCAGCAATAAAAATGATGGAAAGTTCCTTGGTCTATAAATAGACAAGAGACTCAACTACAGCACCCACATTCAACACATAGCCAAGAAAGCCTCACAGTTGGTATACTTTCTAAAATCAGATATTATGTTCCTAACTCTGCTCTCCTCTGTGTATACTACGCGCTAATCTATCCTTATCTTACATACGGTATCTGTGCATGGGGTTCAACCCCTGCAAACTATATCAAGCCCATCATCACCCAACAAAAACATGCTATCAGAACAATAGCAAACGTTGTTTTCAGACAACACTCAGCGCCCCCCCCCCCCCCTGCTTAAATCTCTAAACATGCTAAACATAAACTCACTCCACACATTCTCTTGTGCCATTTACATTTACAAAACCCTGTTTTTTAATACAAATCATGATCTGAAACTCTTCCTTGACAGATGTAATAGAACACATAATCACCACACTAGAAATAAATATATCTTTGATATCCCCAGAGTCAAACTAAATCTGTGTAACACTCAATACAAATAAAGGGACCTAGTCTATGGAACTCGCCCCCAAAACGAACTGAAAAGCTGTCCAACCTACGCCTTATCCAGAAATAAAACCAATCAAGTACTTAATTTCATCCTCATAGTTTCCTACCTGGTGCCTTAAACTCTCACTGTATCTTGTGCTACCTTCTTCCCCAATATATGTGCCTAAGCCATTCAACTTCACCATTGTAATCACTGCTATCATCTTATATCATAGTTTTATATTAAACACATATTTGACTACATTATACGTAGAAATAATCCTCAAACTCCTGTTCTCCATCCTCTTTGGCCCCGTTATTCACCTGTCGCTTTAATCTTTCACACACTATCCGATTCATTCTCCTCTGTCCCTCTGCAGCGGCGTTTCAGGGGTTCACAAACTGGAGAATGCATATCCCTCTGATGCTCTCTCCAGTGTTTATATATTCCAAGGCTGTTCTATTGACCAAAACAACCTTGGAACAATATATACACAATAGAGCAACCTTGGAACAATCTATACACACACACTAGACCAACCTTGGAATATCGAATGTCAACCGAGATAAGAGAAAAGCAGGAAATTGTTTTGGTGAAAGAAAAATCAAGCAAACATGAACGGCGGAAATTATTGGTTATAAATAAAGCCGAAAAAATAAATGGCGTCGAGTAGAAGAAATGTGAAAACACAAAGAGAAAAAGAGAAAAGAGAAGATGAAGAGGAGATGGAACAGAACACACAGAATGGAAAGTAGAACAAGAGTACATATACTACTACTAATAATAACATTAATCCTCAGAACAGAAGATTAAATTTTAAGAAAAAAAGTGGAATAGGGTGAAGGGGGAAAATATTGCTAAATAGAAAGGAGAAAGGAAAAGTTGGATTGCGAAGAGTGGATAGGTGAAGGGGAAAGATGAGGCGAACAATCAGAAGGGGAGAAGAGATNGTGGTGGTGGTGAAGGCTATGAGGGTCATCCTTTGGGGCCAGGGTGGTGGTGATGGTGATGGTGTTTCCCGTAGTGATGGTGCATTATGACATTTTAACGATAGGTTACGACCTCTGTGGAGTATGATCTCTGGTTTAGCCATGATAGAGATCTTAAGGAGGTGATGGTGTGGGTCATTATGGTTGTGGGGCTGTGGTTAAAGCATAGAGAGTGGTGCCCTGACAGGGTGCAACTACGGGCTCACCATAGCCCGTGCTACTTGGAACTTTTTGTTCCAGGTAGCGAATCTTTAACAACAACATGTGGTTAAGGCCATGGTGGTAGTTATGAACCATGGTAGTGAGTACCAAGCCATGGTACTGAGGGTGTAAGCCATAGTGGTGATGGTGTGGGTCTTGATGGTAAGGGTGGAAGCCATTGGTAGTTCCCTGATAAATGGTGACCTCGAAGTGTCAAATATTAATACAGATTAATGTTGTCGAGTAACAGGGGTTCATATGGCAGCTTTTATCAGTAAACACAAACCCCAATATGCCGTTCAAAAACAACAAAAAATCGCATATATTATAAAAACTTTCTGCAACTGCAATTCGTTTACATTTTTCTTAAAAAAAAATTATTAATGAACATTTTAGAATTTAATAACAAGAAATCCTTTGACTTATATTTGACTTTGAATCCTTTTTATCAAAGAGAAAAACCCATATTTTTATCCTTTTTTTTAATTCCTTGTACTTTTTTTATTTTCAAATCGGTTTTGAAAATTAATATGCTCATTGAAAACCCTAAATGATGAAAGTACTGATAATTAGCAAAAAAAAAATTCGGGCATGCGCAATAGCTCCCGTACCAACGAAATATTCCAGGGGCTAGATTCACGAAGCAGTTATTGCGTCTCCGTGGTGTAGTGGTAAGACACTCGCCTGGCGTTCCGCGAGCGCTATGTCATGGGTTCGTATCCTGGCCGGGGAGGATTTACTGGGCGCAAATCCTTAACTGTAGCCTCTGTTTAACGCAACAGTAAAATGTGTACTTGGATTAAAAAACGATTCTTCGCGGCGAGGATCGTTTTCCAGAGACCTGCCCGAAACGCTACGCGTACTAGTGGCTGTACAAGAATGTAACAACTCTTGTATATATCTCAAACAAACAAAGTTACGCAAACACTTACGAACCTGTACATCTTTTCTCAATCTTTGGCGGCTTTGTTTACAATTATTAAACAGCTAATGAGCTCCGAAGCACCAGGAGGCTGTTTATAACAATAACAACAGTCGATTGGCAAGTTTTCATGCTTGTAAACTGTTTAATAAATGTAACCAAAGCCGTCAAAGATTGAGGAAAGATGTACACGTTCGTAAGTACTTGCGTAACTGCTTCGTGAATCTGGCACCAGGACATTTTCGTAACCGCGTGTAAAGTAAGGAAACTGTTCAATCATTCCTCGCAAATGGCTGAAATAAAAAAAAATATGACAGCGAATATCCCGATTATAAGGAGATAAATGTCTATTTTCCCAGACTCCGGGTCTTTGATGATTGGACCCATGTGATGAGCTGAGGCCTAGTGATGAGTCCGATCTCTGAAAGACTGGAAATTCCTCCTCCTCCTCCTCCTCCTCCGGCTCCACGGCTCCCCGACACAAGCCCATCTTAATCTGTCTTGACTGGGCATGCCAAAAAAATGGCCAGCGTGAACGACGTAGGCGAAGCATCTAATTAGACATGTCAAATACAGGTGAAGAGGTCCGAACTAGAGGCACCAGAACACCACAGCTGAAGCGAGAGAACACTCCTCGTGACGCCTGAAGGCGGTTGCTGTGGTGCGTGAGAGGACATGACTGGGGAGGGGGTGGCTGTCTCCTGAACCAGCAGAGCATGCAAGATGGTGGAAGGAGAGAAGTGAGAGAGTGAGAGAAGTGAGAGGCACTATGGATGAGTTCAGAGCGCAAAGTGGGAGAGAGACACGCGACCAAGTAGCAGGACTAATAATAAAAATTTGAAAAAGATACATTTATACATATTAAGAGGTATGAGAGGAAGAATCGGACGGAGAACAAAACAAAACAGCGATACTGTGGTTAGCGGACTGGAAGAACAGTTTAATATTTGTTCCACGTGATGATAATTTTCTCCGTCTCTGGTGGCAGTACGTAGCCTTCGGTATAAGCTGAGCGGTGATCCCTTCTGCCTACCTCAGAGCCTCACCCAGCAACCCTATAACCCTCACCCCTCACTCCCCCCACCCCTCACTCACCTCCCCTGGTTAAGAACACCAACCTCGGCTCCGGAAATAACTCTATAAATGTCCCGCCTCAGAACCGTGGTGATTTACGGGCTCACCATAGCCCGTGCTACATGGACATTTCGTTCTGAGTAGCTAAATCTAAAACAACAAACAAATGTGGCGATTTTTGTTGCTTCTGCTTCCTATGGTTGGCATTTCACAGGCCCTTCAGAATGTCCACCACACACACACACACACACACACACACACACACACACACACACACACACATACACACACACACACACACACACACACGTATCAATCGATCTAAGTAAATGGAAACTCGTATGAATGTCAATAAATATATTAGAATACTGTATATATCCACATCACATACAACAACCATTCACTAGAAATACATAAAACCCAACAACAATCTGTGGTAGAAGATAAGGTACAAAGAGTGACGAAAATAATGAGGACCAAAGGGGGTATAAACACAAAATGTTAAACAAAACTGAAGTAACTCTACGGTTCCGACTACCCACATTTCACTTACTACGACCTGGAGCGTTATTACTT
>WNGS01164858.1:50542291-50558297 GCA_020271785.1 Procambarus virginalis
TCTGATAGCCCGCCGGTGATGTGGAGGTGGAATGTAGATGGCTGATTACTATTGCCGAGCTTGGGTCACCAAATTAATTTTGTTTTACACAGGTGGGTACAGGAGCAACCTTGCCCTCTATTGTATTGTCACCTTGGCCTCCCATGTATGGAAGCGGAAGGTAGGAGGAGGATAAGAAGGGTGAGAGGATGTTGAGAGGAACTTGAGGATGGCGGGAGGAGAAAGTGGGTGAGTGAATCGGGAGTGAGTGGTGAGGATGGTTTGAGGAATGTGAAGGAAACGTGGAGGATGATGGGAGAACGGGGAAGCAGTGTGGGAGGCTGAGGATTGATGGGAGGAACGTGGAGGTGTATAGAGGTATGAGGAAGAGAGAGAGAAGAGGCGTGGGCCCCGAGCACGTTCATCAGTCCTGGGACCCGTGAAGGCGAGGAACCATTGCCTGATTAACCCGAGATGAGAGCCTCAAGGGACGTGCTTAACTTATAAGGTAGATCATTACCAGGCAGTGCGACAAAAAACAGGCTTGCCCGATTTAATGGAAGGAGGGGGAAGAGTCTGAGAGGAAGGGGTTGACACTGTAGGAGGAATGTAGTGCCCGGAGTGAGGAGGTGGTGAGAAGCAGGCACTATGTGAGGGGAGGAGAGTGTGAAGCAGGCACTTGAGAGTGTGAGGAGCTAGGAGGGGGAGAGATGACGCGCGTGAGGAAGTGGTGTAGCAGCCACTATGGGTGGAGGGGTGAGTGGGTAGAGAGACCTAGTGAGAGGATTTGAGGGCAGGCATAGTGAGGGGAGGGAGCAGTGAGTAGAGAGTCAAGGGCACTAGTGAGGGGAGGGAGAGTGGTGAGAGCGACACTAGTGCGGGGAGGGAGAGTCAGTGAGAGCAGTCACCTAGTGAGGGGAGGGGAGTCGAGTGAGAGCAGAGCACTAGTGAGGGGAGGGAGAGTGGTGAGAGCATACCTAAGGGCGCCCGACTAGTGAAGAACTGGGGGAGGGAGAGTTGCAGAGCAGGCACTAGTGAGGGGAGGGAGAGTGGTGAGAGCAGGCACTAGTGAGGTGGAGGGGAGTGGTGAGAGCAGGCACTAGTGAGGGGTAGGGAGAGTGGTGAGAGCAAGGCACTAGTGAGGGGAGGGGAGAGTGGTGAGAGCAGGCACTAGTGAGGGGAGGGAGAGTGGTGAGAGCAAGGCACTAGTGAGGGGAGGGAGAGTGTGAGAGCAGCACTAGTGAGGGGAGGGAGAGTGGTGAGCAGCAGGACACTAGTGGAGGGGAGGGAGAGTGGTGAGAGCAGGCACTAGTGCAGGGGAGGGAGAGTGGTGAGAGCAGACACTAGTGAGGGGAGGGAGAGTGGTGAGAGCAGGCACTAGTGAGGGGAGGGAGAGTGGTGAGAGCAGGCACTAGTGAGGGGAGGGAGAGTGGTGAGAGCAGGCACTTAGTGAGGGGAGGGAGAGTGGTGGAGAGCAGACACTGGTGAGGGGAGTGAGAGTGGGAAAGCAGGCACTAGTGAGGGGAGGGAGAGTGGTGAAAGCAGGCACTAGTGAGGGGAGGGAGGTGGTGAGAGCAGGCACTAGTGAGGGGAGGAGAGTAGTGAGAGCAGGCACTAGTGAGGGGAGGGAGAGTGGTGAGAGCAGGCACTAGTGAGGGGAGGGAGAGTGGTGAGAGCAGGCACTAGTGAGGGGAGGGAGAGTGGTGAGAGCAGGCACTAGTGAGGGGAGTGGAGAGTGGTGAGAGCAGACACTAGTGAGGGGAGGGAGAGTGGTGAGAGCAGGCACTAGTGAGGGGAGGGAGAGTGGTGAGAGCAACACTGTGAGGGGAGGAGAGTGGTGAGAGCAGGCACTAGTGAGGGGAGGGAGAGTGGTGAGAGCAGGCACTAGTGAGGGGGGAGAGGAAGCAGCTAGTGAGGGGAGGAGAGTGGTGAAGCAGGCACTAGTGAGGGGAGGAGAGTGTGAGAGCAGCACTGTGAGGGAGGGAGAGTGGTGAGAGCAGCACTAGTGAGGGGAGGGAGAGTGGTGAGAGCAGCACTAGGAGGGGAGGAGAGTGGTGAAGCAGGCACTAGTGAGGGAGGGAGAGTGTGAGAGCAGGACACTGTGAGGGGAGGGAGAGTGGTGAGAGGAGAGTGAGTGGTAATGGGAAGAAGGATGATGAGGGGATTGAGTGGTGAGGGGGAAAGTGAGTAATGAGGGAAGGGAGAGTGAAATGTACTGTGAAGGAAGGAGTAATAGAAAAAAGAAAAAGAGGTGTTCAGTGAATGAAGGAATATGGTGAGTGGTAGGAAATATTGGCAGAGAACAGAAAAAGAACCGAAGACATGTGAAAGAGGAAATAGAAAGACGGGAAAGAAATATCCCAGAATGGAAATGCTTACGAGGCTTAGGAGGGAAGAGGAATGGAAGTGAGAAATATTTAGGAAACAAAGGGGTGGAAGGAAATGGATGATGCAGTGTGGGGGGGTAAAAAGATGACGTATTTGAGAAGTTTGGGATGAGGGAGGAAGAACCACATGACGTTTTCTGATTCTGCGTGAGGCGGTGGTGTCGGGCCAGATAGGGAGAGCGGAGTCACTTATCGAGAAACTGACTAGGAGGGGAATGGAGGAATTGTCTCATAGTGAGGGAATTTATCCCAGTGGAGGGACTTATCCTTAGGTCGCAGGGCTATCCTAGAGTGATGGGGATGTTATCAATAGTGGGACTTTTCCCAAAGTGGTGGGACATGTTCTTGATGGTTGGGCCATCTGGAGATGTAAGACTGATTCTAGGGTGGTGGTACTTGAAATCTCAAGGGGTTGTGACGTGTGAAACGCGAGCGCCAATTATCCTAAAACGTGAGATGATGAGATGGAGTACAACTTTTTGTGGCATTTCACTCGTATGTGTTACAAGGAAAAAACAATTGTCGTACTAGAAAATGGAATGTCGTAATTGACGTATGTCCCGTTTCTGTTTGGGTCCTCTGTAGGTTAGAAGCGGACATATTAAATAGACAGTTTTCTTGACGTTTGGGAAAACTTTAAGAGGACGGGCTACGGCGTGAACATGTGGGTTTTTTCTTACCGTACAACATTGGATTCGAGGGCAAAATTCTCTTCAATACAAGATCACTGCGAATCCGCGAGTCACCCTTTCACCTACAACCATTTCCCCTTGCTAACTGGCTTCACACCAGACCTTCACGTGCTGGCATCGATTCACATTGCTAGAATGAGGCCGGAGTTGAACAACTCCAGAGAACTCGACTCAAATGTCGAGTTGATAATTTCGTCTTCTGCAAGTTAGTTGGTTGTTAAGGTCTTCCTTACATTTTATGTTGATTTATCTTTTGAGTGGGCTATATTTTGCACACACACACACACACACACACACACACACACACACACACCACACACACACACACATTATATATATATATATATATATATATATATATATATATATATTTTATAATATATATTTATATTATATATATATATATATATATATATATATATATAATATATATTTCAGATATTTTATTTTTTACGGATAATTCATTAGTTGTCTATATGCTCCCGAATGATATACATTGTATACATATAATGGTTTATTAAATAGAATACATATAACAGGTTTTATTTTTCGGAAATTTCAAAGTTACACATATGATGTTTGCTTCTTGATTGGCTGATTCTGCAATTGCATTAGGGAGAGCAAGGCTGGCGGAGGAGGACCACTTGAGAAGCTTAGCAATCAGGGCGAAGGACATGCAGACGTCTGGCTCTGTGTGTGGTGGTGGCCTGCAGTGGTAGCCTGGTTCTGTGTGTGTGGTGGGGGCCTGCAGTGGTAGCCTGGCTCTGTGTGTGGTGGAGAGCTTGCAGTGGTAGCCTGGCTCTGTGTGTGGTGGTGGTGGCCTGCAGTGGTAGCCTGGCTTTGTGTGTGGTGGTGGTGGCCTGCAGTGGAAGCCTGGCTCTGTGTGTGGTGGTGGTGGCCTGCAGTGGTAGCCTGGCTCTGTGTGTGGTGGTGGCCTGCAGTGGTAGCCTGGCTCTGTGTGTGGTGGTGGCCTACAGTGGTAGCCTGGCTCTGTGTGAGGTGGTGGGCCTGCAGTGGTAGCCTGGCTCTGTGTGTGGTGGAGGCCTGCAGTGGTAGCCTGGCTCTGTGTGTGGTGGTGGCCTGCAGTGGTAGCCTGGCTCTGTGTGTGGTGGTGGCCTACAGTGGTAGCCTGGCTCTGTGTGAGGTGGTGGGCCTGCAGTGGTAGCCTGGCTCTGTGTGTGGTGGAGGCCTGCAGTGGTAGCCTGGCTCTGTGTGTGGTGGTGGCCTACAGTGGTAGCCTGGTTCTGTGTGTGGTGGTGGGCTTCAGTGGTAGCCTGGTTCTGTGTGTGGTGGTGGGCTGCAGTGGTAGCCTGGCTCTGTGTGTGGTGGTGGGCTGCAGTGGTAGCCTGGTTCTGTGTGTGGTGGTGGGCTGCAGTGGTAGCCTGGTTCTGTGTGTGGTGGTGGAGGCCTGCAGTGGTAGCCTGGTTCTGTGTGTGGTGGTGGAGGCCTGCAGTGGTAGCCTGGTTCTGTGTGTGGTGGTAGAGGCCTGCAGTGGTAGCCTGGTTCTGTGTGTGGTGGAGGCCTGCAGTGGTAGCCTGGTTCTGTGTGTGGTGGTGGAGGCCTGCAGTGGTAGCCTGGTTCTGTGTGTGGTGGAGGGCCTGCAGTGGTAGCCTGGTTCTGTGTGTGGTGGAGGGCCTGCAGTGGTAGCCTGGTTCTGTGTGTGGTGGAGGGCCTGCAGTGGTAGCCTGGTTCTGTGTGTGGTGGAGGCCTGCAGTGGTAGCCTGGTTCTGTGTGTGGAGGCCTGCAGTGGTAGCCTGGTTCTGTGTGTGGTGGTGGCCTGCAGTGGTAGCCTGGTTGTGTGTGTGGTGGAGGCCTGCAGTGGTAGCCTGGTTCTGTGTGTGGTGGAGGGCCTGCAGTGGTAGCCTGGTTCTGTGTGTGGTGGAGGCCTGCAGTGGTAGCCTGGTTCTGTGTGTGGTGGAGGGCCTGCAGTGGTAGCCTGGTTCTGTGTGTGGTGAGGGCCTGCAGTGGTAGCCTGGTTCTGTGTGTGGTGGAGGCCTGCAGTGGTAGCCTGGTTCTGTGTGTGGTGGTGGTGGGGAGATGTGGGGGGGGGGTGGAAGGGGGTAGCGGTTAGCTGTTTGCAAATATTATATTTGCAAGTGCTAGATTTAATACCCTCAAGTGTTAGGTCAAATGTCTTTAAGTCTAATACTTATAGTCTTTAAGTGTTAAGTTTAGTGGCCTCAAGTGCTAGGTCTATGTCTTCAGGTGTAAGGTTTAGAATTTTCAAGTTATATGTATAAGAGTCTTAATCTGTTTTGCTATTTCTAATCTACGCTAAGAAAAAAAGGCCTTACTGTACAGATGGGGTGATAAATAGTTACTCCTAACCCGAAAGCTTAACATTTCCAACTTGAACAGCCTATATCCCATAACACCACACACACACACACACACACACACACACACACACACCACACACACACACACACACACACACACACACACAGAACTCAACAAGAACTGTGAAGAACTCAACAAAAGGTTCCAGGAGGTCTTTACAATAGAACAGGGAGATATCACGGCGCTGGGAGAGGTGGCAGCAAACCAGGTGACCTTGGATAGGTTCGAAATTACAAGAGATGAGGTCAAAAAGCACCTATTGGAGCTGGATGTGAGAAAAGCTGTTGGGCCGGATGGAATCTCGCCATGGGTATTGAAAGAGTGTGCAGGAGCACTTTGCTTACCACTCTCCATAGTGTATAGTAAGTCACTGGAAACGGGGGACCTACCAGAAATATGGAAGACTGCTAATGTAGTACCAATATACAAAAAGGGTGACAGACAAGAGGCACTGAACTACAGGCCAGTGTCCTTAACTTGTATACCATGCAAGGTGATGGAGAAGATTGTGAGAAAAAACCTAGTAACACATCTGGAGAGAAGAGACTTCGTGACAACCCATCAACATGGGTTCAGGGAGGGTAAATCTTGCCTTACAGGCTTGATAGAATTCTACGATCAGGTGACAAGAATTAAGCAAGAAAGAGAAGGGTGGGCGGACTGCATTTTTTTGGACTGTCGGAAAGCCTTTGACACAGTACCCCATAAAAGGTTGATGCATAAGCTGGAGAAACAGGCAGGAGTAACAGGTAGGGCGCTCCAGTGGATAAGGGAGTACCTAAGCAATAGGAAGCAGAGAGTTACAGTGAGGGGTGAGACCTCAGACTGGCGTGAAGTGGAGTCCCACAGGGCTCTGTACTTGGACCTATCCTGTTTCTGATATACGTAAATGATCTCCCAGAGGGTATAGACTCATTCCTCTCAATGTTTGCTGACGACGCCAAAATTATGAGAAGGATTAAGACAGAGGAGGACAGCTTGAGACTTCAAGAAGACCTGGACAAGCTGCAGGAATGGTCGAACAAATGGCTGTTAGAGTTTAACCCAAGCAAATGTAATGTAATGAAGATAGGGGTAGGAAGCAGGAGACCAGATACAAGGTATCATTTGGGAGATGAAATACTTCAAGAGTCAGAGAGAGAGAAAGACCTGGGGGTTGATATCACGCCAGACCTGTCCCCTGAAGCTCATATCAAGAGGATAACATCAGCAGCATATGCCAGGTTGGCTAACATAAGAACGGCCTTTAGAAACTTGTGTAAGGAATCTTTCAGAACATTATATACCACATATGTCAGACCAATCCTGGAGTATGCGGCTCCAGCATGGAGTCCCTATCTAGTCAAGCATAAGACTAAACTGGAAAAGGTTCAAAGGTTTGCCACCAGACTAGTACCCGAGCTGAGAGGTATGAGCTACGAGGAGCGACTGCAGGAATTAAACCTCACTTCGTTGGAAGACAGAAGAGTTAGGGGGGACATGATCACCACATTCAAGATTCTCAGGGGAATCGACAGGGTTGATAAAGACAGGCTGTTTAACACAAGGGGCACACGCACTAGGGGACACAGGTGGAAGCTGAGTGCCCAAATGAGCCACAGAGATATTAGAAAGAACTTTTTTAGTGTCAGAGTGGTTGACAAATGGAATGCATTAGGAAGCGATGTGGTGGAGGCTGACTCCATACACAGTTTCAAGTGTAGATATGATAGAGCCCATTAGGCTCAGGGAACTGTACACCTGTTGATTGACGGTTGAGAGGCGGGACCAAAGAGCCAGAGCTCAACCCCCGCAAGCACAACTAGGTGAGTACAACTAGGTGAGTACACACAATCAACCTCCCAAAGCCATATCATGAGAAAGTAGCAGTAGCCCTCGGAGTCTTGATTGCCTGCTGAGCGCGACCTCCCGAGGATACTTTTGTCTCGCTAATGCATTTTTCCTCTGGACTGGCCCCTCAGAGCGTGCTAAGGATCCCACTCTACCTCTCCTGAAGGACACGCGCCACTTGAGGCGACGGGGCTGGAGGAGGGAGGACGGGGCGGGGCAGGGAAGAACCTTATTAGCGTCAGGATATTAGAGGAGACAAGCTGGTAATTCACAGAGTCACTATACATGTGTCGCCGCACACATATTGCTCACAGAGGCGAATTTATATACAATAGTTTAACGTAATTAAGATAGTCTTTAAATAAAATATGTTATGCTTTTGCCGAGGTTGATAACGTTTATATATTGATAACGCAGAGGCTGATAACGCTGTGGATGATACCGCTGTTGATGATGACGCAGAGGCTTATAACGCTGTGGATGATACCGCTGTGGATGATAACGATGTGGATGATAACGCTGTGGATGAAAACGCTGTGCATGATAACGCTGTGGATGAAAACGCTGTGGATGATAACGCTGTGGATGATAACGCTGTGGATGATAACGCAGAGGCTAATAACGCTGTGGATGATAACGCTGTGGATGATAACGCTGTGGATGATAACTCTGAGGCTGATAACGCTGTGGATGATAACGCTGTGGATGATAACGCTGTGGATGATAACGCAGAGGTTGATAACGCTGTGGATGAAAACGCTCTGGATGATAACACCAAAGTTGATAGCACTGAGCTTCACAGCGCCGAGGAGAAGAACCCTCCCAGCATAATCCTGCCTTTTTCTAAACGTCAGCAGCCATTAGGCCGTGTTATCAGCTTAAGCTTTTACCCCGCTTCATCAGCATGTTTGGCCTGGCTACCATACTGTGTAGGATTTACAAACATATGTTTTTGTGTGTAAACAAAATTCGTCTCTCAAGAAACTCTTCCGGTTGGAAAAGAAAACTTGTGTAATTATAATGGAATACGCAAGAAGTTATACTAAACTACATGATAAGTCTAGAAATGATTGATGATGGTGAGACTATGAAGCCTATCATGGTCAGAGGGGGTTATAATATGTCCTTGGACAGTGTCCAGGACTGAGGTAAGCTCGGTGTATAGATATCTTAGTGCGTGTGTATATACACCAAGAAACAGGATGTATACACATCTCGGTGTATAGACATCTTAGTGTGTGTGTGTATACACCAAGAAGCAGGATGTATACACATCTCGGTGTATACACATCTTAGTGTGTGTGTGTGTATACACCAAGAAGCAGGATGTATACACATCTCGGTGTATAGACATCTTAGTGTGTGTGTGTATACACCAAGAAGCAGGATGTATACACATCTCGGTGTATAGACATCTTAGTGTGTGTGTGTATACACCAAGAAGCAGGATGTATACACATCTCGGTGTATAGACATCTTAGTGTATGTGTGTATACACCAAGAAGCAGGATGTATACACATATCGGCGTATATATTTCTGTGACTGGTGAAGTTGTATGGTAATGTTTTATTGATAACTGTGTTGTTGAGAGGAATGTCATTTTTAGAGTGACAGGGAGACAGGTGCCGGATGACAGGAAGGGGCTCAGGATGCTGCTATATGTGTAACTCTCTAGGAAGAGAGACTGGCAGCTCCAGCCAGACTCCGCCGCCCCCATCAGGATATTATTCTTGCTCTGATTTGCTTAATGGCGCTCTGCACAAACACGGGAAGCGATGTATACTTACCCTCTGGCTTGTGTTCAACAAGTCATACTAAACTCGTTCTCCAACTCTCCTCAATCTCCAGGGTACAATACAATGGTCAGAAACAATATAATATATATATATATATATATATATATATATATATATATATATATATATATATATATATATATATATATATATATATATATATATATACTCAGCGGAGTCCACTAGTAGAGAAAAAGCTGTTTAGTCAACTCACCTTGAGAGGCAGCAGCTGTTTAGAGAGCATCTCAAAATAATTAGATCCATCAAGCCAGCATCCCAGGGCTTTCTTTCCCAGGCCCCTTAAACTCCAGGGCCTAATTTTGATTTTTACACTGAACGCGTCAGCCCCAGCGGGTGAACGCGCTCACCTCACCCGCCAACCATCTTATAGCGTCCTCGCTCGCCGATATCCGGTGTGTGTGGCGCCCTGGTGAATTAACTATTTAGTCGATTACATCGTAAACATTCAGCAATTTTAGAGTTAAAATTATTATCCAACAACAGTCTTCAAATGGCGGGTGTGACGGTTTTAATGTGGGAGTATGAGTGCGTGTGGACCTAAGTGGGTGTTCGCGTAAGTGTGTACGTATGAAAATCTTGGTCACTGTTGAAAGCTATCTTACTACTCACCGTCTTGAGTTCTTGTTGGGGCCTGGTTGGATCTCCCTCCACCGTCGACCGAGACACCTGTCAGGTCCCTTTAGTTCACACATGCGACAAACAGCGCTGATCCTAAGGAACAATGGAGCTGATTAAATATATGTCCTTTGCCCGACCGTCTAATTGCTTAACTCCAATATTTGTGTTCAGAGTTATTAAACGCTCATTCGTCTATGCTATCAACCAGCCTGATCCCCGCCATCCATCCACCCTACCAGTCTCAAGTCTCACAACTCATCCTTGCAACTTGTAACCAAAGATGAACGATCGCGTCGCTTCCTTATGCCGCAATGATCCTCCTCAACCACTTCACTCGGATCAAACATACATGCAGGTAAAAACATTTTGGACACGGCAATGGCTGTTAACAAAAATAATCCAAAGAATTACGAGGTGCGCCACGGAGCTGTCGGAATTTGCCATCATCAATAGTATATGTTGAGCAGGAGAGGCGGTGAGCTCGCCCCGTGAGAGCCACGCTGCTCTTCCCACCGCCTCATGATTTCTGCAACCGTCACTCAGCACTGCCAGAGGCGCTGGCTCGCGGCTCTGAACGCCAGCCCGATGCCATCCAGCCCAAAGCCCAGACCATCCCCTAAAAGGGCAGTGTGTAAATTGTTCGCATGGTGCAATAAAAAAAATGTGAATATTCATTAATGGCACTGCATTTTATGAGGAAATATCTCGCAACGCCTTAAAAGAGAGCAATGTTATTTATGCATCTTAACACACATTTGGGGATTGGCGGCCCCATTTCTCTCGATATGGGGGAATCGATGCAATATCGAATTGCATCGATGCAATACAATAACATCGCTTTCAAGCCGCTTGACTACGCAGCCACAACAAGACTCCAATAATTACCACATCAGTTCTAAACACAACCAGATCACCAACAGAGAGATCATGACCAGCAATAGCGAAATCTCCATACAAATAACGACAATAAGAGCTAAGACATAGCAGAAGTACTTCACACCAAACATCCAGATATGAAAAGCCAGTTCATATCTGGATGTTTGGTTCAGCCAGTTCATATCTGGCTCAATTGGTTCCCTTCAATTACATATTTACGGGGAAAAACTGCTTCCAATATAAATTTATATATCTACAAATTCAGCAACTGTTTAACGTTATTGTTATTGAGCTATTAACACCCCAAAAGACACCTTTCGCGATGTATATTTCACTACACTTAACTGTATGAAATTTCATAAAAAAATTACCAGACGACTGCAAATATATTCATTAATGAGAAAATATTGAGGTAATGTAATAGGATCGAACCTGCATCCCTGAAGTCAGGTACGCGCTCTACCGACTGGCCCATGATGGCNGAATACAACATCTGAACACAATACAACATCTGAACAAAATACAACATCTGAAGACAATACAATATGTGAACACAATACAACACAATACAACACCTGAACACAATACAACACCTGAACAAAATACAACATCTGAACACAATACAATATCTGAACACAATACATCTGAACACAATACAACACTATACAACGCCTGAACACAATACAACACCTGAATACAATACAACACCTGAACACACAATACAACACCTGAACACAATACAACACAATGCAATATCTGAACACAATACAACATCTGAACACAATACATCTGAAAACAATAGATCTGAATGTCATACAACATTTGAAAATTTTTTTTTCGATGACAATTAAATTAAAAACATTAAATTAAATTAAAACACTAAAAACATCCTGTTTTTAATTTTGTTGACGTCAGTTTGTATATTTTTTAATATTGATATTGTCGATTTTTAAATCTTTCGCGCCTACAAATACATATATTATTTCATTCATCCATTTAAGCTTCCTATACCTATACATCTATTTATCGGTCTCTCTGTCTCTTTCTCTCTGTTTCCTATACCTTTTTCTCTCTCTATTGCTTTCTCCTCCTCTCCTTTCCTCCGTTTTCTTCGATTTCCTATTCCTCTGTTTCACTCTCCCTGTGCTCAAAACTCGCCCTTCTACTCTCTGCCATCTCGTCCCATTTATTCCTTCCCCTCCCTCTTCCCCTCACTCCTTTTCCTGCTCCTCCCAGCTTCTTCCCCCATTGCTTACCCCTCTCTTCTCCCTTCATGCTCCGTGTCCCCTTATTCTCTTGTTCATGCTCCTATTCCCTCTCTCCCATGGCGCTCCACCCATGGCGGATCTTCCTTCTCCCTCCCTGGGAGGCACGCCTCTCTCCCAGTCCTGATGCGTTCCCCGCCTCTCACCCGCGGCATCTCTCATCTCTCATCTCTCCCTCCGAGGCCACTCTCCTCACCCTCACTGGCGCGTCTCCCTCCTGCTGGAATTCATCAGCTGGGTCAACACAGGTATTGGGTTGACCAGGCAGGAGACAAGAACCAGGAGTGCCAGCGGGTGCCAAGGTGCCAAGGGCCAGTACCTGCCCACCGCTCCTCCTCCACTTGACTACATCCACTCCTCGCGCATATATATATATATATATATATATATATAATATATATATATATATATATATATATATATATATATATATATATATATATATATATATATAATTGGGTTTTAGGCTCGCTGAGACCGCCAGATACCCAAGAGCAGCCAGTTTCCAGTTTCAGCGCCTCACTGTGGCGATCCAGAGGGAAGACGTAGGAGATCTCCACATGTCTTAACCTTTCATTGTATTCACTAACGTATAACTTGTAACCTTCGAATATCTAATAAAGAAAAACAAAATATGAAAGAAGTGTTGGGGGGGGGGTAGGACAAAATAACATGGAGACATGGGAAGGACATAGAAGTTACCTGTAATGCTTTGTGCGAGTTTTTTCTCCAAAGCTGTGAGTCCCTCGAAGCACGACCCTCCAGTCAGTTAACAGTCAGGTTCCCAATTGCTGTTGAGTAAAAAAAGAGACGAACAGTTACGGGTTGGGTACTTGAGAACGATCAATTAATGTTAAAATAAATGACGTGTGGAATTCAATCCCAGTAAATGCAAGGTTCTGAGAAGAAAAACACATAAGAGAAATTAGTAAGCAATTATCAAAAAGAAGGCACCAGGCCTTGAAGACTATGTAGCACCATCACACAACAGAAGACCACAGTTACAGAACCATCTAAGAGGCCATTAAAAGCGTCGCGATTGGCCAAATCTTTCACAGTCCATCTCCAGCGACGCAGATGGACTATACGCAGCATCCGCAGTGAATATTACGCCGCGACCCTTCAGAACTCCGAGTGGAGTCTCGCTTATGACTCTAAACACGCCCCACACACCTCTCATTCCACCATTTATCCTGCACCCAACATCTCGTTTTTCATCACAGGAAATTGCAAAGGCAAATGGGCACAAGTGGAGCTTGGATGCCAAGAGGAGCCGCGGAGATGTAAAGATGCACTTGTGTGTGAGAGTAGTTAATTGGTGGAGTGGCCTAGATGAGTCAACGCTAACTCCATTTACGAATTAAAAGAGAAAATGTGATAAACAAAGGCAGAAGAGTCGGGTGTTAATTGCTTTTTGACCCCGACTATGCAAGCACAACTCAGTGAATACACACACACACACACACACACACACACACACACACACACACACACACACACACACACACATACACACTCACACACACACTCACACACACACACACACACACACACACACACACACACACACACACACACACACACACACACACACACACACACACACACTTATACACAAGGTCAGAGAATGTATAAGGGGCATTCCACCTAATATAACAGGTACAATTCCATTCCACCATTCCTCTCACCTTCCAGATGGAGGTAAAAGGAATAGTACAGCTGACACTGCAAGATCAGAGAAAGGGGAAGTAAGCCACCTGATATACCTCAAGGTCTGGTGCAATTGTAAGGGTTACCATGCATGATGGCTCATCAGAGTGCCCACGAGATGTTGCAGAGTCCAGTGGAGGCCTCTACATGTTGTAGAGTACTGTGGTGGCCTGTACAGGTTGTAGAGTACTGTGGTGGCCTGTACATGTTGTAGAGTACTGTGGTTGCCTGTACAGGTTGTAGAGTACTGTGGTTGCCTGTACAGGTTGTAGAGTACTGTGGTTGCCTGTACAGGTTGTAGAGTACTGTGGTGGCCTGTACATGTTGTAGAGTACTGTGGTGGCCTGTACATGTTGTAGAGTACTGTGGTGGCCTGTACATGTTGTAGAGTACTGTGGTGGCCTGTACAGGTTGTAGAGTACTGTGATGGCCTGTACAGGTTGTAGAGTACTGTGGTTGCCTGTACAGGTTGCAGAGTACTATAGT
The DNA here is from genome assembly GCA_020271785.1 of Procambarus virginalis. NCBI lineage: Eukaryota > Metazoa > Arthropoda > Malacostraca > Decapoda > Cambaridae > Procambarus > Procambarus virginalis. The sequence continues at coordinate 50,556,293 of WNGS01164858.1, forward strand.
GGCCTCCACGAGACATTCACATGTTTACTCTGCTGATTTCGGAGACTCGTTCTGCCCGCCAGGTGTTTGCTCAGGAAGACAACACACTTGATTGCGTTCAGGTAAGATTACTCAAGCTTGTATTATTCACGGGCGCTCCTGTCTTGTGCTACCAGAAAGGGAAATACCTTAGTTGTGAAGTTTCTTGTTGCAGGGGTTTAGTTCATTGGTTAGCTAGTTGATCATTTGTGGATTTGCTAGATGGTTAGGACAGCTTGGGCCTCATGATATGCCCTTGAGGTTATCTTGAGGTTATCTTGAGATTGTTAATATAATTTTACACACTCTCTATAACACGTCCTATAACATCAACAACCTCTGCAACACACACTTGGATTTCAAGAGGAATGTGCGTCACTGGAAACAGGAGACCTACCCGAAAGCTGGAAGACGGCTAATGTAGTCCCAATGTTCAAGAAGGGTGACAGGAAAGAGGCGTTGAACTACAGGTCAGTTTCCCCAACTTGTATACCATGCAAGGTGATGGAGAAAAGTGTGAGGAAAAGGCTCGAATGACATCTGGAGAAAAATTTTGTAACACACCACCAGCATGGGTTCAGGGATGGTAAATCGTGCCTCATAGGCATAATAGAATTCTATGACCAGGCGAAAAAATTAGGCAAGAAAGAGAAGGGTGGGAAGGCTGTATTTTCCTAGACTGTCAGAAAGCTTTTGACACAGTACCTCATAAGAGGCTGTTACAAAAGTTGGAGAAACAGGCAGAAGTAAACGGTGAGGTGCTCCAGTGGATAAGGGAGTATTTGCAACAGGAAGCAGCGAGTAAGTTAACGGGCTCACCATAGCCCGTGCTACTTGGAACTTTTTGTTCTGAGTAGTTGAATCTAAAACAACAACAACAACAGCGAGTAACTGTGAGGGGGGGGGGAGACATCAGAGTGGCGAGATGTCACCAGCGGAGTCCCACAGGGCTCTGTACTTGGATCCATCCTGTTTCTGATATATGTAAACGATCTTCCAGATCCTTTTCTCAATGTTTGCTGATGATGCAAAAATTATGAGAAGAATCAAGACAGAAAAGATAGACAGAGACTACACAAACTGGAGGTATGATCTAGAAAATGGCTACAAAAGTTTAATTCAAGAAAGTGTAAAGTAAATTAGGTGAAGCCTGAGCACAAGGTACCATCTGGGAGGTGCAATCCTGCAAGAGTCAATAGAAAGAGAAAGATCTGGGGGCTGATATCACACCAAATCTGTCCCCAGAAGCCCATAGCAAAAGAATATCATCATATTATTTTCTATTTTCTTTTCATCTTTTCTCAATCTTTGGCGGCTTTGTTTACAATAATTAAACAGTTAATGGCTCCAAAGCACCAGGAGGCTGTTTACAACAATAACAACAGTTGATTGGGAATTTTTCAAGCTTGTAAACTGTTTAATTGTCGTTTTACAACAACTGAACATTTCTTTTTAGATTTGTTTGCTTTTCCCGCAGATGTTCACATATTCTGTACGATAAGCCAAGTGTTCCGTGGTTTACTTTGGTTCACGTTAAATTATCTATCATGTTTCATCGGGAATTAAACCTTTTCATGTTCAAAAGGTGTAATTCCCTCCTTGTAGAGAACCAACACAACCTGGGGATAGATTTTTAGATCACGTCTCCCAGGTAAGGGCTTTGTCAAATCAGATTTATTGAAGGCCCTCACAGGCGAACCGGTAAAGTACATATATATTATATATATACTGGTAAAGTATATACTGGAAAGAATTATTGTATGTCTGTGCGTGGTCGTCAGCACCTTGTGCTTTGATCAGACAGGTTTACCTTGTGTCAAGGAGCATGAGAATCATCTGTTTCTCCGTCATTTGTAAACAAAGCCTTCTGCACGGCCGCTAATATTGGATTGCGTCATGGGCCAGGTGCCAGATTCACGAAGCATTTACCAAAGTACTTACGAACCTGTACATCTTTCCTCGACGTTTGACGGCTTTGTTTACATTT
>WNGS01164858.1:50559297-50571961 GCA_020271785.1 Procambarus virginalis
ATACAATATGTGAACACTATACAACACCTGAACACAATACAACACCTGAACAAAATACAACATCTCAACACAATACAATATCTGAACACAATACATCTGAACACAATACAACACTATACAACGCCTGAACACAATACAACACCTGAATACAATACAACACCTGAACACAATACAACACCTGAACACAATACAACACAATGCAATATCTGAACACAATACAACATCTGAACACAATACATCTGAAAACAATAGATCTGAATGTCATACAACATTTGAAATTTTTTTTTCGATGACAATTAAATTAAAAACATTAAATTAAATTAAAACACTAAAAACATCCTGTTTTTAATTTTGTTGACGTCAGTTTGTATATTTTTTTAATATTGATATTGTAGATTTTTAAATCTTTCGCGCCTACAAATACATATATTATTTCATTCATTCATTTAGGCTTTCTATACCTATACATCTATTTATCGGTCTCTCTGTCTCTTTCTCTCTGTTTCCTTTACCTTTATCTCTCTCTTGCTTTCTCCTCCTCTCCTTTCCTCCGTTTTCTTCGATTTCCTATTCCCCTGTTTCACTCTCCCCTGTGCTCAAAACTCGCCCTTCTACTCTCTGCCATCTCGTCCCATTTATTCCTTTCCCTCCCTCTTCCCCTCACTCCTTTTCCTGCTCCTCCCAGCTTCTTCCCCCATTGCTTACCCCTCTCTTCTCCCTTCATGCTCCGTGTCCCCTTATTCTCTTGTTCATGCTCCTATTCCCTCTCTCCCATGGCGCTCCACCCATGGCGGATCTTCCTTCTCCCACCCTGGGAGGGACGCCTCTCTCCCAGCCCTGATACGTTCCCCGCCTCTCACCCGCGGCACCTCTCATCTCTCCCTCTCCCTCCGAGGCCACTCTCCTCACCCTGACTGGCGCGTCTCCCTCCTGCTGGAATTCATCAGCTGGGTCAACACAGGTATTGGGTTGACCAGGCAGGAGACAAGAACCAGGAGTGCCAGCGGGTGCCAAGGTGCCAAGGGCCAGTACCTGCCCACCGCTCCTCCTCCACTTGACTACATCCACTCCTCGCGCATATATATATATAATATATATATATATATATATATATATATATATATATATATATATATATAATTGGGTTTTAGGCTCGCTGAGACCGCCAGATACCCAAGAGCAGCCAGTTTCCAGTTTCAGCGCCTCACTGTGGCGATCCAGAGGGAAGACTTAGGAGATCTCCACATGTCTTAACCTTTCATTGTATTCACTAACGTATAACTTGTAACCTTCGAATATCTAATAAAGAAAACAAAACATGAAAGAAGTGTTGGGGGGAGGGTAGGACAAAATAACATGGAGACATGGGAAGGACATAGAAGTTACCTGTAATGGTTTGTGCGAGTTTTTTCTCCAAGGTTGTGAGTCTCTCGAAGCACGACCCTCCAGTCAGTTAACAGTCAGGTTCCCAATTGCTGTTGAGTAAAAAAAAAGAGACGAACAGTTACGGGTTGGCTACTTGAGAACGATCAATTAATGGTAAAATAAATGACGTGTGGAATTCAATCCCAGTAAATGCAAGGTTCTGAGAAGAAAAACACATAAGAGAAATTAGTAAGCAATTATCAAAAAGAAGGCACCAGGCCTTGAAGACTATGTAGCACCATCACACAACAGAAGACCACAGTTACAGAACCATCTAAGAGGCCATTAAAAGCGTCGCGATTGGCCAAATCTTTCACAGTCCATCTCCAGCGACGCAGATGGACTATACGCAGCATCCGCAGTGAATATTACGCCGCGACCCTTCAGAACTCCGAGTGGAGTCTCGCTTATGACTCTAAACACGCCCCACACACCTCTCATTCCACCATTTATCCTGCACCCAACATCTCGTTTTTCATCACAGGAAATTGCAAAGGCAAATGGGCACAAGTGCAGCTTGGATGCCAAGAGGAGCCGCGGAGATGTAAAGATGCACTTGTGTGTGAGAGTAGTTAATTGGTGGAGTGGCTTAGATGAGCCAACGCTAACTCCATTTACGAATTAAAGAGAAAATGTGATAAACAAAGGCAGAAGAGTCGGGTGTTAATTGCTTTTTGACCCCGACTATGCAAGCACAACTCAGTGAACGCACACACACACACACACACACACACACACACACACCACACACACACACACACACACACACACACACACACACACACACACACACACATACACACTCCACACACACTCACACACACACACACACACACACACACACACACTCACACACACACACACACACACACACACACACACACACACACTTATACACAAGGTCAGAGAATGTATAAGGGGCATTCCACCTAATATAACAGGTACAATTCCATTCCACCATTCCTCTCACCTTCCAGATGGAGGTAAAAGGAATAGTGCAGCTGACACTGCAAGATCAGAGAAAGGGGAAGTAAGCCACCTGATATACCTCAAGGTCTGGTGCAATTGTAAGGGTTACCATGCATGACGGCTCATCAGAGTGCCCACGAGATGTTGCAGAGTCCAGTGGAGGCCTCTACATGTTGTAGAGTACTGTGGTGGCCTGTACAGGTTGCAGAGTACTATAGTGGCCTCCACGAGACATTCACATGTTTACTCTGCTGATTTCGGAGACTCGTTCTGCCCGCCAGGTGTTTGCTCAGGAAGACAACACACTTGATTGCGTTCAGGTAAGATTACTCAAGCTTGTATTATTCACGGGCGCTCCTGTCTTGTGCTACCAGAAAGGGAAATACCTTAGTTGTGAAGTTTCTTGTTGCAGGGGTTTAGTTCATTGGTTAGCTAGTTGATCATTTGTGGATTTGCTAGATGGTTAGGACAGCTTGGGCCTCATGATATGCCCTTGAGGTTATCTTGAGGTTATCTTGAGATTGTTAATATAATTTTACACACTCTCTATAACACGTCCTATAACATCCACAACCTCTGCAACACACACTTGGATTTCAAGAGGAATGTGCGTCACTGGAAACAGGAGACCTACCCGAAAGCTGGAAGACGGCTAATGTAGTCCCAATGTTCAAGAAGGGTGACAGGCAAGAGGCGTTGAACTACAGGTCAGTTTCCCCAACTTGTATACCATGCAAGGTGATGGAGAAAAGTGTGAGGAAAAGGCTCGAATGACATCTGGAGAAAAGTTTTGTAACACACCACCAACATGGGTTCAGGGATGGTAAATCGTGCCTCATAGGCATAATAGAATTCTATGACCAGGCGAAAACAATTAGGCAAGAAAGAGAAGGGTGGGCAGGCTGTATTTTCCTAGACTGTCAGAAAGCTTTGACACAGTACCTCATAAGAGGCTGTTACAAAAGTTGAAGAAACAGGCAGTAGTAAATGGTGAGGTGCTCCAGTGGATAAGGGAGTATTTGCAACAGGAAGCAGCGAGTAAGTTAACGGGCTCACCATAGCCCGTGCCCGTGCTACTTGGAACTTTTTGTTCTGAGTAGTTGAATCTAAAACAACAACAACAACAACGAGTAACTGTGAGGGGGGGGAGACATCAGAGTGGCGAGATGTCACCAGCGGAGTCCCACAGGGCTCTGTACTTGGATCCATCTTGTTTCTGATATATGTAAACGATCTTCCAGATCCTTTTCTCATTGTTTGCTGACGATGCAAAAATTATGAGAAGAATCAAGACAGAAAAGATAGACAGAGACTACACAAACTGGAGGTATGATCTAGAAAATGGCTACAAAAGTTTAATTCAAGAAAGTGTAAAGTAAATTAGGTGAAGCCTGAGCACAAGGTACCATCTAGGAGGTGCAATCCTGCAAGAGTCAAATAGAAAGAGAAAGATCTGGGGCTGATATCACACCAAATCTGTCCCCAGAAGCCCATAGCAAAAGAATATCATCATATTATTTTCTATTTTATTTTCATCTTTTCTCAATCTTTGGCGGCTTTGTTTACAATAATTAAACAGTTAATGGGCTCCGAAACACCAGGAGGCTGTTTACAACAATAACAACAGTTGATTGGGAATTTTTCAAGCTTGTAAACTGTTTAATAAATGTAAACAAAGCCGTCAAACGTCGAGGAAAGATGTACAGGTTCGTAAGTACTTTGGTAAATGCTTCGTGAATCTGGCACCTGGCCCATGACGCAATCCAATATTAGCGGCCGTGCAGAAGGCTTTGTTTACAAATGACGGAGAAACAGATGATTCTCATGCTCCTTGACACAAGGTAAACCTGTCTGATCAAAGCACAAGGTGCTGACGACCACGCACAGACATACAATAATTCTTTACCAGTATATACTTTACCAGTATATATATATATATATATATATGTACTTTAACGCTTCGCCTGTGAGGGCCTTCAATAAATCTGATTTGACAAAGCCCTTACCTGGGAGACGTGATCTAAAATCTATCCCCAGGTTGTGTTGGTTCTCTACAAGGAGGGAATTACACCTTTGAACATGAAAAGGTTTAATTCCCGATGAAACATGATAGATAATTTAACGTGAACCAAAGTAGAACCACGGAACACTTGGCTTATCGTACAGAATATGTGGAACATCTGCGGGAAAAGCAAACAAATCTAAAAAGAAATGTTCAGTTGTTGAAAAACGACAAAGGAATCCAAGATAAAGCTGGAGTAAGTTGCAAGCTTATAGAGGAAACAGGGAAGTTAATTAATTTGAATACGATTATAGATCGATCGAAATCTGCTAATGCTAGTTTTACGGTCGTTACCGAGACCGAAACTCCCAGGAAAGTGAACCTAATTAATTATTGGCACAATTATGCCACAAGCTCTTTTGTGATAATATTGTGAGCTGGTGAAGGGACGCCACACGACCACTCACTCGCTTCTAAACACGGCTGTGTATGGTGACACTAACAAGGTTAGAACACACACACACACACACACACACACACACACACACACACACACACACACACACACACACACACACACACACACACACACACATACACACACACACACACACACGTAACCAGAACTGGAGCTACAAGGATTCTGAAGGAAATAGTTGACTTAGTCTATAGCTTCGTTATATTTCATCATCCGGGGACTTATCGAGCTTCAAGTGTAAGGTGTCGAGCCTCAAGTGTCGAGCCTCGAGCCCCAGGTGTCGAGCGTCAAGCGTCAAGTGTCGAGCGTCAAGTGTCGAGCCTCAAGCGTCAAGTGTCGAGCATGAAGCGTGGAGTCTCAGGCGTCGAGAGGAACAGAGAGAAGGAACAGAATTATTAACCCCATCGCCCCCTAAGACATGGCAAGGTTCTGTATAGAACACGTCATAAGCGACACAACCATACAAGGATAAGTTAGCATGAAACTCAAAACTGTTAAAAAGCATAAACTATCCATACACAAAAATTATAAACAGAAAATAGAGGGCTTAATAAACATTAATATCAGCTTCATAACACAGGAAAATGATGAGAAGCGTTCTCAACATTGTGGGCATCATGCAAAAATGCATAAGACACCGCTCCAAAATAGTACCACTGAGGAATTTAATTAAGGATAAAAAGCCTTATATAGTGGCACTAAAGGAACAGAAAATTTGATGGCAAAAAAAAAAAGGAATAACTAAATTTTCAAGAAAGGGTATCTAGGAAATGGTAAAGAGTAAGGGGAGGCCATGAAAAAATGTATGCTAATAATGCTCAATGATAAGGCACTACGGGCTCACCATAGCCCGTGCCCGTGCTACTTGGAACTTTTAGTTCCAGTAGCGAATCTTAAACAACAACAACAGCTCAATGATAAAAATAACACATATTTAGCTCAAAATATGTGTTGTCAGGGCGAGGAATTAGAGCTAAAAGCTCAGTGACTTAGATCGTTAGAACAGAAGGAGGCAGGAGGAAGTAGAACGAGCATGAATATTATTATTCATAATGAGACCTGCAAGTTCCGTCAACAGGACAGGAAGGGACGAGCAAGTTCCGTCAACAGGGACAGGAAGGGACGAGACCAAGTTCCCGTCGAACAGGACAGGAAGGGACGAGAGCAGTTCCGTCAACAGGACAGGAAGGGACGAGACGGTTCCGTTAACAGGACAGGAAGGGAGCGAGCGAGTTCCGTCAACAGGACAGGAAGGGACGAGCCAGTTCCGTCAACAGGACAGGAAGGGACGAGCAAGTTCCGTTAACAGGACAGGAAGGGACGAGCCAGTTCCGTCAACAGGACAGGAAGGGACGAGCAAGTTCCGTCAACAGGACAGGAAGGGACGAGGCCAGACTTCCGTCAACAGGACAGGAAGGGACGAGCAAGTTCCGTCAACAGGACAGGAAGGGACGAGCAGAGTTCGTCAACAGGACAGGAAGGGACGAGCAAGTTCCGTCAACAGGACAGGAAGGGACGAGCCAGTTCCGTCAACAGGACAGGAAGGGACGAGCCAGTTCCGTCAACAGGACAGGAAGGGACGAGCCAGTTCCGTCAACAGGACAGGAAGGGACGAGCAAGTTCCGTCAACAGGACAGGAAGGGACGAGCAAGTTCCGTCAACAGGACAGGAAGGGACGAGCCAGTTCCGTCAACAGGACAGGAAGGGACGAGCAAGTTCCGTCAACAGGACAGGAAGGGACGAGAGACAGTTCTGTCAACAGTAGAAGAACGACGGAGCAGACCTCTACCCCATAAGACAGCACGCACACACACTACGCAACAACAACAACAACAACAGCAGTGTCTAACCACGCGTCAGTAAACAGCAGCTGGTGCACGTGGATCAACAGCAGCTGGTGCACGTAGATCAACAGCAGCTGTTCACGTAGATCAACAGCAGCTGGTGCACGTAGATCAACAGCAGCTGAGCACGTAGATCACCGCAGCTGGTGCACGTAGATCAACAGCAGCTGGTGCACGTAGATCAACAGCAGCTGGTGCACGTAGATCAACAGCAGCTGGTGCACGTAGATCAACAGCAGCTGGTGCACGTAATCAACAGCAGCTGGTGCACGTAGATCAACAGCAGCTGGTGCACGTAGATGAACACAATATGTTACATATTGTACGCCAGTACGTCTTGGTAATCATATACATTATGACATTTATATCGTCTGATGATTGTCGTCTGTGAACGTGACCTCTTAGAGTCTTTGAGGCCTTGTCTGTGTCGAAACGCTTGACTTACATCATTTCAAGAATACATTTAAGACTGCTGGTATTGTTATTGTCGATTTTAGACAGAACGACAGACACGAGGTAATAGCGGGCGCAACGCCGGGTCAGGTCTACGTGAACTAGATGATCTACGGACGGATCCGTCTGCGTGAAAACAATTTTTGTTTGGGGAAAGTTTCAACGAGGCAGAACGGAAAGTCATCCGTTTTCACATGAAAATATCTCTAACTGATGTCTGGTTAACTGTCCGCAACTTTGAGAAGCGACAGGAAACTTAAGGTGTCTTGAAGTTATGGGGGAATGATATATGGCCTGGACATGTTCTCGAATACTCGGAGCTTGTGTCGCTCTACTTCATATCACTAAGAGCCGATACTATGTAGCTCTATACTCTATGTTACATTTTGATATCTGGCAAAGCTTTTCCTTTCTAAGTTCTCAAATACAAGATACCTGTATTATATCTGTATTATACAGCTTAGTCTGTTACCTACTCTGAGGTCGCCTGTGAGGTTTGTGAACTGGCAAGGAATGAGCTTATTTGCAACGTCCCTCTCTCTCTCTCTCTCCTCTCTTCTCTCTCTCTTCCCCCCTTCGTTCCCTCTTAAATCCCGTTCATCTCTTCATTCCCCTTCATCCTTCGCTTTCTTCTCACTCCTTCCTACTCCCCGGCTCCCTACTTCCGTTTTCTGATTCTGCGTGAGGCGGTGGAGGCGGGCCAGATAGGAGAGCGGAGTCACTTATCGAGAAACGTGACTAGGAGGGAATGGAGGAATTTTGTCTCATAGTGAGGGAATTTATCCCAGTGGAGGGACTTATCCTTAGGTCGCAGGGCTTATCCTAGAGTGATGGGAATGTTATCAATAGTGGGACTTCTTCCAAAGTGGTGGGACATGTTCTTGATGGTTGGGCATCTGGAGATGTAAGACTGATTCTAGGGTGGGGTACTTTGAAATCTCAAGGGGTTGTGACGTGTGAAACGCGAGCGCCAATTATCCTAAAACGGGAGATGATGAGATGGAGTACAACTTTTTGTGGCATTTCACTCGTATGTGTTACAAGGAAAACAATTGTCGTACTAGAAAATGGAAGCGACTAGCGAAATTGACGTAATGTCCCGTTTTCTGTTCTGTTTTGGGTCCTCTGGTAGGTTAGAAGCGGACATATTAAATAGACAGTTTTCTTGACGTTGGGAAACCTTAAGAGAACGGGCTACGGCGTGAACATGTTGGGTTTTTTTCTTACCGTACAACATTTGATTCGAGGGCAAAATCTCTTCAATACAAGATCACTGCGAATCCGCGAGTCACCCCTTTCACCTACAACCATTTCCCCTTGCTAACTGGCTTCACACCAGACCTTCACGTGCTGGCATCGATTCACATTGCTAGAATGAGGCCGGAGTTGAACAACTCCAGAGAACTCGACTCAAATGTCGAGTTGATAATTTCGTTTTCTGCACAGTTAGTTGGTTGTTAAGGTCTTCCGTACATTTTATGTTGATTTATCTTTTGAGTGGGCTATATTTTGCACACACACACACACCCACACACACACACACACACAACAACACACACACCATTATATATATATATATATATATATATATATATATATATATATATATATATATATATATATATATATATATATATATATATATATATATCAGATATTTTATTTTTACGGATAATTCATTAGTGTCTATATGCTCCCGAATGATATACATTGTATACATATAATGGGTTTATTAAATAGAATACATATAACAGGTTTTATTTTTCGGAAATTTCAAAGTTACACATATGATGTTTGCTTCTTGATTGGCTGATTCTGCAATTGCATTAGGAGAGAGCAAGGCTGGCGGAGGAGGACCACTTGAGAAGCTTAGCAATCAGGGCGAAGGACATGCAGACGTCTGGCTCTGTTGTGTTGGTGGCCTGCAGTGGTAGCCTGGTTCTGTGTGTGTGGTGGGGGCCTGCTGGTAGCCTGGTTCTGTGTGTGTGGTGGGGCCTGCAGTGGTAGCCTGGCTCTGTGTGTGGTGTGGAGAGCTTGCAGTGGTAGCCGGGCTCTGTGTGTGGTGGTGGTGGCCTGTAGTGGTAGCCTGGCTCTGTGTGTGGTGGTGGTGGCCTGCAGTGGTAGCCTGGCTCTGTGTGTGGTGGTGGTGGCCTGCAGTGGTAGCCTGGCTCTGTGTGTGGTGGTGGCCTGCAGTGGTAGCCTGGCTCTGTGTGTGGTGGTGGCCTACAGTGGTAGCCTGGCTCTGTGTGAGGTGGTGGGCCTGCAGTGGTAGCCTGGCTCTGTGTGTGGTGGGAGGCCTGCAGTGGTAGCCTGGCTCTGTGTGTGTTGGTGGCCTGCAGTGGTAGCCGGTCTCTGTGTGTGTTGGTGGCCTGCAGTGGTAGCCTGGTTCTGTGTGTGGGTGGCTTCATGGTAGCCTGGTTCTGTGTGTGGTGGTGGGCTGCAGTGGTAGCCTGGTTCTGTGTGTGGTGGTGAGGCCTGCAGTGGTAGCCTGGTTCTGTGTGTGGTGGTGGCCTGCAGTGGTAGCCTGGTTCTGTGTGTGGTGGTGGAGGCCTGCAGTGGTAGCCTGGTTCTGTGTGTGGTGGTGGAGGCCTGCAGTGGTAGCCTGGTTCTGTGTGGTGGTGGAGGCCTGCAGTGGTAGCCTGGTTCTGTGTGTGTGGTGGAGGGCCTGCAGTGTAGCCTGGTTCTGTGTGTGGTGGAGGGCCTGCAGTGGTAGCCTGGTTCTGTGTGTGGTGGAGGCCTGCAGTGGTAGCCTGGTTCTGTGTGTGGAGGCTGCAGTGGTAGCCTGGTTCTGTGTGTGTGTGTGGCCTGCAGTGGTAGCCTGGTTGTGTGTGTGTGGAGGCCTGCAGTGGTAGCCTGGTTCTGTGTGTGGTGGAGGCCTACAGTGGTAGCCTGGTTCTGTGTGTGGAGGCCTGCAGTGGTAGCCTGGTTTTGTGTGTGGTGGTGGCCTACAGTGGTAGCCTGGTTCTGTGTGTGGTGGAGGCCTGCAGTGGTAGCCTGGTTCTGTGTGTGGTGGAGGGCCTGCAGTGGTAGCCTGGTTCTGTGTGTGGTGGAGGCCTGCAGTGGTAGCCTGGTTCTGTTGTGTGGTGGAGGGCCTGCAGTGGTAGCCTGGTTCTGTGTGTGGTGGAGGGCCTGCAGTGGTAGCCTGGTTCTGTGTGTGTGGAGGCCTGCAGTGGTAGCCTGGTTCTGTGTGTGGTGGAGGCCTGCAGTGGTAGCCTGGTTCTGTGTGTGGTGGTGGTGGGGAATGGTGGGGGGGGGTGGAAGGGGGTAGCGGTTAGCTGTTTGCAAATATTATATTTGCAAGTGCTAGATTTAATACCCTCAAGTGTTAGGTCAAATGTCTTTAAGTCTAATACCTATAGTCTTTAAGTGTTAAGTTTAGTGGCCTCAAGTGCTAGGTCTAATGTCTTCAGGTGTAAGTTTAGAATTTTCAAGTTATATGTATAAGAGTCTTAATCTGTTTTGCTATTTCTAATCTACGCTAAGAAAAAAAGGCCTTACTGGACAGATGGGGTGATTAAATAGTTACTCCTACCCGAAAGCTTAACATTTCCAACTTGAACAGTCTATATCCCATAACACACACACACACACACACACCACACACACACACACACACACACACACACCACACACACACACACACACACACAATCAACCTCCCAAAGCCGTATCATGAGAAAGTAGCAGTAGCCCTCGGAGTCTTGATTGCCTGCTGAGCGCGACCTCCCGAGGATACTTTTGTCTCGCTAATGCATTTTTCCTCTGGACTGGCCCCTCAGAGCGTGCTAAGGATCCCACTCTACCTCTCCTGAAGGACACGCGCCACTTGAGGCGACGGGGCTGGAGGAGGGAGGACGGGGCGGGGCAGGGAAGAACCTTATTAGCGTCAGGATATTAGAGGAGACAAGCTGGTAATTCACAGAGTCACTATACATGTGTCGCCACACACATATTGCTCACAGAGGCGAATTTATATACAATAGTTTAACGTATTAAGATAGTCTTTAAATAAAATATGTTATGCTTTTGCCGAGGTTGATAACGCTTATATATTGATAACGCAGAGGCTGATAACGCTGTGGATGATACCGCTGTTGATGATGACGCAGAGGCTGATAACGCTGTGGATGATACCGCTGTGGATGATAACGCTGTGGATGATAACGCTGTGGATGAAAACGCTGTGCATGATAACGCTGTGGATGAAAACGCTGTGGATGATAACGCTGTGGATGATAACGCTGTGGATGATAACGCAGAGGCTAATAACGCTGTGGATGATAACGCTGTGGATGATAACGCTGTGGATGATAACTCTGAGGCTGATAACTGTGGATGATAACGCTGTGGATGATAACGCTGTGGATGATAACGAAGAGGTTGATAACGCTGTGGATGAAACGCTCTGGATGATAACGCCAAAGTTGATAGCACTGAGCTTCAGAGCGCCGAGGAGAAGACCCTCCCAGCATAATCCTGCCCTTTTTCTAACGTCAGCAGCCATTAGGCCGTGTTATCAGCTTAAGCTTTTACCCCGCTTCATCAGCATGTTGGCCTGGCTACCTATACTGTGTAGGATTTACAAACATATGTTTTTGTGTGTAAACAAAATTCGTCTCTCAAGAAACTCTTCCGGTTGGAAAAAGAAACTTGTGTAATTAAAATGGAATACGCAAGAAGTTATACTAAACTACATGATAAGTCTAGAAATGATTCATGATGGTGAGACTATAAAGCCTATCATGTCAGAGGGGGTTATAATATTCGTTGACAGTGTCCAGGACTGAGGTAAGCTCGGTGTATAGATATCTTAGTGCGTGTGTGTGTGTATATCACCAAGAAGCAGGATGTATACACATCTCGGTGTATAGACATCTTAGTGTGTGTGTATACACCAAGAAAGCAGGATGTATACACATCTCGGTGTATAGACATCTTAGTGTGTGTGTGTATACACCAAGAAGCAGGATGTATACACATCTCGGTGTATAGATATCTTAGTGTGTGTGTGTGTATATACACCAAGAAGCAGGATGTATACAATCTCTCGGTGTATAGACATCTTAGTGTGTGTGTGTATACACAAGAAGCAGGATGTATACACATATCGGCGTTATATTTCTGTGACTGGTGAAGTTGTATGGTAATGTTTTATTGATAACTGTGTTGTTGAGAGGAATGTCATTTTTAGAGTGACAGGGAGACAGGTGCCGGATGACAGGAAGGGGCTCAGGATGCTGCTATATGTGTAACTCTCTAGGAAGAGAGACTGGCAGCTCCAGCAGACTCGCGCCCCCATCAGGATATTATTCTTGCTCTGATTTGCTAATGGCGCTCTGCACAAACACGGGAAGCGATGTATACTTACCCTCTGGCTTGTGTTCAACAAGTCATACTAAACTCTTCTCCAACTCTCCTCAATCTCCAGGGTACAATACAATGGTCAGAAACAATATAATATATATATATATATAGATATATATATATATATAT
>WNGS01164858.1:50572961-50598318 GCA_020271785.1 Procambarus virginalis
GCACGGGATCCTAGTCTATTGTCTAAACACTTGTGTGGGTAATAATTATACAATAATTGCATACTACAATCATGTATAGTAATACTACAATGAATTTAGGTTCTTGGACACACCAGGAATGCATTTTCATGGTGGCTTGAATAGGGGGAGGGGGGCAGTAAGAGATGTTGCTCACCTGGATAATTCCGAAGAGGCGGAGAGCGAACAAGAGATGGCAACCCACTAAGTGAAACGAGGTGAGCGAGTGGAAGGCAAATGTTGACTTCGGGATACAGAGAAGCGGGAATGCCAGACTCGTGCTGGTGCGGTGGGGAGGATACCCCACACCCCATTAACAAGGGCGCCGCCGGGGAGGAGTGGGGAGATAACTAAGCAAGTATGTAAACAAGAAAGGTTCAGTAACTTGATGAAGAATGGTTTACCTTCAGCTGGGTGATAGCTCTCCTTAAATAATGGTTTGTAGAGAACGTGGGGGCAAAACAATGATCTATTCGTTGCCTTGTGGGGGGTTGGATATTATACACCGTAGTCGCTTCTGTAGATTTATTGGCTGAGACAAACAGATATATATATCTGGCCAGCCGAGGTCCTCCTACTCTGGGTCTGTCGAGATAACTGAGCCTGCAGCAAGCATGGCTGGTGACTGTGAATGTGGCATGACGTCAGAGGCCTACTCGCCTGTGATTGGCTATGTTCCAACTGGCGCGGAATTTGAATATAACAGATCGCTTTACGTGTATGTGACACATCTGACATCAGCCAGTTTTATACATAGTCACAGCAGTTTATTTTGGAAAGTTAAGAATTAGCTTATTCGAAACCAGCCACATGATTGGTTGTCGACCAGACTCACGAGTCTAGGCTGGACGGAAATTGAATGATGGTAAATAGCTCGTTTAAGCATTTATTGAAATCAAAAATGCCTCTTAAGTGCATTTCTGTAACGGATCATAACAATGTTAATTGCGCTAATGCAATCTTTGCTCGGGTATTACTGATTAGAGAGCAAACATTGATGGTAATTGAGCGTCGAGAGGGTAGAACACTGAGTCGCTGAGAGAGACGTATTGTAACGAGAATAAATGGTTAATATTATTGCAGTTTGATTGCAAAAATCACCTGGGGAAGGGAGAGCGATATCACAATTAACAGAGCATCAAATAGAGAGGGGAAGGTTGTGTTGGTGAGTGAGAGGGGCGGTGCTGGGGTGGGGTATTCTGGTGGAGAGGTAGGGATGGTGATGGGGTATGTCAGTTATTTGGGCATGGAGGGGTTGGGATGGGTATGGAGGATGGGGAAGGGATAACAGCCTTAGGAATAGTGAGATGATTCCGTAGCCTCAGCGCGCGAACACACAGCTACACCTACCACAAGGCTCTACTCTGGCCGCATCTTCACTACCCTCCAGCACCCCTCCATACCGTAAACTAACCTGTACAAACTACAAATAGTGCACCATAAGGCGTTAAGAAGAGCAATAAAACACCGTCCACCGCATGACCAGACAATCCAGGATCTCCATCAACTCCTGGACACACAACCACTCAGCACCAGACTACAGCACCACACCTCCAGGGTGTGGAACACCATCGAATTGTTAGAAGTCCCACCGCTAGAAAGATCACTCCAAGATAACATGCCCCACCTACACAGCTGGTGGCTCAAGAGCTTAGATCTACTCGTTGGAAACGTTGGAAATGCCCACCACGAAGCACTTCCCACCGTTCGAACATCTGATGAGACAAACCTATATAATCTGTAGGCCTCCCTAGCTATGCGCTAATTGATTTAGAGTCTGAACCAAGTAGATACTATCGGTCTTTAGACCCCATGGTAGTTAAGTTATAAGACTCACAATGGGTCTACCAGACAATTCTCCGCGTGGTAGAGAGAACAGCAGTGTGGTTCAGACCCGTGTGTGTGTGTGTGTGTGTGTGTGTGTGTGTGTGTGTGTGTGTGTGTGTGTGTGTGTGTGTGTGTGTGTGTGTGTGGGAGTGGTGTCTATGTGGGGTAAATAAGTCTTGATAGTGGAGCTTGCTAGAGGAATATTCCAGGACTTACATGTGCTTAAGTACCCAATCCTTTCTCTGAGAATTAAATCTATTATCCTTTATAATTATTAGGACTTGTGAACCATGATGTATTAAAACCCAGCATTCAAGAAAGTCATTCATGGGATAAAATAACCTCTCCTCTTTCATTTAGTATCCTTAGCCCAGTTCTGTCATAGAATTACGTAAATGTTCATTGCCTCTTCCTATAACTGTGCTAATAATTAAAATCAATACTAATTCATCTCCATATCTTATGTGATTATCTCTTACGCGAAGAACAAGATTATCCTCAAAGTAAATTATTAGGTGAAGCTTCATAAGGAAGTGAGGAGCACGTCACGGTATGGACGGAAGAAAGCACTGTCTTTAGTGTAAGAGTAGTGAGAAAGGGGAATGACCTGAGAAAGGAGGTTGTCGAGGTTGTAACTCCGTCCATTGTTGACCAGACCACACACACTAGAAGGTGAAGGGACGACGACGTTTCGGTCCGTCCTCCACCATTCTCACAATCGACTTGAGAATGGTCCAGGACGGACCGAAACGTCGTCGTCCCTTCACCTTCTAGTGTGTGATCTGGTCAACATGCTTTAGCCACGTTATTGTGACTCATCGCCTACACCGTCCATTGTTTCAAGAGAAGCAAGAGGGTAGGAGGAGGGGGGCGATGCAATAGGCTTATCTGCGACTGAAAGGATTGTAAGATTGCAATCACTTATGGGTGAGTACCCGTTTTATGCTTCTCTCCGGAGGTGACTAGGAGGTGGTCAGGACAGATGGTGGGGACCAGAAGGCGTTCAGGACAGGTGGTGGTAACTACAAACGACAGGACAGGTGGTCGGGACTAGGTGACGGGCAGAACAGGTGGTATAGGAACTAAGAGACGGGCCACATATGTGATGGGGGACCTCGGAGACTTGACAGACAGGTGACAGGTGGGGGGGAGGGGTAACCCTACCAACCCACTTCCCCAGGCAGCAGTAATAGCTCTTGTCAACACCCGCACCGAATTATTTTCCTGCCCCCGATGTCACAGACAAAAAATATGCCTCTCAACAAACATATATCAAAGAGCAACCCTTTAGATCTCGTCTACGTTCTCTTGTCCAACGTTTGGGCAGAGATAATAAATAACACTTATAAATTTGTGATCATAAAACTACACATCGTCGCAATCTTCCATCTGTGGAAGAAATGTAAGAGATTAAGAAGCTAAAGAGAAGAAAAGGAATCAGTGAACACGTTAACTCTCCCAAAAGGAAGCTTTCTATCTAGTATTGTTTACTTAAGCACCGTCCACTTGGGCGTCCCCTAGGCCGTCCTCTCACACGCCGTTGGGAGACTCCCCTCGCTGGGCAGCGTGTGTCTCCCCTCAGTAGGCAAACAACGCTATTCCCTTCCCCTTATCTAGCTCCTAGGGTTGTGCCCAACATCCCACTCACATCATTACCATTCATGCACCAAGTCTATTTAGCTTGTCAGGTGGTCCTCTGAGCTGCAGCTGTGAGCAGATGACTGCTTCGGGTTCCATTAGAGGGCTGATTGACATCCTGACTTATTGACTGACTAACCGACCCACCAGCTGAATCATGTACTGATTGGCTGACCGACCAACCGACTGAGTAACGTACGGAACAGTCTCAAACAGAAACATCCAAGAGTTAGCTGTTCAGTAATAAAGTCAGCAGTAAGGTATTCAAGCAGAGTATGCAGTTATCAAACCTAAGTAGGGCAGCTAGTGAGACTAACTGGAAGTCTGAATAATAGTCTTCCTTTATCCACGGCTTTAAGAGGGTAAATGAAAAGAAAGAACTGTATCGGAAACCCTTGCATTAGACTGTGTAAAGCCAGCGCCATTGAGCTGAAGCATTGTTCTTCAAACTGTTATGTAAGAACTCACTATAAGGAGTAAAATAATGGAAATAAATTTATTTCACGGATGAAATGAGGACATGAGAACCAAAACAGTTCTGGAATCTGTTCACCAGTGGTTAGAATCTTGACGAGAGCCAGGAGCTTAAGTCTAGCCTTCACTGAGCGCAACTAGGTAAGCGCAGCCAGAAACCCTGTTATAGGAAGAGGGCTTCGCCTCTCCCAGTATGTCTTGCCCCTCGCAACGCTTCCTTGCCTGCTCAATTACAGGATCACCCCCACACTCATAAAGTTAACATGTCAATAGCCTTTTGGCCCGGCCCCCATAATGCTGCTTTTATGAGCTCTCGAGACGGGAAGCTCCTGAGGGCAGCCGTGCATCACTGTGATCCACGGCCCCGCCACAGGACTGTCCATGCGCCGACTCCTCCTCCTCCAGATACACACAGACAGGGAGAAGGAGGGCACAGCGCGGGTTGGTTAGAAGGGGAAATAAATATATATATTCATAGATTAGGCGTTTTCGATTTATTTGTAAATATTTGTATTTACACTATGCAGGTGAAACATTTAGAGGTGTGTTTTGAACATGGGAAGTGAACGAAGCAATATTCGGGGAAAAATCGAACGTAATAAGCTGTGGATTATGAAATGTACAGTTGGTTTCGTTCAATTATTATACACTCATAATAATTGAACGAAATTATTACTCATTCTATAAGAAGTAGTGGACTCCATACCCATCCTGTGAGTGATAATGAATGCCATTCTCATCATGCAGATCGGCGTTCAATATCCGACCTTCCAAGTGGTTGGGGCACCATTCCTTAAGTCCCATCCCAAATCCTTATCCTGACCTTTCCCCAGTGCTATATACTCGTAATGGCTTGGCGCTTTCTCCCCCCCTCATCTCCTTTCCTTGTTTCTATGAAAAGGCATAGTTCACCCTCTGAGTGGCCATGAACCCTCATACCCTCCCTGTGAATGATAGTGAACCTCCATACCCTTCCTGTGAATATTAGTGGAAAAGTTTACAGAGATATAATTAACTCAAGAATTCGTTTGCTAAGTAACAACATTAATGAGCCAGTTAAACATATATTTCCGTATACATCAACAGTCCATTCACAGTATTAGCTAGTTGAAGCGAGTGTACGTGTTGTTTTGAAGATGGTTTAAATGTTAGTCGAAACTGTATCGAGACAGCGAACAGTTATTGTTTGATTTCTTATGTGAAAATGCTTAATTTTAGCGTAGAAAAGGGTCTTTAAACCCAGAATATCGTGATGGACATTTGATGTGGGCTCTATAGGTGACTGTGTGAGTGACAAGTGAGTAACGGTAAGTGAATGGGGTGAGTGATTGAGCGAGTGCAAACGAGTGAGTGAAGGTGGTAGCCCTGGCAACCTGTATTTCGAGGCCCTGGAAACAAATGTTGAAAATCCCCCCCAGAGAAAAAGGTATCTTGAACAGAAGCCAGAGGTCATATTGTGTTGTGTGTCTGGGTGGAGGGCATATTCTGTTGTGTCTGGGATTTTGTATATAGGAAACAAACATTATGACGCTACGACGACGTTTCGTGATCAAATCCCCAGATTTAATCTGTTGAACTCTGTTTAGCTTGTCTGTTGACCCGGCATCTAACTCGAGAGAAGTGGAGGAGGGACAACAGGAAGAACTAGTCGAAGATAGAGAGGGGTTTGGGGATCCTGATCTCTGGATATTATCAAGAGAATGATTAATTTGAAAAAGGGCTCGGTTCGACTGGATAATGATCATGCGCCGTCCCAGTGCTGATAGAAGTGGGAAGTGGATCCAGTGGTCAGTTAGTGTAGTGTTATGCTTAGCATTCAGCTTAACATGCTAGGTTGCGTTGGCTCAATAGAGTGTTTGTAAGCTTCTGGGTGAAGCTTAGTAGGGGTTCATGGAATTTAGACAAAGAAGCTATCCGAGCGCGTCATATAACCTGTTACCCCTTCCTGTGTTTGTGGCCCGCTATGAAACCCGTACCTTAAAGAAATACACACACACACACACACAAATGAAAGTTCAAATATATGCAAAAAAAGGCTCGTCCCTGAGATAAGCGGACTGAGCTATGAACAACAACTGAAGGATTCTGACCTCAGCACACTGGACGAAAGAATGAACGGGTCAGACATGATAACTTCGTACAATAGTCAGGGTGGAATTGGACCAAATGAAATAGAGAAACAACGTTCAGAGTGAGGAACAGTTAAACTGCGGAACGTAATTGGAACTGAAGAAGCAAATAGATGAAAAAAAATGGTCGAGGGGAATTTATAATACAATTATAAATGTAATTATTGGAAAAAACGAGTTAGAAAGAGTCATTTCATTGAACAACTGACAGTCGAAAGGCGGGCTTAAGAGCTATCGCTCGACCCTACAAGCATGTCATTCCCTTGTGCTAGTGGTCTTAGCAGCAAGCAGACATCAGGCTCCAGGGCTCTCGATAGACTGCAGGTATTGTATTGGTCTTCGTGGTGACATAAATACAATCTAACAATTAAGTTTATTATTCATTTACACAAGAAATCTGATATAATAATAACATAACACGTAATTATATAATACGCCAGAGTAGTAAATACAAGAATAACGGGACTGAGAAATCAATAACTCAAACATCATTATCAGTAAATTAGAATGTCTGTCTGTCTGCTGTCTTTCTGTCTATCTTTCAGTCTGTCTGTTCGAAGCTGGAGGCAGACTCTTGGGCTAGCCTCATTCAATTTCTCACTGTAATTGCTATTGGGTATGTGGCCAACATGAGCGGGACAAGGTTTGGCCACCGTTTAAAAGAGAATAACATGGCATGACCTCATATTGACCCCTCCAGTGACCAATCAGGAAATTGCCACCTGCTTGCTACCAGCTCGACAATCCCCAAATAACAAAATACATAAATACAAATAATTATTTGTTCGTACAATATCGTGAAATAGTACGCAGTGGATATCCGGAAAATTATGAAAAAATCCATGACTAATACTGTATCCTTAGCAGAGGGAAGGAAAGCATTATGATGACACCAATTTTTACCCACATGGAAGCAAGTGTCTAAACCCCGGCCAACGATAGATGATTGATAGAGATCTAAGCCACCCAAGAGGTGGCAACGGGCATGAATAGCCCGTGACCTCGGCCAACGTGCAATCCCTCCTTTCCATTTACACCTCTCACCAGTGCGTTCTAAACGTGCGCAATGCCTCACTTAGTGACAGATAGATACAGAGAGACAGGAGACGCAGAGCGCAGAGGAGAAAAACAGATTACGGAGACAGAGAGACCGGGACGACCCGAGCCTCGCCGGGTGTCCCCTTGAAGTAAGTGGAATTATCAATAGAATGTGTCCCATTGAAAAGAAGGCCAAGCGACACGACCTGATATTAGTCTAATACTGAAATCTGATACCTGATATCGAAATTTGTTACCTGATACCGAAATCTAATAACCTGATACCGAATTCTGATACCTGATACCGAATTCTGATATCTGATACCGAAATCTGACACCTGATACCAAATCTGACGCTTCCTTTCTTTTCCTAAGTGTGTGGTGTATGTGGTGGGGTCAGTGTTTGAAGTACACAGTGTTGTCTGAAAAACGCCAGGACTAATTATATGACAATGGTCAATACATGACAACACAGGTCAGATAATGGGACGGGTTTTACACTTCAAACAACATTCTACAGATGCTATTAAAGGAAAAAGGAGACACGACAAATATTTTTACTGCTTGAAGCTGAGGAATAAAGCAAACAAATTACTAGTAGCATGAGTGTTAACACTATCAGAAATAGCAGCACTTGCTAAAGTGTCCACTTTGAAATAACAAAAATTATTCGTAATTGGTTGTACATTTATAAGTTACGATACATTAATTACAACAAGAGTCTCACAATGAAAACATATCACGTGATCATTATATTATGTATAATATAATCTAGACATACATATTAATTTCCCAGCAAAGACTGGCGCTAAAACTGTCATCAGTGAAGGTAGAATAAACGTCAAAAGCCCCTCAGTTGACGTTGGATGGCACATTAATTATCAAATAATCCAATACAAAATCGGACTGGAACATGTTGTGAGCTTCGGTCCTGGCACGAATGGGATCCAGGGTTCGAGGACTCACACAGCCCAGGTGGATGGAAAAAATCGACCAGTATCGTTTGTGAAATAGACAGTCTCTCTCGATGACGACTTCGAAGTCCGCTCTCGGCAAGTCTTCATCGCCGGGAGGTCCTCGGATGAGAACGAACACTGACATTGTCCTTCGTCTGGACTGCGTCGTCAACTGCCTCCCTGCGTGCATACTTTCTCCCCCTAACGGATTTCCACTTTCTATAATCTCCTGGTACAGAAAGATTGCCCGCTCTTCTATCACGTAGTTCACTCCGACCTCCCTCTTGGCTTTGATTGATCATTAAGGTTAACGACCCGGGAAGTACAAGCGGTCGCCCTTCACCGTCTCCTGCGATGTTATGGATCATCAGCAGTTGACGACCTTCGAAAGGGAAGGGAAAGTATTGACGCAGCGCTTCACCGACTCCCCCATTGGGAGCTGTTGGGGAAGAAAGGGGGGCGCCCTGCAGTTACTACTTCGGCTACGGTTCGAATTACCAGCGGCGGACAATGGCCGGTGTTGGCGTAATAATACTCATTACGGTGATCCCCCAGGACGCCAGCAGGGTCGCTCCGCAATCAATGAGCCCCCTAATGGCAAGGGGACCTGACCAGGGGTCCAGGGGTCACGGTACGCGGCCAGGAGTGACTGAACACATACCTCGCATGGCACGGGATACTAGTCCATTGTCTAAACACTTGTGTGGATAATAATTATGCAATAATTGCATACTACAATCATGTATAGTAATACTGCAATGAATTTAGGTTCTTGGACACACCAGGAATGCATTTTCAGGGTGGCTTGAATAAGGGGGTAGGGGTTGGGGGCAGTAAAGAGATGTTGCCTCACCGGGATATTCCGAAGAGGGGAGACGCGAAACAAGAGGATGGCAAACCCACTAAGTGAACACGAGGGTGAGCGAGTGGAAGGCCAAATGTTGACTTTAGGGATACAGAGAAGCGGTGGAATGGCAAGACTCGTGCTTGTGCGGTGGGGGGAGGATTACCCCACACCTACATTAACAAGGGCGCCGCGGGGAGGGAGTGGGGATATAACTAAGCAAGTATGTAAACAAGAAGTTCAGTAACTTGATGAAGAATGGTTTACCTTCAGCTGGGTGATAGCTCTCCTTAAATAATGGTTTTTGTAGAGAACGTGGGGGCAAAACAAGGATCTATTAGTGGCCTTGTGGGGGGTGTGATATTTATACACCGTAGTAGTCGCTTCTGAGAGTTAATTGGCTTGAGGACAAACAGATATATATATCTGGCCGCCGAGGTCTCCTACTATGGGTGTCGAGATTAAATGAGCCTGCAGAAGCATGGCGGGAGACTGTGAATCTGGCATTACGTCAGAGGCCTACTCGCCTTGTGATTGGCTATGCTTCCACACTGGCGCGGATTTAATATTAAACAGATCGCTCTTTCGTGTATGTGAAACATCGACATCAGCCAGTTTATACATAGTCACAGCAGTTTATTTTGGAAAGTTAAGAATTAGCTTATTCGAAACCAGCCACATGATTGGTTGTCGACCAGACTCACGAGTCTAGGCTGGACGGAAATTGAATGATGGTAAATAGCACGTTTAAGCATTTATTGAAATCAAAAAATGCCTCTTAAGTTGCATTTATGTAACGGATCATAAACAATGTGAATTGCGCTCGCTTAATGCAATCTTTGCTCGGTTATTACTTATTAGAGAGCAAACATTGATGGTAATTGAGCGTCGAGAGGGTAGAATTTAGAGTTAGAAACACTGAGTGCTGAGAGAGACGTATTGTTGTAACGAGAATAAATGGTTAATATTATTGCAGTTTGATTGCAAAAATCACCTGGGGAAGGGAGAGCGCTATCACAATTAACAGAGCATCAAATAGAGAGGGGAAGGTTGTGTGTTGTGATTGAGCGGGCAGGGTGATGCTGCTGCTGGGGTGGGGTTTTTTATTGGTGGAGAGGTAGGGATGGTGATGGGGTATGTCAGTTATTTGGGCATGGCGGGGTGGGTTGGGATGGGTTGGAGGTGGGGAAGGGATAACAGCCTTAGGAATAGTGAGATGATTCCGTAGCCTCCGCGCGCGAACAACAGCTACACCTACCAAAGGCTCTACTCTGGCCGCTATCTTCACTACCCTCCAGCACCCCTCCATACCGTAAACTAACCGTACAAATACAAATAGTGACACCATAAGGCTAAGAAGAGCAATTAAAACACCGTCCACCGCAGACCAGACAATCCAGTATCTTCCACAACTCCTGGACACACAACTCACCAGCACCAGACTACAGCACCGAGCCTCCAGGGTGTGGAACACATTCGAAATGTTTAGAAGTCCCACTGCTAGAAAGATCACTCCAAGATAACATGCCCCACCTACACAGCTGGTGGCTCAAGAGCTAGATCTACTCGTTGGAAACGTTGGAAATGCCCACCACGAAGCACTTCCCACCGTTCGAACATCTGATGAGACAAACCATATATTGTTAGGCCTCCTAGCTATGCGATAATTGATTTAGAGTCTGAACCAAGTAGATACTATCGGTCTTTAGACCCCATGGTAGTTAAGTTATAAGACTCACAATGGGTCTACCAGACAATTCTCCGCGTGGTAGAGGAGAACAGCAGTGTGGTTCAGACCCGTGTGTGTTGTGTGTGTGGTGTGTGGATGTGCGTGGGTGGTGTGTGTGTGTGTGGTGTGTGTGTTGTGTGTTGTGTGTGTGTGTGTGTGTGTGTGTGTGTGTGTGTGTGCGGAGTGGTTGTCTATGTGGGGTAAATAAGTCTTGATAGTGGAGCTTGCTAGAGGAATATTCAGGACTACATGTGCTTAAGTACCAAAATCCTTTCTCTGAGAATTAAATCTATTATCCTTTATAATTATTAGGACTTGTGAACCATGATTGTATTAAAACCCAGGCATTCAGAAGTCTATTCATGGGATAAAATACTTCTCCTCTTTCACTTATATACTTAGCCAGTTCTGTATAGAATTACGTTAAATGTTCATGGCCTGTATTCCTTAACTGTGCTAAATAATAAAAATCAATACTTCATTCCTCTCCATATATTATTGTGATTATCTCTTACGCGAAGAAACAAGATTATCCTCAAAGTAAATTATTAGGTGAAGCTTCATAAGGAAGTGAGGAGACGTCAAGGTATGGACGGAAGAAAGAAAGGGGGGGGAAACAAAAAAAGCCCTGTTTAGTGTAAGAGTAGTGAGGAAAGGGAATGAACCTGAGAAAGGAGTGTTGTCGAGGTTTTTTGTCACTCCGGTCCCATTGTGACCAGACCACACACACTAGAAGGGAAGGCCCACGACGAGTTTCGGTCCGTCCTCCACATTCTCACAATTGAGAATGGTCCAGGACGGACCCGAACGATGTCGTCGTTTTCCTTCACCTTATTGTGTGTGATCTGGTCAACATGCTTAGCCACGTTATTGTGACACTCTCTGCATACTCCGCCATTGTTTCAAGATAGCAAGAGGGTAGGAAGGGGGGGTGGGGGGCGAGGCGACGATGCAATAGGCTTATCTGCGACTGAAAGGATTGGTAAGATTGCAATCACTTATGGCCGAGTACCCGTTTTATGCTTCTCTCCGGAGGTGACTAGGAGGTGGTCAGTCATATTGCTAATCTCACCTGAAAACGTACTTAGGAAACGTACTTAAGACATACTTAAAAGAACACGTAGCCTGAGTATTCGTGATCACTCAGCATGAGGATGATGCTGGAATTCATTCTGGCTATCATGTTTACACGATAACTTATGCCCATTCATGCAACATGCTGTATGAGCATCATGCTGCTAGTGAGGTCTTAACTAGCAGTATAGCATGCAACCTGGTCAGATCAAACTAGTTGCGCAACTAGGTTATATGATAACAAAAACTAGTGTGTTTGTTCATTCGTGAAGTTGTTATCGGGTGCTCCTCTTTAACCCGTGCATGGTTCACAGAGCCGACGGCTAGTGTTATCTTTTGGAGTTCTGGACGGGAGGATATGCCGGTGACCGGTCAAGATATCCCTCCTCTGATGTTGACCAGACCACACACTAGAAGGTGAAGGGACGACGACGTTTCGGTCCGTCCTGGACCATTCACAAGTCGAGTGTCAAGTCGAAGATATCAGACCCCCCCCTCTGATATCTTCCCTCCCTCCTTGCCGTGAAGGCGAGCGGCGTTTGTGGTGAGCTACCGATGCCTTCCCCCTTCACTCTGTCTCTGCTGCTTCTCTTTGATGAAATGTATCATTCCTCCTCTTCATCCTGTGACGTGGCGCAGTGCGCACTGATACCTTCCCCTCTTCCTCCGCTCGGGTAATTCACCCCTGATACCTTCCCCTCTTCCTCCGGTGACGTGGCATACCCTCTCTCATACTTGGGGAGCCGGTCGGCCGAGCGGACAGCACGCTGGACTTGTGATCCTGTGGTCCTGGGTTCGATGTCAGGCGCCGGCGAGAAACAATGGGCAGAGTTTCTTTCACTCTATGCCCCTGTTACCTAGCAGTAAAATAGGTACCTGGGTGTTAGTCAGGTGTCACGGGCTGCTTCCGGGGGGTCGAGGCCTGGTCGAGGACCGGGCCGCGGGGACACTAAAAAGCCCCGAAATCATCTCAAGATAACCTCAAGATAGATAACCTCCTTCCCACTTACCTTATTCTGATCAAGAGGATCTCAATTAACAGACACGAATATTCAGCCGTGCCTATTCTGTTTATCAAATCTGTTGTAGAGCATTTGGAGAGAGTCAATTTTTATAACAGAATCACAACACTGCTTCAGGTAGGGAAAAATCATGCTTAATAACCTTGACTGAATTCTATGATTCAACTAATGATATTACTAATTCAATTGGGATGAAACAAGGGGGGAAATGAATGGTGCCCAACCACTTGGACGGTCGGGGATTGAACGCCGACCTGCATGAAGCGAGGTCGACGCTCTACCGACCAGGCCGCGTCGTTGGCTTACGACTGTACGGTTAATTAAGCGGGGTTATGTACCGGAGATTCTCTTGGTAGGATGATACTTTGGATCGAAATGTCCCGGATGTATCATTCCCTTCCCTGTCCACCAGTCATGTTGAGATGGAGGAGGCAGGTGTTGCAAGGAACAGCCACACACACACACACACACACACACACACACACACACACACACACACACACACACACACACCACACACACACACACACACCACACCTGGGGCAGATCACGTCGTTTCAACAAAACAGAAACCCGACTCCCATTCACCCACGGAGACCCCAGTAGGCACACAACTCACAGCCTTTTATGGAGTCCCCCCCCCTCCCTCCCTCCCTTTTACTCTCGATCATCAAATTATCAATCCAACCAGCGGAAAAAAATAATCACGCTCTTTGGAATTGTGAAGAGCGTGTTGATGAATGCTGGCGTTGCTCTTAGCGGGCGGGGGCGCCTCTCCACACCCACCGGAGCGCGGCAAACATTCCCTTCTAGAGCTGGTGTGTGTGTGTGTGTGGTGGCTAGGTAATGGTTGTGGTAGTAGTGGTGGTGGTGGTTGATTGGCCGTGGGGGGGGGGGGGCTGGGGTAGTAGTGGAAGTAGGGGGGTGGGGTGGACTTGGTGGGTGTGGTGGTGGGGGGGGGGTAGTTACCAGAGACAATCACTACAATCTCAACCACGGATATCATAATCCCTACGTCTACTAAAGCAAAATAGATTTTTGAAGATATCATGTTCGAAGCATCAAAAATACTTCTGACACAATATATATATTGGCGAGAAAAGTGGTTTAGCGAGTTACCATTATGTGTGTGTAATATATATATATATATATATATATATATATATATATATATATATATATATATATATATATATATATTACCATGTTCTGGTAAATGCCGGTGATGATTTTAGTGAAAATTTGACGCTATGACATTATAATATCTCCAATATCCATTTATCTATAATATTTCTCAGATAAATGGATATTAACGAACTTTGTCATTTTTCGAGTTAATTCTTCAAATGTGGGAGGTGGAGCTCACGTTACTACAAGATTTATGGCATACATTTAGGTGGAGAAGGGGAGACAGAGTGGTTTGTCTTGGTGAAGAGAGAGAGAGGCACTGGCAACCTGTATTTCGAGGCCCTGGAAACAAATGTTGAAAATCCCCCCAGAGAAAAAGGTATCTTGAACGAAGCCAGCGGTCATATTGTGTTGTGTCTGGGTGGAGGGCATATTCTGTTGTGTCTGGGATTTTGTATATAGGAAACACAAACATTATGACGCTACGACGACGTTTCGTGATCTAAATCCCCAGATTTAATCTGTTGAACTCTGTTTAGCTTGTCTGTTGACCCGGCATCTAACTCGAGAAGTGGAGGAGGGACAACAGGAAGAACTTAGTCGAAGATAGAGAGGGGTTTGGGGATCCTGATCTCTGGATATTATCAAGAGAATGATTAATTTGAAAAAAGGACTCGGTTCGAACTGGATAAATGATCATGCGGCCGTCCCAGTGCTGATAGAAGTGGGAAGTGGATCCAGTGGTCAGTTAGTGTAGTATTATGCTTAGCATTCAGCTTAACATGCTAGGTTGCGTTGGCTCAATAGAGATGTTGTAAGCTTCTGGGTGAAGCTTAGCAGGGGTTCATGGAATTTAGACAAAGAAGCTATCCGAGCGCTTCATATAACCTGTTTTAGACCCATTCCTGTGTTTGTGGCCCCGCTATGAAACCCGTACCTAAAGAAATACACACACACACAAAAATGAAAAGTTCAAATATATGCAAAAAAGGCTCGTCCCTGAGGTAAGCGGACTGAGCTATGAACAACAACTGAAGGATTCTGACCTCAGCACACTGGACGAAAGAAGGAACGGGTCAGACTTGATAACTTCGTACAATAGTCAGGGTGGAATTGACCAATGAAATAGAGAAACAACGTTCAGAGCGAGGAACAGTTAAACTGTGGAACGTAATTGGAACTGAAGAAGCAAATAGATGAAAAAAAAAATGGTCGAGGCGAATTTAATACACAATTATAAATGTAATTATTGGAAAAAACGAGTTAGAAAGAGTCATTTCATTGAACAACTGACAGTCGAAAGGCGGGGCTTAAGAGCTATCGCTCGACCCTACAAGCATGTCATTCCTTGTGCTAGTGTCTTAGCAGCAAGCAGACATCAGGCTCCAGGGCTCTCGATAGACTGCAGGTATTGTATTGGTCTTCGTGGTGACATAAATACATCTAACAATTAAGTTTATTATTCATTTACACAAGAAATCTGATAATAATAACATAACACGTAATTATTATAATACGCCAGAGAGTAAATACAAAATAACGGGACTGAAAATCAATAACTCAAACATCATTATCAGTAAATTAGAATGTCTGTCTGTCTGCTGTCTTTCTGTCTATCTTTCAGTCTGTCTGTTCGAAGCTGGAGGCCAGACTCTTGGGGCTAGCCTCATTCAATTTCTCACTGTAATTGCTATTGGGTATGTGGCCAACATGAGCGGGACAAGGTTGGCACCGTTTAAAAGAGAATAACATGGCATGACCTCATATTGACCCCCCAGTGACCAATCAGGAAATTGCCACCTGCTTGCTACCAGCTCGACAATCCCCAAATAAACAAAAACATAATACAAATAATTATTTGTTCGTACAATATCGTGAAACAGTACGCAGTGATATCAGGAAAATTCTGAAAAAATCCATGACTAATACTGTATCCTTAGCAGAGGGAAAGCATTATGATGACACCAATTTTTACCCACATGGAAGCAAGTGTCTAAACCCCGGCCAACGATAGATTGATTGATAGAGATTAAGCCACCAAGAGATGGCACGGGCATGAATAGCCCGTGACCTCGGCCAACGTGCAATCCCTCCTTTCATTTACACCTCTCACCAGCGCGTTCTAAGCGTGCGCAATGCCTCACTTAGTGACAGATAGATTCAGAGAGACAGAGACGCAGAGCGACAGAGAAAAACAGATACGGAGACAGAGAGACCAGGACGACCCGAGCATCGCCGGGTGTCCCATTGAAGTAAGTAATTATCAATAGAATGTGTCCCATTGAAAAGAAAGGCAAGCGACACGACCTGATATTAGTCTGATACTGAAATCTGATACCTGATATCGAAATTTGTTACCTGATACCGAAATCTAATACCTGATACCGAATTCTGATACCGAATTCTGATATCTGATACTGAAATCTGACACCTGATACCAAAATCTGACGCTTTCCTTCCTTTTCCTAAGTGTGTGTGTATGTGTTGGGTCAGTGTTTGAAGTACACAGTGTTGTCTGAAAAACGCCAGGACTAATTATATGACAATGGTCAATACATGACAAACACAGGTCAGATAATGGGACGGGTTTTACACTTCAAACAACATTCACAGATGCATTAAAGGAAAAAGGAGACACGACAAATATTTTTACTGCTTGAAGCTGAGGAATAAAGCAACAATTACTAGTAGCATGAGTGTTAACACTATCAGAAATAGCAGCACTTGCTAAAGTGTCACTTTGAAATAACAAAAATTATTCATAATTGGTTGTACATTTATAAGTTACAATACATTAATTACACAAGAGTCTCACAATGAAAACATATCACGTGATCATTATAATTATGTATAATATAATCTAGACATACATATTAATTTCCTAGCAAAGACTGGCGCTAAAACTGTCATCAGCGAAGGCAGAATAAACGTCAAAAGCCCCTCAGTTGACGTTGGAACATTAATTATCAAATAATCCAATACAAAATCGACTGGAACAATGTTGTGAGCTTCGGCCTGGCACGAATGGGATCCAGGGTTCGAGACTCACACAGCCCAGGTGGATGGAAAATCGACCAGTATCGTTGTGAATCGACAGTGTCTCCCGATGACGACTTCGAAGTCGCATCGGCAAGTCTTCATCGCCGGGAGGTCCTCGGATGAGAACGAACACTGACATTGTCCTTCGTCTGGAACGGTGTCGTCAACTGCCTCCCTGCGTGCATACTTTCTCCCCCTAACGGATTTCCACTTTCTATAATCTCCTGGTACAGAAAGATTGCCCGCTCTTCTATCACGTAGTTCACTCCGACTCCCTCTTGGCTTTGATTGATCATTAAGCTTAACGACCCGGGAAGTACAAGCGGTCGCCTTCACCGTCTCCTCCGATGTTATGGATCATCAGCAGTTGACGACCTTCGAAAGGGAAGGGAAAGTATTGACGCAGCGCTCACCCACTCCCCCATTGGGAGCTGTTGGGGAAGAAAGGGGGGCGCCCTGCAGTTACTACTTCGGCTACGGTCGAATTACAGCGGCGGACAATGGCCGGTGGTGGCGTAATAATACTCATTACGGAGATCCCCAGGACGCCAGCAGGGTCGCTCCACAATCAATGAGCCCCTAATGGCAAGGGACCTGACCATGGGGTCTAGGGTCACGGTACGCGGCCAGGAGTGACTGAACACATCCTCGCTAGGCACGGGATCCTAGTCTATTGTCTAAACACTTGTGTGGGTAATAATTATACAATAATTGCATACTACAATCATGTATAGTAATACTACAATGAATTTAGGTTCTTGGACACACCAGGAATGCATTTTCATGGTGGCTTGAATAAGGGGGAGGGGGGCAGTAAGAGATGTTGCCTCACCTGGATAATTCCGAAGAGGCGGAGAGCGAACAAGAGATGGCAACCCACTAAGTGAAACGAGGTGAGCGAGTGGAAGGCAAATGTTGACTTCGGGATACAGAGAAGCGGGAATGCCAGACTCGTGCTGGTGCGGTGGGGGAGGATTACCCCACACCTCCATTAACAAGGGCGCCGCCGGGGAGGGAGTGGGGAGATAACTAAGCAAGTATGTAAACAAGAAAGGTTCAGTAACTTGATGAAGAATGGTTTACCTTCAGCTGGGTGATAGCTCTCCTTAAATAATGGTTTGTAGAGAACGTGGGGGCAAAACAATGATCTATTCGTTGCCTTGTGGGGGGTTGGATATTATACACCGTAGTCGCTTCTGTAGATTATTGGCTGAGACAAACAGATATATATATCTGGCCAGCCGAGGTCCTCCTACTATGGGTCTGTCGCGATAACTGAGCCTGCAGCAAGCATGGCTGGTGACTGTGAATGTGGCATGACGTCAGAGGCCTACTCGCCTGTGATTGGCTATGTTCCAACTGGCGCGGATTTGAATATAACAGATCGCTTTAGTGTATGTGACACATCTGACATCAGCCAGTTTATACATAGTCACAGCAGTTTATTTGGAAAGTTAAGAATTAACTTATTCGAAACCAGCCACATGATTGGTTGTCGACCAGACTCACGAGTCTAGGCTGGACGGAAATTGAATGATGGTAAATAGCACGTTTAAGCATTTATTGAAATCAAAAATGCCTCTTA
Source organism: Procambarus virginalis (assembly GCA_020271785.1). Classification (NCBI taxonomy): domain Eukaryota; kingdom Metazoa; phylum Arthropoda; class Malacostraca; order Decapoda; family Cambaridae; genus Procambarus; species Procambarus virginalis. The sequence continues at coordinate 50,591,463 of WNGS01164858.1, forward strand.
AGTGCATTTCTGTAACGGATCATAACAATGTTAATTGCGCTAATGCAATCTTTGCTCGGGTATTACTGATTAGAGAGCAAACATTGATGGTAATTGAGCGTCGAGAGGGTAGAACACTGAGTCGCTGAGAGAGACGTATTGTAACGAGAATAAATGGTTAATATTATTGCAGTTTGATTGCAAAAATCACCTGGGGAAGGGAGAGCGCTATCACAATTAACAGAGCATCAAATAGAGAGGGGAAGGTTGTGTTGGTGAGTGAGAGGGGCGGTGCTGGGGTGGGGGTATTCTGGTGGAGAGGTAGGGATGGTGATGGGGTATGTCAGTTATTTGGGCATGGAGGGGTTGGGATGGGTATGGAGGATGGGGAAGGGATAACAGCCTTAGGAATAGTGAGATGATTCCGTAGCCTCAGCGCGCGAACACACAGCTACACCTACCACAAGGCTCTACTCTGGCCGCATCTTCACTACCCTCCAGCACCCCTCCATACCGTAAACTAACCTGTACAAACTACAAATAGTGCACCATAAGGCGTTAAGAAGAGCAATAAAACACCGTCCACCGCATGACCAGACAATCCAGGATCTCCATCAACTCCTGGACACACAACCACTCAGCACCAGACTACAGCACCACACCTCCAGGGTGTGGAACACCATCGAATTGTTAGAAGTCCCACTGCTAGAAAGATCACTCCAAGATAACATGCCCCACCTACACAGCTGGTGGCTCAAGAGCTTAGATCTACTCGTTGGAAACGTTGGAAATGCCCACCACGAAGCACTTCCCACCGTTCGAACATCTGATGAGACAAACCTATATAATCTGTAGGCCTCCCTAGCTATGCGCTAATTGATTTAGAGTCTGAACCAAGTAGATACTATCGGTCTTTAGACCCCATGGTAGTTAAGTTATAAGACTCACAATGGGTCTACCAGACAATTCTCCGCGTGGTAGAGAGAACAGCAGTGTGGTTCAGACCCGTGTGTGTGTGTGTGTGTGTGTGTGTGTGTGTGTGTGTGTGTGTGTGTGTGTGTGTGTGTGTGTGTGTGTGTGTGTGTGTGTGTGTGTGTGTGTGTGTGTGGGAGTGGTGTCTATGTGGGGTAAATAAGTCTTGATAGTGGAGCTTGCTAGAGGAATATTCCAGGACTTACATGTGCTTAAGTACCCAATCCTTTCTCTGAGAATTAAATCTATTATCCTTTATAATTATTAGGACTTGTGAACCATGATGTATTAAAACCCAGCATTCAAGAAAGTCATTCATGGGATAAAATAACTTCTCCTCTTTCATTTAGTATCCTTAGCCCAGTTCTGTCATAGAATTACGTAAATGTTCATTGCCTCTTCCTATAACTGTGCTAATAATTAAAATCAATACTAATTCATCTCCATATCTTATGTGATTATCTCTTACGCGAAGAACAAGATTATCCTCAAAGTAAATTATTAGGTGAAGCTTCATAAGGAAGTGAGGAGCACGTCACGGTATGGACGGAAGAAAGCACTGTCTTTAGTGTAAGAGTAGTGAGGAAAGGGGAATGACCTGAGAAAGGAGGTTGTCGAGGTTGTAACTCCGTCCATTGTTGACCAGACCACACACACTAGAAGGTGAAGGGACGACGACGTTTCGGTCCGTCCTCCACCATTCTCACAATTGAGAATGGTCCAGGACGGACCGAAACGTCGTCGTCCCTTCACCTTCTAGTGTGTGATCTGGTCAACATGCTTTAGCCACGTTATTGTGACTCATCGCCTACTCCGTCCATTGTTTCAAGAGATGCAAGAGGGTAGGAGGGGGGGGGGGCGACGATGCAATAGGCTTATCTGCGACTGAAAGGATTGGTAAGATTGCAATCACTTATGGCCGAGTACCCGTTTTATGCTTCTCTCCGGAGGTGACTAGGTGGTGGTCAGGACAGATGGTGGGGACTAAGAGACAGGCAGGACAGATAGTGGGGACCAGAAGACGGGCAGGACAGGTGGTGGTGACTACAAACGACAGGACAGGTGGTCGGGGACTAGGTGACGGGCAGAACAGGTGGTATAGGAACTAAGAGACGGGCCACATATGTGATGGGGGACCTCGGAGACTTGACAGACAGGTGACAGGGGGGTGGGAGGGGTAACCCCACCAACCCACTTCCCCAGGCAGCAGTAATAGCTCTTGTCAACACCCGCACCGAATTATTTTCCTACCCCCGATGTCACAGACAAAAAATATGCCTCTCCACAAACATATATCAAAGAGCAACCCTTTAGATCTCGTCTACGTTCTCTTGTCTAACGTTTGGGCAGAGATAATAAATAACACTTATAAATTTGTGATCATAAAACTATACAGTGTCGCAATCTTCCATCTGTGGAAGAAATGTAAGAGATTAAGAAGCTAAAGAGAAGAAAAGGAATCAGTGAACACGTTAACTCTCCCAAAAGGAAGCTTTCTATCTAGTATTGTTTACTTAAGCAACGTCCCCTAGGCCGTCCTCTCACACGCCGTTGGGAGACTCCCCTCGCTGGGCAGCGTGTGTCTCCCCTCAGTAGGCAAACAACGCTATTCCCTTCCCCTTATCTAGCTCCTAGGGTTGTGCCCAACATCCCACTCACATCATTACCATTCATGCAGCAAGTCTATTTAGCTTGTCAGGTGGTCCTCTGAGCTGCAGCTGTGAGCAGATGACTGCTTCGGGTTCCATTAGAGGGCTGATTGACATCCTGACTTATTGACTGACTAACCGACCCACCAGCTGAATCATGTACTGATTGGCTGACCGACCAACCGACTGAGTAACATACGGAACAGTCTCAAACAGAAACATCCAAGAGTTAGCTGTTCAGTAATAAAGTCAGCAGTAAGGTATTCAAGCAGAGTATGCAGTTATCAAGCCTAAGTAGGGCAGCTAGCGAGACTAACTGGAAGTCTGAATAATAGTCTTCCTTTATCCACGGCTTTAAGAGGGTAAATGAAAAGAAAGAACTGTATCGGAAACCCTTGCATTAGACTGTGTAAAGCCAGCGCCCATGAGCTGAAGCATTGTTCTGCAAACTGTTATGTAAGAACTCACTATAAGGAGTAAAATAATGGAAATAAATTTATTTCACGGATGAAATGAGGACATGAGAACCAAAACAGTTCTGGAATCTGTTCACCAGTGGTTAGAATCTTGACGAGAGCCAGGAGCTTAAGTCTAGCCTTCACTGAGCGCAACTAGGTAAGCGCAGCCAGAAACCCTGTTAAAGGAAGAGGGCTTCGCTTCTACCCGTATGTCTTGCCCCTCGCAACGCTTCCTTGCCTGCTCAATTACAGGATCACCCCCACACTCATAAAGTTAACATGTCAATAGCCTTTTGGCCCGGCCCCCCATAATGCTGCTTTTATGAGCTCTCGAGACGGGAAGCTCCTGAGGGCAGCCGTGCATCACTGTGATCCACGGCCCCGCCACAGGACTGTCCATGCGCCGACTCCTCCTCCTCCAGATACACACAGACAGGGAGAAGGAGGGCACAGAGCGGCGTTGGTAAGAAGGGGAAATAAATATATATATTCATAGATTAGCGTTTTCGATTTATTTGTAAATATTTGCATTTACACTATGCAGGTGAAACATTTAGAGGTGTGTTTGAACATGGGAAGTGAACGAAGCAATATTCGGGGAAAAATCAAACGTAATAAGCTGTGGATTATGAAATGAACAGTTGGTTTCGTTCAATTATATACACTCATAATAATTGAACGAAATTATTACTCATTCTATAAGAAGTAGTGGACTCCATACCCATCCTGTGAGTGATAATGAATGCCATTCTCATCTTGCAGATCGGCGTTCATATCCGACCTTCCAAGTGGTTGGGGCACCATTCCTTAAGTCCCATCCCAAATCCTTATCCTGATCCTTCCCCAGTGCTATATACTCGTAATGGCTTGGCGCTTTCTCCCCCCTCATAGTTCCCTTTCTTGTGTTCTATAAAAAGGCATAGTTCACCCTCTGAGTGGCAATGACCCTCATACCCTCCCTGTGAATGATAGTGAACCTCCATACCCTTCCTGTGAATATTAGTGGAAAAGTTTACGGAGGCATAATTAACTCAAGAATTCGTTTTGCTAAGTAACAGCATTATGAGCCAGTTACACATATATTTCCGTATACATCAACAGTCCATTCACAGTATTAGCTAGTTGAAGCGAGTGTACGTGTTGTTTTGAAGATGGGTTCAAATGTTAGTCGAAACTGTATCGAGACAGCGAACAGTCATTGTTTGATTTCTTATGTCAAAATGCTTAATATTTAGCGTAGAAAAGGTGTCTTCAAACCCAGAATATCGTGATGGCATTTGATGTGGGCTCTATAGGTGACTGTGTGAGTGACAGTGAGTAACGGTAAGTGAATGGGGTGAGTGATTGAGCGAGTGCAAACGAGTGAGTGAAGGGTGGTAGTTGGTGGTAGTAGTGGTGGTTGAAGCTGAGTAAGGGAAGCATAATACACCCTGCACCACCCCAATCGCCAAATCGCCCCCGTCTCTCTATTTCAGGAACAAGGCACCTGTTGGCCGTATATATTTTTCCCCCTCCCCCCCTCTCTCTCTCTCTCTCTCTTGCTTGTTAAACTGAGACTATATTAGGCGCCGGCTGGGGAAACATAATGGAGGTGGCGATTATACGCAGCTATCAGCTCACCACCAAACATACCGGAAATATCGTCAATTTGATCACCCTTACCCCACGTACGTGGCTGGAGGAGTAAAGAATGTTGCATCCAAATACGGGAAGTAGGGAAAAAAAAGAAACAAGCTGACTCAAGGTGACAGAGTAGGAGGTAAATCAATATTATTGTTTGATTCCTTGTATTTCAGTAAGGAATGTTTGTGTGTCGGCATGGAATTAACTGGAGAAATCCGTCTGGAATATCTGGAGAAATCCTTCTGGGATATCTGGAGAAATCCGTCTGGGATAACTGGAGAACCCGTCTGGGATAAACTGGAGAAATCCTTCTGGGATATCTGGAGAAATCCGTCTGGGATAACTGGAGAAATCCTTCTGGGATATCTGGAGAAATCCGTCTGGGATAACTGGAGAAATCCTTCTGGGATAACTGGAGAAAACCCGTCTGGGATAAATTTGGCGAAGCGTTGAATATCAAATCTTCCTCACTTGTCCGTACATAAAGGATCTTCACCAATCTTTGTCTCCTCCTCTAGAAGGAAGAGAGAGAGGGTTCTTCTTTGCTACCTCTATCTCAGATGTGAGGGTGTATAGCGATCAGCCTGCGTGATTCTACACATAAATATATATCGCTTTTTCACCGTATTGCGTGAAATACATCCTTCCATCTTAAACCTGCGAATATATCGCTAGTCGTCGTACCGCTGGGAATATATCGCCCTTCATCTCATTCCAATAATTTTATCGCCTTTATTTTCGTATCCCTGAAAATTTATTATCTTCCATCGTAGACATGTAAATGTATAATAATTCAGCGTATCGCTATTAATATATCGCTGTTCAATGTATACCTTTATACAATGTATACCTTTATACAATGTAACCTTTATACAATATCGCCATACCAGAGGTCCAGGGCGACTATTTATAAAAGAACGTCTATATATAAAAGCTTATATTATATACCTTATACCTTACTTATACCCTTATATATATAAGCTATAAAGAACGTCTGTTATCTGTCTCTTCGAGGCTGGAGGCCAACGTTGCAGGATGAATCACAGGGGGTGTGGGAGTGTCGTAGACCAACCAGTCGGCTCCAGTGCTATACTTTAAGAAATATTGGCAGCCATATGGGGAACTCCCCCATGCGATTTTCATGACGTCTGAAATTAAATCAGGGGTCGTGGTTTCCGTAGAGTTTTGATGCTTCGTCGGGTGATGGTCTCTCACGCTACAGCAGTGAATAGTCAGTCATTTCGTCCTCCAGACCTGCTGGTATGAGGTACAAGGAGCTCTGGTGGAGGGAATGAAAAGGGTGAAGAAAGGGAGGTGAGGGGAAGGGGAGATTGGGAGATGGAGAGGGGAATGTAAGGGAAGAAAAGGTGGGGAGGGGAAGAGAGGAGGGTACCACCTACATATATCGCCTACATAATGGTACCACCTACATATATCGCCTACATAATGGTACCACCTACATATATCGCCTACATATGGTACCAACCTAATACGCCTACATAATGCTACCCTACATATCGCTACATAATGGGTACCACCTACATATCTCGCTACATAATCTACCACCTACATATATCGCCTACATAAGGTACCACCTACATATATCGCCTACATAATGGTACCACCTACATATATCGCCTACATAATGCTACCACCTACAATATCGCCTACATAATGGTACCACCTACATATATCGCCCTACATAATGCTACCACCATACCTATATCGCCTACATAATGGTACCACCTACATATATCGCCCTACATAATGCTACCACCTACATATTCGCCTACTTAATGCTACCACCTACATATATCGCCTACATAATGGTACCACCTACATATATAATATGCACAACGATCATATCACAAAAGCATTGATCCAAGTATGCGGAAAACCTCATGTGAAAAATAAGAGAATTCTAAACGCGTTTTCGGCTCAATTCGCCTTCATCACAGCATTTTAGAATGATTCATTCTAAAATATTTGATGAAGGTGAATTGAGCCAAAAACGACGTTTAGACATTCTCTATTTTTCACATGAGGTTTTCCGCATATATAGTATATATAAGGAAGAAGGGAAGAAGAGAAGTATAATAAGATATATATATGATATATATATTATATATATAGTACAATTGTGTGTGTGTGGTGTGTGTGTGTGTGTTTGTGTGT
>WNGS01164858.1:50599318-50616691 GCA_020271785.1 Procambarus virginalis
AGAGTGTGCTGTGTAGAGAGACGAGAGAGAGAGATAAAAAAATTTTTTTTAAGAGAGAGAGAGCGAGAGAGAGAGCGAATGAGAGAGAGTATGAGAGAGAGAGAGGAGAGAGTAGTGAGAGAGATGAGGGTTGAGGCACAGAACAGGAAAGGGCTGAAGAAACACAGCCGGTAGTAAGAAACAGACAGACAGACAGACGCAATATACAGTGTATTTAGAAAACAGGATGAGAGTGACAGAGGAGTGGAGGGGGTTGGTTGACGTAAGGGCTCAACAAGAAGAACAATATAAAATTGGGTAAACAATCCTGGCTTCACTCCATTAATTATGCACACTTGCCCCCCACCCCCCCCCCACCCCCCCACACCACCCACGTGCTGCTGAGCTTCGCCTCTAATTGGCGACACTCGCACAATTACCTTGGTAATGACCTTCTCCACCTCCTCCTCTCACACACCTGTGCTAAACATCTGCTCTTTTCTTCTCGTTCTTAATATTTGCAGTTAGCCACTACCAAGACAACTCTCTTAACTGTGTCCTGGACGCTCCCTTGGCGGGCTATACTGACTGACAGATGATTAGGGAGAAATGTTGACACCTTATCTTGCGTTGATTTCAGAGATCAAACCGTCCCCTTGGTTCGGTCTCTGACCGGGGCTTGCTGGTGGATGGTGTCATGAACAAGCCCGTTTCAATCCATGAAATGCAGTCAAGTCGACAGTTTTGAACTTGGCTAACGAATTCTGGTGTTGTGTTTAGCTGGGATCAAGAACGCTTGTAACGCTTGTAGTCATACAGGCACCAGCTGTACCTTCGTGTTATCAAGTCCATGTTAGTATCCTAGAAGCAGATGTAATAGGAATTTTCTAAACTATAATACATGGTCAACGCGAGTGTTGTGTTAATAAAGACCTATTAAGGTCTTACTATTAAGGACCTTAGGGTAATTAGGTCCTTTGATCATATTGTGACCAATTCTCTCTCTTGGTCGTAATTAATGAAGGACGAGCCTGGATTTAAGCTGATGGGCTTCTGCTATGTGAAGGTCTTACTGATACATGACAATTCAGATTTCTCTTGCCTGAATGGGTGAAGAAATGACATGATCTTGTGTAGCAGAGTGACTTGGGTCACCGAGGGACCGCATCTCACAGTCTAACGACGTCCCTTAATAAAGATAGCGTCTGCTGTCTAGCTATCTCAATAAAGATAGCGTCTTGCTGTCTAGCTATCCATTAATAAGATAGCGTCTGCTGTCTAAGCTATCTAATAAAGATAGCGTCTGCTGTCCTAGCTATCTAATAAAGATAGGCGTCCTGCTGTCTAGCTATCTAATAAAGATAGCGTCTGCTGTCTAGCTATCTTAATAAAGATAGCGGCTGGTCTGTCTAGCTATCTTAATAAAGATAGCGTCTGCTGTCTAGCTATCTTAATAAAGATAGCGTCTGCTGTCTAGCTATCTAATAAAGATAGCGTCTGCTGTCTAGCTATCTTTATTGAGATAGCGTCTGCTGTCCTAGCTATCTTAATAAAGATAGCGTCTGCTGTCTAGCTATCTTAATAAAGATAGCGTCTGCTGTCTAGCTATCTTAATAAAGATATGCGTCTGCTGTCTAGCTATCTTAATAAAGATAGCGTCTGCTGTCTAGAGCTATCTTAATAAAGATAGCGTCTGCTGTCTAGCTATCTTAATAAAGATAGCTAGACAGCAGACGCTATCGTAATATAAAGATAGCTAGAGAGCAGACACTAGCCACCCCGACTAAAGTACCCACTGAAATAATGACTGCCAGTCGGACTGACTGGAATACACTCGAACCCCCAACAGTTTACTCGGGAATTAGATCCTGACAAGTGAGCCCCAGAGTGTATGTGTCGGATACACCTGCAGGCTTAGTGTTGGGCCCAGCAAGGACTCGCTACACCACACTTGTAACAGGAACAGGTGGAACAAAGTACAGTAACACGGACATAAATCAAAGAACGTTGTAAGTAATGCTGAAAAATGCGAAAAGTTAATTCTTGACGTGATCCAGCAAGCATAAAGAGTGCTTCTGAATTAATGTGAATTAAGTTTAGACATTTCAGCTTGACGGATAAAAAGGATTTAATTATACCAAAACCTCTCGGCAAAATGCCAATGTGAAGGATAAATCTTAATGAATATATATTAGAGATATATATATATATATATATATATATATTATATATATATATAAATATCTATATCTAATATATGTATATAATGTGTGTGGTGTGTAATGTACATGTATGTATCATATAAGTGTAATGTATGTTTACATGGAGTTTGTATATGTGGTACATGTATGTATGTATTACATGAGTGAAAGTGAAAGAAGAAACAAAAGAGTGTTGAAAATGCAATAACCGAATAACAATAAAGGAAATGAAACTGCGTAAAAGTGCCTGCGCTTGCGAAGATGTCATAGTCAGATAACAGTGAAAGCCCTCACCCATTTTAATTTAAATCTTCCGTGGTTCATATTCACACACACACCCACACACACACACACACCCACACAAACACACACACACACACACAACACACACACACCACCACACACCCACACAACAACACACACCAACACACACACACACGTATTATTGAACATGACGAAAAGGTAGACATGAACTAAACAAAAAAAAAACTTGAATATCAAATTTTTGTTTATGTTCATCTTCAGGCGTTAAAGTTGAAAAGTTAATGCTCCAAAGTCCTTTAACAATTTTATTGAGATCCGAACAGGTGTGGTAAAGTATTCGTTTTTCGTGAAGCTCTCATAAAGAAAAGCTAGGAAAACAGACATTTACAGAGAGAGAGAGAGAAAAAAAAAGTATATTATATATATATTACTATAATCGTATAGAATATATATATATATCTATATATATATTAAATATATATATATTTATATATATATATATTGATAGCGGATGAAGACTGGAAATTCAAACAAATCCTCGTATTTATAGAGTAATCAAGCTTGAATTGTTTACAGTGTGTTGAGGCCGCGTGTTCTGAAGCAATCTAAAAGTTGAGGGCCCTCGGACAGTCTGATTGTGAGGCGCCTGTTTTATCTTGCATTGTGATGCATGGGGTTTACTCTGATTGTGAGGCATATGTTTTGTCACGATCTCCAGAATGAACACCACCAACATCCCCCCCTTTTCAAATCCACACCACTCACTCAACGCCACTATTATCTACCCATCACAAAACCTCTAGCAACAACAACAACACTCCCCCCTCTCCTTTTCATCATACCACCACAATCATTACCCAACACAATCATCAAAAACTCATCGAACTTTTCCCATCCCAACCATCCAATACCACCTTCATCCTACCCCAGTACAACTACTAATACCATCTCAACTAACATTAACATCCACTACATCCATACTCCTCCATACTATCTCCCAAGAAAGCACTTTACTTATATCAATAAAAACATTTATACCTGTGTCAAAACACCCAAAAACACCTGACACCAAACACCTAAAAAACAACCTACAATAACACCTAAAAACTTGTCCCTGCATCACCATGATTACCAACGCCAAGAAATTATCCAATCAAATCCACCACCACTAACAACCCCCACCACAATCCCCCACCCACTATTCCCACCATAATCAACCACATGATCCGCCACAAATCACAATATTACCCCCACCATGTCCTACCACAATCACCACCATTTTCCACCACATTCAACAGCAACAATTCGCGGATCAGAATCATCAGAAACAAATTTCTCGCCGCATATCAATATTCAAGATTGCAGTAACTGCTGAAGCAGCGGCTTCCAGCACTAGTAATAACAGCTTCAGTGGCAGTAACAGCAGAGGCAGCGGCGTCACCCGGCAGCAGACACCAACACAGCAGGGAACAGCAGCGGTAGTAGATATAATAGCAGTAGTGGCAGAAGCAGAAGGAGCTTCAATCACAGGATTAGCAGCAGTAACCCCTAGCCACACCAGCTACAGCAGACAGGCAGCAGGGCAGCAGCAGCAGTTGGCAACAGCAGTAACAGAATTCAACAGCAAGCAGCACCAGTAGCATGTACCGTAACGACAGCTATCAGCATAAAGTAGCAGCAGCAGCAGCAGTACTTTTGCAGTAAGAAAAACAGGATCAGCAAAAGCAGTAGCAGGCAGCAGGAGCAGTCAGTAAAAGTATCAGCAGAAGCAGCAAAACTAGCAACAGGAGCAGGAAAAGTAGCAACAAACAGCAGCAAAAGTAGCAACAGGAGCAGCAAAAGCAGCAAAAGTAGCAGACAAAAGTAGACAACAGGAGCAGCAAATAGTAGCAACAGAAGCAGTCAAAAGTAGCAGCAGGAGCAGTGGCAGCAGGAGCAGCCATCACTGGGGTGCGGGCTGCTGAAAGTGCACAGGTGGCGTCACCAGCGTCGTTAGCGGTCGCGCGAACTAGAGCCCAGTTTGTTACCCAAGTTTAGAGAACAATACGTTTCAAGGAATGTGACTTGCTGGACCGCGCTGACAATTCTCTCACTGCCGTCTTACTGTGTGTGTTTGTTCTTGCCTATATAACTTTTGGAGGACTATAAGATGCAGTTCTTGGGCTCCGCCTTTTGAAATAGACCTCAACTTCGCCTCCCTCTGGATCATCCCATGTACTCGCACGCTAAGGAAATGTTCTCTTACAGCACTCTGGCTCATCTGTGTCTCCACCTGTCCTGTCGTTCTGTTCCCAGCTCTAGTAAATAGACTTTCACCAATATATTTTCGGTTCTGTATTATCCTTGTATGATGTGGTCTCATGTATCCTTTGTGTCCTTTTTTTCATACGATATGTGGGGATTTTCTTACTATTCTCAAATTGGATTGTTTTGTGGTGAATCTGCTTTACTCAGTTTTCGTATTGTGCAGAAGTTTTTTTTTTTAAATCGATGGTGCACAATGAGCTGAATGATACAGGTTATTATTTTGTTCTTGAATGTTTACAGTTTTCGCATATAACGCTGATGGTACCCTCGGTTTGTGTGTGTTACCAATTAGAAGGTTGGTGTGAAGTCCAGTCTGAGGTACTTTTCTTATGATACTGTGAGCTATGATCTATCAGGCCAGCCTGTTTCCCAGTTCTTACTCAGTTTGCTGTTATGATGAGGCAGCAGATGCTGTTATTGATGGAGGCAGCAGATGCTGTATTGATGGAGGCAGCAGATGCTGTATTGATGGAGGCAGCAGATGCTGTTATTGATGGAGGCAGCAGATGTGTATTGTGGAGGCAGCAGATGCGTTATTGATGGAGGCAGCAGATGCTGTTATTGATGGAGGCAGCAGATGCTGTTATTGATGGAGGCAGCAGTCTGTTATTGATGGAGGCAGCAGATGCTGTATTGATGGAGGCAGCAGATGTGTTATTGATGAAGGCAGCAGATGCTGTTATTGATGGAGGCAGCAGATGACCGTATTGATGGAGGCAGCAGATGCTTTTATTGGTGGATGAAGCGAGTGGGTTACTGGCAAATAATACAAAAAAAATATATTATATATGTATAAAACTCGGCATTTCCAGGGAATTCTGTGGACCAGAAATCCGATCTCTGATCACAATTTTAATATTTGCTCAAAAATTTTATATTTTGTCCCCCGAACAAATCATAAAAAAACGCATTGGAACGAACACAGTATATGCTTTAAATTAGGAAAGGTCAAGCTTTATGATTATTATTGTGAACCCAGACCCAAAACATATTTCGTTTTTGTATGGAACTGAGTGAGATAATTTTGTGTATGGAAACGAGACCCAGCTAGGAGAATTTCCAATGCCTCATTTTATATATATTTTATATATATATATCTTTCATTCTGTTCATTTCGCTGAAAGTCTATTTTTTTATCAGTTTCTGCCCGTCTGATAAGGGTTGGTTCATGCGCTAGTTGACTCATCTAGAATACTTTTGAAACTAATATGAGTCTATATATGAATTTCGCCTTATCCTTATTCTTCATTTGATCCTTTACCTCCTCTGAAGTACTTCACCCACTCTTTCGTTGGGAATATTTACATTTGTTGGGTCTCTCCGATGTTTACATTTACCAGGATGTGCAGTTCTGACTTCTGTCTCCCCATTTTTGGGATCATATTTACATTTAGACGTGAGTATTGATTTGGTTTCAACCGCTTCTTCAGGGGCATCCGGTGCATTTCTTTTTTAACTCTTACAACAAGTTCTTTTCAGACATGTTGTAGGTCAGTTTGTATCTTAGTTTCCATTTATGACCCCCACTCGTATTTTCTTAGTCTTTTTGGAATATTACTTATTTTTCTACTTTGGAAATTTTGTTAGAATCTTACAAGTTATCTGGTGTGTGTGTGTGTGTGTGTGTGTGTGTGTGTGTGTGTGTGTGTGTGTGTGTGTGTGTGTGTGTCGTGTGGTGTGTTGTTGGTGTGTGTGTGTGTGTGTGTGTGTGTGTGTGTGTGTGTGCACCTTCTCTGGCTTACAACACTACCATTCATGTCAAATGATGTTAACAAGCTTTTTTTATTATCAACAATTGCATCTTGCTCTCCGTGTGCGTGGACATTATTATTCACGAAACACAGTTTTTTTCCCCTCGTCAAATGCGACAAGCCGCATGTGAACTATTTTGGCGTATGATGAAAACCTGATTATGCCAGCTGGGAGGGAAATATGGGAAATAAGGATGGGGAAGAATATCGAATTATTTGTTTGTCTGTCACTACAGCTGTTTCTATTTTGTTGTTATCTCTATACGTGCTATCTGGCTATCTATGTGTCTACTTATCTATCTCTGAGTGTTTATGTATGCTGGTGAATGTCTGGGTGTCTGCCTTCTGGCTGCTTGTCTCACAGTGTTTACGGGGAGTTAGGTCTGGCTCTTGAGCCGAGTCGTCTCGCTTAAGGTATCTGCTTGGCCCTTAAACCATCTTTATTTTCTGCTCCACCCTCGTACTTCAGACTGTAAATGTAGGTGGCATTCACAGCTTATCTTTCAGTGCTCTCCAGCTTCACTACCCAGCCACTTTGGGGCTGGACGGTAGAGCGACGGTCTCGCTTCATGCAGGTCGGCGTTCAATCCCCGACCGTCCAAGTGGTTGGACACCATTCCTTCCCCCCGTCCCATCCCAAATCCTTATCCTGACCCTTCCCAGTGCTACATAGTCGTAATGGCTTGGCGCTTTCTCCCCTGATAGTTCCCTTCCCTTCCAGCTTCCCTACAAACGAGTCTTTCCCTGACATATCTGATTTAGTGATGCCTCTAACTTAAACCCATGATCAGTTACAACTTTATTTGTAACTAACACATTCTGGCCGGACTGAAGAGGTGATCAGCTGTAAAATCTTAAAAATATTGTTACATTTAATTGATTAACATACTGTTTAAATTGACATAGCTTTCAGATAAATTTAAATCGTAGAACTTGTGTAGACTCAACACACACACACATCACAAATACAGCTTGATTGACTGATTTTAGTTTCCCAGATGTATTCCCAGGAATTTGACATATATGATTGCTTTAACGTGAATTTTGAGTAATTTCCGTACTCTAAGGAATACAAGAAACACAGTGAGTAAATATTTATTTGCTAAACGTGTATTACTAAATATATATTATATATATAGCTATAACTGTAGAGAGATAATATTAATATATTTGAAAATTTTTGGTTGTAGAAATGGTGTACATAATGTTATCAATTGTTCATTATCAACAAGTTGATGTATATTAACATATATTACATACATACATTGCACCATTACATTATACTTACTGATAATGAAACTTGCACAAATAGGAGGCACGATGCTTGGCACTACCCCTCACACAACACATTAAATACACAGGGCATGTGAGTGTCGTAGGCCAGTTAGGGTCGGCCCAAATGCCTTGCTTTAAGAACTATCGCCATCTTAATTGCCTCCATGCGACCTTCAAGAAGTTTTAAATAAAATCAGGGTTGTGAAACCCGTAGAGTTTAACGCTGACTCCTCCTGCCTCTCTAACCCCACGCGGGAAAGGGAGGCAGTGTAAATCAACCCCACTTCGAAAAATCCCCTCCAAATTTCCTTCACTTTCCATCCGTCACACAATTTCTATCTTTCACACATTTCCCATCCCACAAACACATACCCGCCCCCTCACAAAGACAGTTTATTTAACACAAGGGGCACACGCACTATTGAACACAGGTGGAAATTGAGTGGCCAAATGAGCCATAAAGACATTTGAAAGAATTTCATTAGTGTCAGAGTAGTCAATAAATGGAATGCATTAGGCAGTGATGTGGTGGAGGCTGACTCCATACACAGTTTCAAATGTAGATATGATAGAGCCCAGTAGGCTCAGGAATCTGTACACCAGTTGATTGACAGTTGAGAGGTGGGACCAAAGAGCCAAAGCTCAACCCCCGCAAGCACAACTAGGTGAATACACACACACACGACCCAAACAAACACACACACACGACCCAAACAAACACACACACACGGCCCAAACAAACACACACACACGAGCCTCCAGGCACCACCATCATCTACATAGAACAAATAGCGGAAAGAGAGGACCCTTCTCCCCCCCCAAGCCCTCCCTTCATCAGTTACCCAGAAAGACAGACAGACAGACAGACAGACATGCAGCCTGTTGGCGGAGGGTCCAAATTTGACAGATCGCCCCCCAAATTGGACTTATGTAAATACCTGCCGGGCCCCGTACCGAGTCAAGGACCCCAGCTCCCGTTTTCTTCTGTGAAATCGAGATTTTTGTGTTTGTGAAGACTTCCGTTTTCTCTTTGTTTGTGAAGATTTCCGTTTTCTCTTTGTTTGATGAATGGTTTATATTTGTTTGTGACTTGTTTTTCGATGTTTGTTTAAATTATTTATTATAGCGTCCTTATATGTGTGTGTTTCTCGGGTTAGGATTGAATAGTATTTTGGTGTAAATCACAGTAGGGTGATTTACGCAAGGAGGCCTGGTCGGAGACCGGGCCTCGGATCCGTTGATCCCCGGAAGCTACACAAGGAAGGTAGGTAGGATTAAGAGGAAACTAGAGGAGTTTAAATAGATAAATAGAGGTAGATAGAGATATATAGCTTGATAGACAGACAGGTGCTCGCGGAATCAATTAAGTTGACTGTATATAGACTCTCATTCACACATACTTTCATCTTGTACCTAAATGACTGAAACATCATTTAAAATGTATATAAAACTTCATATATAATTTATAACTCGTGACAAATAAATCTAATTATATATCAAGTGTCTATGGTTATGCTTCTCGTCAGAGGATTTAACAACCTGTTCTTTCAGCTAATACGTCGACTTTTTAACGGAATCAACCAATCCGTAATAATAAAAAAAATGCGACTATTAGTACAAATTAAAATACAGTAATATTAACGTTTTCTATACATCAGCTTCAACAGGTTAGGTGGGTGGGTTGGGCTGGTACGTTCCTGCTCAAGCCAAACAGTCGTATTTTTCACGGTGTGTCAAAAAGGAGAAAACCGGCTGGGGGTAACGATAGGGGGTTTCCATACGGCTGTTTTTTCCAGCAATATGCGTAGCTTTTTGGTCCTTATATCCCCCGCACGGGATATCTAAAGATATCTAAAGATCTTAGATATCTAAAGACGTCCGTTATTTGACCCTTATTATTTCCTTCACACCTTTCTCTGGCAGGTAAGATTCTTTTTCAAAAGTGGATGGTTTGCAATTTTATATATACAATTTTAATTTAAATTTAATTTAAATTAATTTAAAATACAATTTCAATGTATTTTCGTCCGTTCTATACCCGGTCGTGATCTATCGAGAGCACTGTTTATATTTTATTTTACGTCGCAAAACTCAATGTCGAACCCAAAGTGTCATTTAACTGCAGAAAAAACATCCACAGAAGGAGACTCTATCCAGAGAAAATGTTAGACCAGTTTGACTATATGTTACATGTAAGGGATATTAGCACAGGATAGGTGCTGGGGGTGTCAGGATAGAGGGAAGGAGCGGTGATCAAACGACTACCCCGTCGGGGGATCGAACGCCTACCCCCTGTGTAAACTGAGGTTGTCGCTAGACCACCAGACAAAGAAATAATAAAATTCGAAGCGGTAGAAAAAAATGATAAATTGAGTGATTTGTTGGTATATAGCTAGTACATAGCTTCGTGTAAAAGCATGCTGTTTACAAATTGGTTATAATTATTTACAACCAGCTACTGCTGACAGAGAGACTACGGGCTCACCATAGCCCGTGCTACTTGGAACTTCTTGTTCCAGGTAGCGAATCTTTAACAACATACTGCTGAGAAAATGTTTATCTACATAGAAACATGTGTGTGAGGCTCAGGGTGAAATAGTGTAGTAAACATAGAAGCATGTATGACATCATGCTTATTCGTGCCCTGCTTCCTTACACCTCGTTGTACTAACTATCCAGTAAACTGTTTACATTATTATTGTTATTCAGAGGAGCTGTGAAGAGAGATAAAGTTACACACATTCAACAAATGTTATATTTGCTGAATGTGTGTGAAACTCACTCGGCCAATCAGTGGCCAAGCAGTGGTGACGTCAATAAAGTAATTCTGACGTCATCCCCAAGAGGTATAAATGTCTCCATCAGTATCTCTGTGCTTCAGGGAATAGATTAATATATATACCTACAAACGAGTGAGATCACTTTGGTCTATATAAATATGAGGGCATGGATGGCACAGTGACTTACTCTTACTTACACAGTGACTCTTCGAAGATAACCACGAATTCTTGGTCAGAAAGAAAGGCCATGGTTGACTCCATCGTCCTGGGGAAAAGACCCGAAATCGACGTCGTCTGAGCAGCGAGGGAAATGTGGTGTTGTCTGTGAGGAAGTGACAGTGGAAATTGCGAATTTCGTGGCGTTGTAAAATGATTTGATGAAGTTACAATGAACTGTGGAATCATAATAATTTGTGAATTACGGAGCTAATGGCGAAAAGTGTACCTTTTACGGCTACTACTACTACTACTATTTACAGTTACTATTACAGCGTAAATAAAGGTAGTCTGAAATTACAGTCATTGCAATTTCAAGTTGTTATCTAAGAGTGACTGATTTATGATATGAAGTCTCTACCGAACGGTTCCATTGAGTTATGGTGGTTACGGCGATATAATCAACTGGGGGTCTGACTCTATTAATAAACAGAAATTTCAACATAAGTGAAATGATATATATGTCAATAAATAATTATGTTTTACGGCGCCCATTAGTTATTCTTAAGACGATGATGACACTGATTATTATCGAGCCAGTGAGTTGCAATACTATTCAGGATTACAAGCTTTGTAGACTTTAACTTTTGAGACGAGATTCCTGACTTTGCCAGATATATCAGTCCCAAGGTTTATAGAGCTAAAATATTCAACATTGGAATGAATGGTGCCACACTGAGAACCTGTTGTTACAAAAACTGGTCGTGCTAACAAGCCATTTAATAGTGACTTAGCTAAAATAATATCTTAAGTACAATTCTGTAATGTAGATGTAGCGACCATGGAGGCCTGGTCGAGGACCGGGGGACACTAAAAATCCCCGGAATCATCTCAAGATAACCTGAACCATTGGAGATGGAAGCATTTTTTGTATTAACACATTTAGGTACAGGTGAATTTCTGCCGCTACCCTTGACTATATGAAAGGGAGTACAGAGTGTGTCAGAAAACTAGCTACGTGATCACACAAGATGGTTAGTTATACAAAGGCATGTGCTGAGTAGTCTGCACTGGCAGTCTGTGGGTGCATTAAACAGGCTCAACTGAACTGAGAAACTCTACGGATTGATCGTGCCGGATTTAACTAACTAGTTGTCATAATATTGAAGGATTTGTTAATAGCCAGAGAGGAGAGTTACCGGTACGCAATAAATCTCACGGGATTCCATACGTAGTGTTTTTGTTTTGTAGTTCAGTTATAGTGGACAGGACAGAGACTGGTTATAGACCGGGCCGCGGGGATGTTGATCCCCGGAACCATCAACAGGTAGGAAGACCCACTGGTTACCATTTAAAGGGAAATTATTTTGATGACAGCGGAAAGTTTTCTCCAATCAAAACATTTCATTCTGGTTGTGGGGGTAAAAGGGAAGATTGGGATCTTAAACCAATCTTGTACACGTTTTTTTTGGGTTAATTATAGCTCTCTAAAATCAATAGTATAGCCATCAAAGGTGTGGTCAAAATAGTGGCTTTGTGGACTATGCTATTAGTCTAATGGAGGAGTTTCTTGGATAATAACAAGGGCTAAAATGTGTGGCTGACATGTGGTATACGAGCTTCTTTATAGAGATTTAAAAGGTACACAATTTAAGAGGCTTTTAGTCATCGTCAGGTGGGCCATGACCATCAGTGTTTATTTATGTTGATATATTTAAATTATGGACGTTTTCTTGAAAGACGTTGACTTTAAAGCTTTGCAGACTCCTTGTCGATTAGGGCGATATTATTTGCTACCAGCTTATGGTCTTGTAATAATAATGATGGATGTTAACAATCACTTAGGAAAAGACTGCCACGAATGAGGTCATTTTGTAATAATTATTCTCACAGGGAGGTATTGATAAATATAATTGAGAGCACAGTGAAAACATGTCACTGCAGACATAATAATATTTAATAAAAGTAGGCAGAGAACGACAACTAGGAGCCTAACACTCCAGTAACCTGTGGAAGATTAAGCTTTAAGATTTCCGGAGGAGGCCCTTGTTGGGTGGAAGGCTTGAGTATATATAGACCTAAAGAATGTCTCTGTGCGTTGCGGATCAGTGATCGATCAGTGTAGGTGAAGTATTCTGAGTGTCAGATCCCTGGAGAGTAATCTAACCCTGTGCCCGTGGAGGCGCGCCTGTGAGCTACACACAGCTCGAATGGTGTGTAGTATTCTACACACTATCTATCTATATCTATCACACAAGCCTCACCCCTTCGTTGGGAAGGTGTATGGCTTGCCGGGGAGCCTTAGTGGAAGACTGATAAAGAGTGGATTGCCTGCACACAGCGGGACATTTTGTCACTGAGTGAACACGCCTGGGGGAGGGTTATGACCCAGACTAACCAGCTCAGACTGGATATGCTCAGTTCATATCTTTAAGTGTCAAGGTACTTCTATTACAATGTAATTCATTCTGCAGTATTTCAAATATATCATTATTTACACGTGTATTCTAGTTTATTGTACGGTATGTTGCTGCATTATTTATATATTATTTTATGTGTTGTGTGTTTGTGTGTAACTGCTACTGTTACTCCCCCCTCCCCCCTTCTCTTGCCTATGTGTGTGTGTGTGTGTGTGTGTGTGTGTGTGTGTGTGTGTGTGTGTGTGTGTGTGTGTGTGTGTGTGTGTGTGTGTGTGTGTGTGTCAGTACAACCATCCCGGTGTTGTTGGTAAGCTTCCCGTTCCTTGTACATACATATTTGTATGATGTTAATTTTGTGTAGTTGAACATCTGCCTATGTTCCCAAGGTGTAAATATATATATATATATACGTGAGAGTAATTGTTCTGTACTCTGAGTTGAGTTATATATTACATGGAGTGTGGGTTGAGTGGTGGTGTCAGCCAGCAGTTGTTTCACTGGTCTGTCTGGGTTGTGGGGGTCATATTTATTGTGTGTGCTCTCTGGATATTTTTGTATATATATTTATTGACTTCTTAACAGGATATAAGGATGAGGATTATTTGTGTGGATCAGAGAAGCAAAGTATTTTCACTTGATTCGTAAAAGATTCGTAAATTGTAACCATTGTGGTAAGACGGACTGATGTTATTAGTTGAGCTGTTTGGGGACTTTGTCATATTTTGTGCCTGGGTGGACATTGTCTTTGGAGAGGAGATTCTGGACTTAGTCAAATTTCATGGTTTGCGGACTTTAACTTTTGAGGTGAGATTCTGGACTTTGCCAGATATTTCAGTCATTGTAACTGTAACGTTTGAAGACGAGTTATTGACTTTGCCATTTGTCAAGTCATGGTTGGAATTTAACTTCCGTAGAGAGTTTCTTGACTTTGTTATATTTCCAGTCATTGTGGACTCTTGACTATTTGAGAAGAGATTTTCGACTTTGCCAGTCCAGTTGGGACTTCGTTTTCTGAAGACAAAGTGATAATTCACTGACTTGTATTATTGATGTTCGTGCTGAGACATTATATCCCACTCTGGTTAATAATGTCACTACCCATTATGTTCACAACCTTCCAGCCAGTCTTGAGTGAACTAGAGTTCCAATGTTATTAGGTAACTTTTGCATAGTGACATCTAGCTGCTATGACTTGTGCTTTGTGTCAATTTACTTCATTGTTATTTGCTTGTGAATGTGTATAGAGATATTTGTGTCATGTAGATAAGTTCACCCCAGTAAACTGGTGGATTTTACTTAGACCTTCACCCTTCCCTAGACATATTACCACACAATATTTCGAGGTCCGGTGGCTCATTGATTTGTGAAGGAAAGTTCTATTCCACGAGCCTTGCTGTGGATCATGACACGACAGGGAGAGGCACCAACGCAGACACGTGAGGAGAAATATAATGTAGGAACTGGTTAAAGGCAAATGGCTCACTACACAAAGATATATATACAGTGGTATTAACTTATAAAGTATCGCTTATGAGGCCATATCATCTTTGGTAGATACTTGATATCCGCAACACATTGACAAAACTCGTCATGTAAAATACTGGTGGAAGGTTATATATATATATATATATATATATATATATATATATATATATATATATATATATATATATATATATATATATATATATATATATATATGGTAAATCCTGACGTAAGCCAACGGGTTTTATCTTGGTTTTATTCATTTAGAAAAATCAATGCTAACCCTATTACTCTTGTCTAAATATATAAAAAGAGGCAGAGAAATAGAAAGAGAAAATGTGTACCAATCTAAAAAAAATGGGAAGGTGACATGGGTGGCCCACATGCCACCTCCCCATTTGGCTACCCCCATTATGACCTCCATTCACAACCACCTCCCCCCCCTCCCTTTGGACCCATTCACCCCCTCCCCCCGCCACCCCCCTTCCCGTGGCCACCCCCTCCCCACGCGACATAAAGTGACCCATAAACATTGCGAATTCTTGTTTAAAAATGATATTGCGGCGTGTGATTCATTCGGCGATAATAACAGTTTGTTGCAGTATGATGAAGGTCGACTGGTCGAGCACGGCGGCTCGACTATTTTTCGACAGGAAAGCCACAGATGAAATATGCAATTGAGTTGGCAGAGGCGGACGACAGTGATGACCAGTCGTTTACTGCTATTGCTCCTGCCTCTGATCTTGTTACTGTTACTACCACTACTACCACTACTACCACTACTACTACCATTACTATTACTACTGTTACTACTACTGTTATTACTTTAATTACTATCATTATTATTACTACTATTACTACTCTACTTCTTCTTCTACGTCTTCTACTTCTTCTACTTCTACTTCTCCTTCTACTACTACTACTACTTCTGCTACTCCTACTACTTCTACTACTTCTAATTCTTCTACTACTTATTCTACTTCTACTACTTATACTACTACCATTACTACTACTACTTCACCTACTTATTCTAATACTACTTCTACTACTACGTCTTCTACTATTTCTTCTACTTCTACTCCTTCTACTTCTACTACTTATCCTTCTATTACTACTTCTCCTCCTCCTCCTCCTCCTCCTCCTCCTCCTCCCCCTCCTACTACTACTTCTACTCCTACTTATATAATATATATAAAAAAGGAAATATAATCATTATAGTTCCCTTTCCTTCTAATACGAATTGATGACGTAACTCAGTCATCCTGTTTAATAAAGTTTGTTTTAATGACATTTTATAAGTTAGAAGAACTTACATTATGAACACTGCACATATGCTTGAAGAATATGTGGTTGAACATGTGTCTGTGGTTGAACATGTGTCTGTGGTTGAACATATGTCTGTGGTTGAACATATGCCTGTGGTTGAACATGTGTCTGTGGTTGAACATGTGTCTGTGGTTGAACATGTCTGTGGTTGAACATGTGTCTGTGGTTGAACATATGTCTGTGGTTGAACATGTGTCTGTGGTTGAACATGTGTCTGTGGTTGAACATATGTCTGTGGTTGAACATATGTCTGTGGTTGAACATATGTCTGTGGTTGAACATGTGTCTGTGGTTGAACATGTGTCTGTGGTTGAACATATGTCTGTGGTTGAACATGTGTCTGTGGTTGAACATGTGTCTGTGGTTGAACATGTGTCTGTGGTTGAACATGTGTCTGTGGTTGAACATATGTCTGTGGTTGAACATGTGTCTGTGGTTGAACATGTGTCTGTGGTTGAACATGTGTCTGTGGTTGAACATATGTCTGTGGTTGAACATGTGTCTGTGGTTGAACATATGTCTGTGGTTGAACATGTGTCTGTGGTTGAACATGTGTCTGTGGTTGAACATGTGTCTGTGGTTGAACATATGTCTGTGGTTGAACATATGTCTGTGGTTGAACATATGTCTGTGGTTGAACATGTGTCTGTGGTTGAACATGTGTCTGTTCAACCACAGATATTTGTGTTCAGTAAGGATATGATGTTTGTAATTTTCATATATTGATCTAATTATTTTATTAATTCAATTTTTTATGATAGAAAACGTTTTAAAGAGAGTGCAATCCTCCTAATATAATATTAGTTTTGATTAATTATCTGAAAAATTAAACTTGAAGACTTACGTGGAATGAATGTTGTGGAGATTATTTTTAGTAAAAAAAAATATTCTATGCACAAATATTTGAAATGTAAAGCAACAAGTGAGATTATTTTTTTTAGCGAATTTGAGAGTGTTTCTAGTTTTAAATATTTCGATAATTATGATAAAACAAAATCTTAATAGCATAATGCTATTTTGAATATTATATATATATATATATATATATATATATATATATATCTATATATATATATATATATATATATATATATTCGTTGATTAAATGCTGTCACTGGCACCATTCCTTTCCTCCGTCCCATCCCAAATCCTTATCCTGACCCCTGTGCCACGTCTATATAGTCGTAGCGGCTTGGTGCTATCTCCTGATAGTTTCCTCCCTTCATACTACTGCCGACCACACCTAATACCACTACTACTGATACAACTATTACCAGTACCTCTGCTAATACACTACTGCTACCCCATTTCCCTTCGACTCTTAGCACCCTTACATCTGTACTCCAACATCTGCTGCAGTTGCTTGAAAGTATGCGCGAGTGACAGACGAGAAGAATATATTCCAGTCTCTGCCAAAGTTATTTGATGG
>WNGS01164858.1:50649077-50670332 GCA_020271785.1 Procambarus virginalis
AATAAATAAATAAAGAAATAAATAAATAAATAAATAAATAAATAAATAAATATGTAGGGTACATACACAGTATATACATAGTGTGTGAGGCGGGAGGAGATTTCAACACGCACAAAAGTGACAAAGAGAGAAGGAGAGACAGGGAAATGGTGTATGTGACAGAGACGGACAGATAAAATAGAATAAACACGAAGAGAAAGAGACATAGATCAGCTGAGGTCTCACACCAACACCCTCCTGCAGATCCACATACTCTCTTAAGTAAGGTAATTATAAAGAGGAAGCCTAAGAACATGAGCACTGAGACGGTATGAGAACAAGGAGCTGAGATAGGACGATGTAAGAAAGATGATGATGATAGGGGCGTGTAAGAAAGGGTGCCCAATCACTGGGAATATCAGGAATCGAACGCCGACCTGCAGAAAAGAAAACCATCACCGTACCGAGCAATCAAGGTGATTGGTAGGTCATCCAACTCTGGCTGTCCTGTAGAGACGTGCCAGGACACAGTCCAGGCACTAGTTTGTCTATAATATATATTCATCTTTTTCTTGATGTCACAAACAATTTTTTGGAGAGGAAAAAACCCCTTGTATGCACTGTCCGTCAAGGGAAGCTTTCTACAGCAACACATTCCAAACCAACACTCGCTTACCAACACAATAAACATCACATATCAGCCTAGCCCAAATTTTGTCTGGTGCTTTCACACATCAGATTCTGCTTCCACTGTACCCCCCTCCCCCACCACCATATTCCTTCGTCTGTGACCCCTCCCCTCTCCGCCCTCCCTCTCTCTACCACTACCCCTCCTGCTTCAACCCCCACACATCCCAGAGCCCCCTTCCCCCTTCCCACCATGCACCCCTGCCCCTCCATAAAGTACAGAGGAGGTCGTATGTCTGGGAAACAGGTGCGGCGCGTCGGTAAACGGTTCCCAATAAAACCGGAAGTGGAGGGCCTGCGCAGGCACTTTATAGCCAATAACTGGGTGGTGTTGGGGGCCCCGGAAATGTTGCTCTCCGGCACACGCCTCCCCGCTAACGAGGTTCACTGGACCCCAAACTACAGCATGAGGGGAAGGGAACTATCAGGGGGGAAAACACCAAGTCATTACGACATACGGCACTTGGAAGGGTCAGGTATAAGGAGTTGGGATGGGACGAGGGGGGAAAGGAATGGTCCCCAACCCTTGGACGGTCGAGGACATCCCTACAGCATCAGGGATAGTTCACCCAATGAGGAATCTTTGGGAACTAGCAAAACAAGTAACTGGTTGACCAGACCACACACTAGAAAGTGAAGGGGACGACGACGTTTCTGTCCGTCCTGGACCATTCTCAAGTCGATTAAGTAACTGGTGTTTAAGATTTGTTTGAGGGGGGTTCCAGCTTACGTATATAAGGTACTCAACCTGGATGTGTTTGCAGGGTTGATGTTAGCTTTTCTTGGTAGCTTTTTTTTTTCTTTGACACTACAATGCCTTTAATTTCTATGTTTTGTTTGCATTTTTTTTTAAGTTGGTTCATGATTTCTCTTCGACAATCTCTTACTTGTAGCATATTCCATTTACTGGCGACGGTCACACGGTAAGGCAAGTTTTTTCCTGGCGTTTCTGGCGCTCTTCACAGTCGAACCTTCATCGAGGTCCTGTAGTACTAATCGTTTATAAACACTGTCACTGTGTCCACTTTGTTTAGAACACTACCAAGACTGCAAAGCTTCATCTCCAGCGCCGAAGACCGCCTCAAGCGCCCCAGAGACCCTGCTCTCGCCTCGCCACCATGGAGTTCGTTGGTATCAACATCCCCCTAGTAAGCAGCTGGGTTAAGCCCCTGGCTTCCTCTACAACTTCCAGCGATGCCTCTCACCGGCTTCTCTTCAGCTTTACTTACTTCAATGCTCGCCCGAATGGGTGTCTCGTCCTGTATATATTGGATTGGATCCACTCTGTCAGTTCCTCACCATATCTTACACTTATATATTTCTCCTGTTTGTCTTCAACGTGGTGAGATTTGACCCATCTCAGCCTTTGACTGTAGTTGTGTCCCCTAAATTCTCGGACGGGGCTTGTTGCATATTTATGTACGCTTTCTACTTTTAGTGCAATAAACTCAAGTGACTTATTTGCCGACGCTTCGCTTCTTGTAGTCCAACCACTTGGGGTCGGACGGTAGAGTGACGGTCTCGCTTCTGCAGGTCGGCGTTCAACCCCACGACCGTCCAAGTGTTTAAACACCATTGCTTTCCTCTGTCCTATACCCAGTTCTTATCCTCATATCCCTTCCAAGCGTTATATAGTCGTATGCTTTAGTGGTTTCTCACGATAGAATTACCTGACTTTACTTTCCATCTGCAAATCTTGTTGGTGAATTAGTGAATAGACCTCCTGTTATTTGCTGTTGGCACCTAGTTGTCTGTAAACATCTTTTGCCTTTTAATGTTGAAGTTCTTGCAAAGCAATTTGAGGCGCCCGTCACGCATGGTAAACATTGTCCTCAAACTCAAAAGTCTCTTCTGACTGGTACACAAATTCTAGTTTCTGTGTTATTTACCTTCCGATCTGGTTCTGAAATTCGGAGAAGTATTAAAATATTTATATTGAAATTAAATATTATACATCGGGTTGTTGACCCATCGAAAAAAAGCTCACATGGTTGAATGAACTGCCTCTATTCACCTAGAACTAAATTTGGTGCCCAGAAGCTAGGCAATTGTGGGAGAGAATAGTTGGCATAGGGTAACCTAAGGAAGGCCTTTGCGCTGTCAGGGGGTTTCCTGTCCCTGACAATGGGGAACTTATATGTGACCTTTGTCCTCAACAGCAGCCGGTTGTCCTCGAGAGCGGCCGATTTTCCTCGAGGAGCGGCCCGGGTTGTCCTCAGAGACGGCCCGGTTGTCCTCGAGACGGCCGGTTGTCGCTCGGAGCGGCCAGTGTCGAGGCCGGTTGTCCTCGAGAGCGGCCGGTTGTCGACTCTTCAGCGCGTCTCGCCCAGGCCAGTCATCGTGACTCCCTCAGCGCTCAGAGACTGAGCCTCTTGCGAACAGAAAGCTATTTAAACTCTTGAAGTATTTATATACAAGAAGATACATTGGGTTTATTAGAGTACTGCAGAGACTTGAAGTTTCAAATTCTTGTAAAGCCACTAATACGCATAGCGTTTCGGGCAGAATATAGTATAGAATTCATATATAGTTTGGCGTGGCAGAATTCATATAGTGCATGCATACTGTGTATTTTTAGTGTTGATGCGTCCTGTATATTTACTCTATATATTCACACTGTGCATGTACAGTGAAAGTGTAGTGTTTATACATGCTGCGAATGCACATTATGTATACAACTAGTGTATACATACCATGCTGTTCCTGAAGCCAAGCGAATACGAACCTCAATCAGCCCAACCGATCAATCGACGCTGGGTATCACTGCGCCAGAAAAGCGTATGTTTTCCGAGCTTTAACCAATCATAAAATACGTCAGCCAGTCTCCCTACTAGACAAATAGTAAAACTATTACTCCTGAATATTTGTTGTTATGGAGATGCTTGTAAGTAAGGACGGGCGAATTGAAGAAGTTTTTCCTTACCGTTGTTCAGTAGGTCAGGAGCTGAGGAACTGAAAAGTTGGAATTAGATTTTATCTTCTTGAAGCTCTCCTCGTAGGTTAGGCCTGGGTTTATATATATATATATATTTATATATATATATATAATATATATATATATATATATATATATACATATATATATTATATATATATATATATATATATATATATACATATATATATATATATATATATATATATATATCTATATATATATATATAAACCGAACTTGTGTATTTGAAGTTTATGTAAAGAATTACACTAAGTCTTTCTTCGCACTCGCCTGAGTGCTTTGTCTCAAGGTCTGAGTGTGTGATTAGGATGAGACTTGCATCTCAACGTCTAATAAGACTGCTATCTTGGGGCCAGTCCTCTTATCCTTCTTGACCTCCTGACCTGGTCACCTCTATCCCCAGACGGCCAGTCCACCTGGGGTCAAACTTATCCTATGTTATGTCAGTGAGAAGACATTAATATTGCTTATGTATATATATATGATAATGTCTGATCACGAAGGAAAATGAGATAGGAAATTCCTGTCTTTCGTATTAATCAATACATTTTCAGAAAAATCCATCTTGAAGATGTATTAATTAATACCAAAGCACTTTAGGAATTTCCTTTCTCATTTTCATTCGTGGTCACACGTTGTCACATTATTCGTCACGCGTTAATTTCTTCGTAACTTACACACATGTATACACACACACACACACACACACACACACACACACACACACACACACACACACACACACACACACACACACACACACACACTCAAGCTTTGCAACATTGTGGATGTGATAGTTGTCGCTCACTCTGGGCCAGTTGTTAGTGTGTGTGTGTCTGACGCGTCGTGGGACGCGAGTTCTATCTCACAATATAACTTCAACATGTTTGATACATCACCTTTCATGTCGTGATCACGTCCCCTTTGTTACTTCTCTTGACCAATGTGGTGAAATCCAGTTGTCTTATAGCTCACTTTCTTCAGTGTTCGCCTCGTTACAACGTCCCCCTCCCCCTCCCCCCAGCCCAGGAACAGGGGTTCCATGCAAGTGCTGCATACTGAGGAGAGGTTCTCGTGAAGTGGTTGTGCGCTTGAGTACCAATATAATGCACTATGTACCTCTACTCACTGAAGTACTAAGTCGCTACTACATAGCCACACTCACCCACAACATATACTCAACCCGACGACCTTGAGCAGCCGGGGTACAGAAAGATGCGAACCCAAAATTTCGTGCAGTTGTAATCTCAATTTATGAAATCGTTCCTCCACGTCTTGGCTTCCTTCGTCAGCCAGTGTAATCATACCATGCGTTGTCATATTCAATTTGTATCGTGAGGCTGTAATCTGTGATCATCAACCCGAAATGGGTCATATGAGAAACATGAACTTTAGGGTGAACACGCAACTACGTCCGTGTGTGTGTGTGTGTGTGTGTGTGTGTGTGTGTGTGTGTGTGTGTGTGTGTGTGTGTGTGTGTGTGTGTGTGTGTGTGTACTCATCTAGGTGTGCTTGCGGGGGTTGGGCTTTGGCTCTTTGGTCCCGCCTCTCAACCGTCAATTAGCTGGTGAGAGACAGATGCTGGAGTTGGTATTCACAGACTCTCACCGTCCCCATCGCTCAAGTTAAACTTGGTAACGAGCCTTGCTGCACCTCCTGGATTGTTAATGGTGTTCTATTGGTCACAATCTCTCCATTATCTGAAGACCATAAATGACCATTATGCAGCTTTTTTGCGGGGGGGGGGGGGAGGGTCGACATTACCTTTGGCAAGTTTCTGAACTTCGGTGCATACGTCATGCAGGTATGCTCCTTCGCATGCTCCTGGGTGTGTTTTGGTGCTTGGGATCCGGGGATGATGTGGTTGTAGGGGATGAGGGAGGGAGAGAAGATGGGAGTGGGTTGAGAAGCTGGAGTAGGGATGGAGGGATTGTGACAGGAGGAGAAGAGAGGAGATAGGAAGAAGGGAGAAGGGCGGCGGACGGAAGGTTTGGAGAAAAGTGTGGGTCAATGTTTTTAATGGTTTGGGGATATTCTTGTTCATGCTTGTGTTTGTGCGTGTTTGTTAGAGTATATACGAGGTATGTGACGTTTATGTGTGTGTGTGTGTGTGTGTGTGTGTGTGTGTGTGTGTGTGTGTGTGTGTGTGTGTGTGTGTACTCACCTAGTTGTACTCACCTAGTTGTGCTTGCGGGGGTTGAGCTCTGGCTCTTTGGTCCCGCCTCTCAACCGTCAATCAACAGGTGTACAGTTTCCTGAGCCTAATGGGCTCTATCATATCTACATTTGAAACTGTGTATGGAGTCAGCCTCCACCACATCGCTTCCTAATGCATTCCATTTGTCAACCACTCTGACACTAAAAAAGTTCTTTCTAATATCTCTGTGGCTCATTGGGCACTCAGCTTCCACCTGTGTCCCCTAGTGCGTGTGCCCCTTGTGTTAAACAGCCTGTCTTTATCAACCCTGTGTGTGTGTGTGTGTGTGTGTGTGTGTGTGTGTGTGTGTGTGTGTGTGTGTGTGTGTGTGTGTGCGTGCTTCATTGTTTGTGTACGGTAAGCCTTCATGTGTATGACAGTTTAGAGCGCAGCGTTAAATTTTTCCTCTCAAGCAAACTGCTGCTGAGTACTGAACTCAGCGTTCAGAAAAAATGAACTCGTGTGCTACTCATCAGAAATGTTCATCCACTGTGTTACTCACAGGCCAGCCAGAGGCTCAAGGCCTGCTATGAAATATCCTCAGAAACTACTCTACCTGCGCCTGCAAAGTAGAGTTAATTCCTCTAGGTAACCGTATCAGCAGTGCTCTCCCTGCCAAACTCCGGCTGTTACGTTCGATAACCAAAGCAAAGTTTAAAGCAATATTTTGGAAGCCTGTGACGACTTGAAGGTGGTGACTACGACTACTTGAAGGTGGTGACTACGACTACCTGAAGGTGGTGACTACGACTACCTGAAGGTGGTGACTACGACTACCTGAAGGTGGTGACTACGACTACCTGAAGGTGGTGACTACGACTACCTGAAGGTGGTGACTACGACTACCTGAAGGTGGTGACTACGACTACCTGAAGGTGGTGACTACGACTACCTGAAGGTGGTGACTACGAGTAATTACAACCCGACACCAACCTATTCACCAGTTGTCTAATGCAATGACTCCTGGCCTATTTCCTTATCACATCTGCTTTTAAAATTGTGAATGGGGGATTTCTTCTACAACCTCCAGATTTCGTTCATTTTCTTTTCCTACTACTTTTACGCTAACAGAAAACTTTCTAACACCTCTGACTAATTCGAGTCTCAAGCGTCCATCAGTGCCCTCTTGTTCTGTTGGTATTCATTGTGAACATTTCATCGTTATCTACTTCGTCAATCCCCCTAAAGTATTTTATGCATCTCTATCATGTCTCCCTTCTCTTTCATCTTCTCTAGCGCTTTCAGGGTTAGTTCTTTCTTCATTTCCTCATCTCTCGCAATTCTGGGGACAAGCCTTGTTGTACATTTTTAACTTTTTCCAGTTTTCTTACCTGTTATTTTAAGATGGCCTCCACGATGGGAGCCGGTCGGCCGAGAGGACAGCACGCTGGACTTGTGATCCTGTGGTCCTGGATTCGATCCCAGGCGCCGGCGAGAAACATTGGGCAGAGTTTCTTTCATCCTATGCCCCTGTTACCTAGCAGTAAATAGGTACCTGGGTGTTAGTCAGCTGTCACGGGCTGCTTCCTGGGGGTGGAGGCCTGGTCGAGGACCGGGCCGCGGGGACACTAAAAAGCCCCGAAATCATCTCAAGATAACCTCAAGATGATCTCAAGTATGTGTTAATTCCTGCAGGTAAATGATAAATAGTGTTCCATACTATTTATCATTTACATAAATGATAAATAGTATGGGTCCCAGCCCCCATAATAATTATCACTTACTATACAGAGGGCTGTATGTATACACATGTGACTCAGTCTTATAGATATATCTGGTCTTGTACAAGTAAACAAGGCCATACATGGCCCCTGGTCTTATACAAGTGAAGAAGGTATATCATGCCTCATATGGTCTTATAAAGAACAGTTCAAATTGTATAGTTTCTCAACGTTAAATAATTCCAAACAGAACCTGAACATAAGTATGAAGAATTATTAAAAAAACTAACGTTTATACACTCTGGGATCATCCCGGGCGTAAGTTCGAACCCTCATCATGGCCCTTGTGGATTTGTTCTCAAACTAACGTTTATTGATAGGTGAGAAAAAAATACCAAAAATGCTTAAACAGGTAAAGGCTGACCGAACATCAGAGGCCGAGGTGGTTGTTGTTGTTATAGATTCAGCTACTCGGAACAAGTTCCAAGTAGCATGGGCTATGGTGAGCCCGTAACTTACCTGGCACAGGAGCGGGGCAAGTAGCACGGGCTATGGTGAGCCCGTAACTTACCTGGCACAGGAGCGGGGCAAGTAGCACGGGCTATGGTGAGCCCGTAACTTACCTGGCACAGGAGCGGGGCAAGTAGCACGGGCTATGGTGAGCCCGTAACTTACCTGGCACAGGAGCGGGGCAAGTAGCACGAGCTATGGTGAGCCCGTAACTTACCTGGCACAGGAGCGGGGCAAGTAGCACGGGCTATGGTGAGCCCGTAACTTACCTGGCACAGGAGCGGTGCAAGTAGCACGGGCTATGGTGAGCCCGTAGTGGACTTACCTGGCACAGGAGCGGGGCAAGTAGCACGGGCTATGGTGAGCCCGTAGTGGACTTACCTGGCACAGGAGCGGGGCAAGTAGCACGGGCTATGGTGAGCCCGTAGTGGACTTACCTGGCACAGGAGCGGTGCTGAAGGAGGCCGAGGGTCACGCTGGGTAATACATTCCCACGCACCTTAACATGCTATTGAACACACCTGAACCTTCGTGCATGAATCAGGCGCTGTTGCTGCCGCGACGCAGGAACTATGTGGTGAGTAATGGGAACGGGTGTTAAATGCGCAATTTCCGTGTTAATTATTATTCGGCGTTAATTATTCCCCTCAATTAAGTAGGCATTCGTGCGGATGCGGCAGTGGACCAAATGTATTTATCACGCATGATCTTGCGTGCCCTGGTCCAGGGCTGGCGGCGATTGTATTGTTTATTGTTTCAAATTTAGCTACTCAGAACGAAGTGTCCATGTAGCACGGGCTATGGTGAGCCCGTAAAAATGATTGTCTTAATGGCTCGTTAAATATCTACCAGGGTGAGGGTAGGGAGGAGGGTAGGGGGCAGGTACAGGAAGGAGAAAATGGAGACGGAAGAAGGAAAGGAGGAGCAAAAGGAACAGAAGTGAAAGCGAGAAAAGTAAAGTGTCTCAAATTAATCTAAAGAGCTTGAGAGATGAGGATGATAGGGCTAAGAGGAAGCAGTTCCCCTTAGCTAAGGGGAGGCAGCTCCCCTCCCCATATTATTTATATATACAAGAGTTCTTACATTCTTGTACAGCCGCTAGCACGCATAGCGCTACGGGTTAGTCTTAATTTAAATTGCCCCCGGAATACGACCCGCCACCAGGAGGTTGTTTAACAACCAGGTACCCATTCACTGCAGGCTGAACAGAGGCGTACAGTTAAAGGTTGTCGCCTAGTCAATCCTCCCCGGACAGGATACGCACTCAGGCCAAATCGTTCGCGAAGCACCGGACGAGTGTGTTACCACTACGCCACTGTTAAGTTGGTTGTAATGGATCTGAGACGACTTTCATCCACCAGCTCACACTCCGACACTGTCCCGAAGTCCAGAAGGACCTAGAGGAGCCGAGGAGAAAACAACTACACTTACACAGTCTCAGAGGGAATAAGTTTGCCAGAACGAACAGAGAAGCAAAAAATGGTTTGAAAAATAACCTGTCTTCCGCAGATAGTGACCCACCGAAACTCCTCTGTTATCACACATGCAAACAATCTGTAAACAAAGCTGTTAGCAGATTACGACAGGGAGAGGGGGTGGATACAGGCTTAGGAGAGAGAGAGAGAGAGAGAGAGAGAGAGAGAGAGAGAGAGAGAGAGAGAGAGACTTCTCTCTCTCTCTCTATACACCTCACAGATATCACTGTTACCAGACTCCCAAAGCCTCAGAGGTAACCAGGGTATTGTTTATAATGAGAGCTCACCGCGGGAGTAGAATATTTCTCTCTCACCAGCGACCAGTTGGACGAAATTAGTTTTAAATCCTAATTGGCAATAATGATATTTGGAATATTGAGTTTTTTAGTTGCCTGCGTCTTTATTATTATTATTATTATTATTATTATTATTATTATTATTATTATTGCTGTTGGTTTTATTAATACTCATTTTTATTTTTTAGGGGCCTTGAAAATGGAGAATTTATGACGAGCCGACCAGGTAAGTTATATTTGAGTTATGTATTTGTTCTCTGAGAATCTACAACGTTTTTGTAGCATGTTCTTTCACAAATTGAAGGGAAATAATGGAGCGTTTATCGAGTATCAAAATTGTCGAGATGCAGAGGTCGATGGTGGTTTTGTGGCGGCGTAGCCTAGGTGGCAGTGACGTTGGCGGCGTAGCCTAGGTGGCAGTGCCTCTGGTGGCAGTGACGGTGGCGGCGTAGCCTAGGTGGCAGTGCCTCTGGTGGCAGTGATGGCAGTGACTTAACCATCAAAGACTAGGGGAAAATGTCTATATCACTTTATTCTCCCCGCTTTATTGTAAATGTTAACTATCTTGACGTTTGTGAACCCATTATTATTGAATCTGGCCATAAAGTCGTGGCTGGAGGTGGCTTCCAGAGCCTCTTGCACCTGTAGACCAACGGTTCAGGGCACCAGCACTCTCAAGTTTACCTTCCTTTTCTTTTTTACTGTGGTGGCGACCGTGGCTGGTATTGGGGGGAATGGTATTGACGTTGAGCTCTGGGTACAGCCACTGAGCTCTGGGTACAGCCACTGAGCTCTGGGTACAGCCACTGAGCTCTGGATACAGCCACTGAGCTCTGGGCACAACCACTGAGCTCTGGGTACAGCCACTGAGCTCTGGGTACAACCACTGAGCTCTGGATACAGCCACTGAGCTCTGGGTACAACTACTGAGCTCTGGATACAGCCACTGAGCTCTGGGTACAACCACTGAGCTCTGGGTACAGCCACTGAGCTCTGGGTATAACCACTGAGCTCTGGGTACAGCCACTGAGCTCTGGGTACAGCCACTGAGCTCTGGGTACAGCCACTGAGCTCTGGGTACAACCACTGAGCTCTGGGTACAGCCACTGAGCTCTGGGTACAGCCACTGAGCTCTGGGTACAGCCACTGAGCTCTGGGTACAGCCACTGAGCTCTGGGTACAGCCACTGAGCTCTGGGTACAACCACTGAGCTCTGGGTACAGCCACTGAGCTCTGGGTACAACCACTGAGCTCTGGGTACAACCACTGAGCTCTGGGTACAGCCACTGAGCTCTGGGTACAACCACTGAGCTCTGGGTACAGCCACTGAGCTCTGGGTACAACCACTGAGCTCTGGGTACAACCACTGAGCTCTGGGTACAGCCACTGAGCTCTGGGTACAACCACTGAACTCTGGGTACAGCTACTGAGCTCTGGGTACAACCACTGAGCTCTGGGTACAGCCACTGAGCTCTGGGTATAACCACTGAGCTCTGGGTACAGCCACTGAGCTCTGGGTACAACCACTGAGCTCTGGGTACAGCCACTGAGCTCTGGGTACAACCACTGAGCTCTGGGTACAGCCACTGACTCTGGGTACAGCCACTGAGCTCTGGGTACAGCCACTGAGCTCTGGGCTTCATAGGTCATTTGGGGGTTCAGTCATGTTCGGTCTCCTGATCAGAGGTTTCAGGTTGTTAACATGGTGAACGTCCATTAGTTACGAGAGTCATCTGTCAATATGTACAGGAGCACATATTACATAATTGTGGGATATGTCGTTGAAAGTGTGGTATAGCCATGAACTGCTGACATCTATATAACTCCTGTTGTCTCTATGAAGGTTCTAGTGGACCTTTAGCTTGCCAGAGCAACTTCACTAAATCCTTACAACACCAACTCATTGCAACACCAACTCATTGCAACAGCAACTCATTGCAACACCAACTCATTGCAACACCTACCCATCACAACAACACAACTATTACAACCGTAACACCAGCATTACCACCACCACCGAGACACCGAGTGCCAACTCTCCCTCTCTCTCTTTGATTCCTCCCAGGTGTCGTGTGGTGGTGTCGCCCACCTGCCGTTGCTCGCGAAGAACGTGATGCCACTGTTAAGTATTCGCGCGGGACCTCCACTCTTGGTAGGGGTGGTGAGCAGCATAGGAGAACACATGCTCCCTAATGGTAATTCCAGCCAATGCAAATGATGTCCTCTGTTGCTATTATCTGCGTCTCGACACTCTAAAAAAAAGGCCTTTTCAATCCTCTTAGCGAGTGGAACATACTGAGGAAGAGTTTGTGTGTTCAAGAAAGAACTCCTACGTCTGGTAGACGGTTTTGGGAGCAAGGGGATGATCTGAGAATTGGAATCGGGCAGTCGTTAAATCTCTAGTTAATGTTGATGATTCTGGAAAACAATATCCAAAGGAAACGTTTGCCGTTTGCGGGGTTTCCCCCTAGGGTCCAAAGGCTCTCTCAGCTCGTTGGTACAAAGTTGTACTAATAGACCAATCCCCGAAACTTGTTCAGTGTGCTTTCTTTAGATTGTCAGGGCTATCTCCTGGCCTATAACAGAAAAAGACAGGTATTAGCCAAGATGTATACGCATGTACTGTCTGATATTTTTTCAGGCTTCCTGTCCCCGTGGAGGCAACCAAAGATGGTGCCCCTCGGGTAAATTCAGGTAAATATTATGCGAATTATGGCCACAAAAATAACAAGATTATGTCTGTGTTATCGAGGCCTCGTCTGGAAGGTGTTCCCAGTACGTCATTCCACGTGTGTCTCGTAATGTAGAGTGTGTGACACTGCAGGTAGTGGGTGAAAATAATGGCAGCCAGGCAGAGCGTCCATTGCAATAGAGAGGATCTTTGGGTTGGCGCCACACTCTTTCCCTCACACACGCCACACCCTCCCCTCCCCCCCTCACAACACACCACACCCCCCCCCCTCACACACCACACCCTCCCCCCCCCCTCACACTCCACACCCTCCCCTTCAACACCACATCACTGCAGGTTCCTCGGCGAGGTGCTGGAGTAGCCGGGAGTGTCATGGTACACGGTACTAACACTATAATCTTATCAATAATCCGGGTCCAGCTGCCGTGATTCTCGTCCCTGCCCCGTCAGTGGAGCCCCGCCCCGTCCACCTTACCCCAGCCACGTTATACCAGGTCAGCGCCGTCCTATCCAAGAACGCTCCATCCGTCCAGCCTCTCTCCGTCTCATCATCCCAGCCCACCACACCCCCATCAATCGAACATCATGCCCTGCCCCATCAAACCCTGCCCCTCCACGACATAACAACCTTCCGCTCAGCTCTGTCTTAATAACCAGCATTAATACACACACCACACACACACACACACACACACACACACACACCACACACACCACACACACACACGCGAGCAGGAACACACTCAGCTGCTAACACAGGTATTGCTTCCTTAACAAGGTGTGAGAGAAGAAGTCTTCACGGGTCTCAAAGTTGTAGAAGGAACTCCTGAGCCTAACTTACCGCGCTTCTCTTAATCCATTTCAGAGTTTGTCTTAAATAACCTGTTGAGGAAGCTGAACTTCACGCTAAGTTTCCTTCTTTGTGATGTGTGTGTGTGGGTGGGGCTGTGTGTGTATTTGTACTCGCTTATTGTGTCTGCAGGATCGAGCATTGACTCTTGGATCCCGCCTTTCGAGCCATCGGTTGTTTACAGCAATGACTCCGGTCCTATTTCCCTATCATACCTGTTTTAAAATTATGAATAATATTTTGCTTCCACAACTGTTCCTTAAGTGCATTCCATTTTTCCCACTACTCTCACGCTAAAAGAAAACTTTCTAACATCTCTGTGACTCATCTGAGTTTCCAGCTTCCACCCATGTCCCCTCGTTCTGTTACTATTCTGTGTGAACATTTCGTCTATTTCCACTCTGTCGATCCCCTGAGTATTTTATACGTTCCTATCATATCCCCCCCTCTCCCTTCTTTTTTCTAGTGCCGTAAGGCTCAGTTCCGTCAGGCACTCTTCATACCCCATCCCTTGTAACGCTGGGACGAGTCTCGTTGCAAACTTCTGAACCTTTTCCAGTTTCTTTATATGTTTCTTCAGATGGGACTCCATGATGAGGCGGCATACTCTAAGACTGGCCTCACGTAGGCAGTGTAGAGCGCCCTAAAAGCCTCCTTACTTAGGTTTCTGAATGATGTTCTAACTTTTGCCAGTGTAGAGTACGCTGCTGTCGATATCCTATTTATATGTGCCTCAGGAGTTAGATTAGGTGTTACGTCAACGCCCAGGTCTCTTTCTCGCGTCGTCACAGGTAGGCAGTTCCCCTCATTGTGTACTGTCCCTGTGTGTGTGTGTGTGTTCACGTATTTATACCAGCAGGGTTGAGTTTTAGCTGTTGGACCCCGCCTTTCCAATCCCCGGAGTTCTCATGTACTTACCCCTGCCCTATCTTTTCTGTTATATCCGCTAGGCCACTCTCCTTTTTATTTAAGGCTACGGAGAACAGGATCGAACGGGGCCTCGTTCGTATCCTGTTTAACATAAGAACATACGAATTTATGAAACTGCAGAAGGCCTATTGGCCCACAAGAGACAGCTCCTATTGGCCCATAAGAGGCAGCTCCTTTTGGCCCATATGAGGCGGCTCCTTTTGGCCCACATGAAACAGCTCCTATTAGCCCGTATGAGGCAGCTCCTATTTATATCCGCCCAAACGCCTCCGTGTATATGTCTAACCCAACTGAATGAGTTATAAAAATATATTGTTGAAGTAGCAACTATACACAGCATCTTAGACAAATGTAATAAGCTCCATGAAGGAAAAGAATGATTGTTTATCTATTTGATTACTGCCAAGGCTGGGCTCAGTTGGCGAAGCTAGAATAAGGTCATTACACCCAAGATACCAACTCAAAAAAAAAATTGTGTTGAGTAAGCACGTGAAGCCAATTCCTCAGGAGGGAAGGAGGAGACTATGATGGTAGGAGTTGACTCGGTTACCTCCTTTGGAGGCGTGAGCCCTGCAGCTGACACATTAGAAGGAATCGGAAATCACCTCATCAAATGCTTTATTGTTCAAAAGCTTGGCTCACTGGAAAACAAACACACACACACACACACATATACACGCATGCATAAACACACACACACACATATACATACATGCATAAACACACACACACACACACACACACACACACACACACACACACACACACACACACACACACACACACACACACACACACACAGAGGAATATACAGCCAGGCAGATACTCATATCCACACACAAACAGCCGACATCTGCACGGTAAACAGAATCTCTCGCTAATCTACTGAGCTTTGCACCAGAGCTCCTGGTATTAACACGCCCTGTTTACACTATATTAAATACAAACGTACGTATGCACGCACACACACACCCACACAAACACACACACACACACACACACCCACACCAACACACACACACAACACACACACACACACAACACACACACACACACACAACACACACCCACACACACACACACACACACACACACACACACACACACACACACACACTATAGGGTGCTGGTGGCTGAATGAATAGCACGCTGATTCAATTCCCGGCGCCGGCGAGAAAAAAAATGGGCAGAGTTTCTTACGCCCTGATGCCCCTGTTACCTAGCAGTAAATAGGTACCTGGGAGTTAGACAGCTGTTGCGGGCTGCTTCCTGGGGGTGTGTGTGTGAAAAATAGATAGTAGTTAGTAACAGTTGAATAATTGAAGGTTGAGAGGCGGGCCGGAAGAGCAGTGCTCAATCCCCGCAAGCACAACTAGGTGAATACACACACACGCTGAGTGGACAGCGCTCTGGAGTCGTAGTCTTAAGGACCTGGGTTCGATCCCCGGCAAAGGCAGAAACAAAAGGCATAGTTTCTTTCACTCTGATGTACCTGTTCACCTAGCAGTAAATAGGCACTAGGAAGTTTGACAGCTGCTACACTTCCTGCTCCTTGGGGGGGGGGGGTGGCTGTAAGAGAAATATATATAGTAGATATAATAGTGGAAAAATAAATTGGTTAGAAAGGTGGGGTCCAAGAGCTAATAACTCGATTCTGCAGATACAAATAGTAAATGTACGTCAAGGACAATACATCCTCACAGAGCAGCACAAAATTGGGTAAGTATCAGACTAGTGCCGGAGCTGCGAGGCATGAGTTATGTGGGAAGACGAAATGAATTAAACTTCACGTTTCTGGAAGAAATAAGAGTTTAGTTGATTTATTATGCACCCCATACCCATCTTGTGGGGCGGTAGTGGAAAGGGTTACAGAGGCACATAATGGGCTCAGGGACTGAACCCCACAATTCATTTAGCTAAGCAAGTTACAATCTTGATGAGCTAGTTACAAAATTCAGTATAAGTCGTTACATCATCAATGGGTTCGAGATCGAGACAGAAGAGAAATGACCACCACATTCAAGATACTCGGGGAAATGAACAGGGGACAAAGGACACTTTGGCATGGGTAACGCACAAAGAGGCACTCGTAGAAACTGCGTGTCCGAATGAATCGCAGAGGCATTAGAAAGCCTTTTCACAATGTCAGAGTATTTAACAAATGGAATGCACTCAAAAGAGTAGTGATGGAATACCACACTTTACACATTTTTCAAATGTTTAAACGCCAGAGCCCAAAAGGCTCAGAAACCTGAGAGGCGGGATCAAGAGCCAGAGCTCAACCCCCACAAGCACTTTTAAGTGAAAGGGGGGGGGATACCTCCATTCATAGCTTTTAAATTCAGACGTGACATGGTAAAAGACTGAGAGCCTATAAGATTGAAGAATGAGAAGGGGGGGACCGAGAGCTGAAGCTCAGTCCCTGCACTCACACGCAGGTGAGCACACACGCACACAAGATAAGAAAAGGGACCAAACTTTAGTCCTGATCTGCATAATCAGCTTTGTATTCAACAACTTGACTCTAACTTTCTCCTCACAACAAAACCTGATACTGCTGTCAAAAATCCTCTGGCATTTTTGTGTGCCAGTTGATGAGAGAGAGAGAGAGAGAGAGGAAGGGGAGGGAGGAAGAGAGGGAGAGAGATGCATTATCCCTCATATCATCCATCATTCTATCATGCCATTCATCATACCCATAATACCTCCCCCTTCTCCATCATACTCTCTATCATACCACCCCCTGTCACCCATCACTTGGTGTGTACACAAGACGGAGCACAAGAAATATTGAGGTTTACCTAAAGGAGTATGTTACTGGTGTAGACTATATGAACAACGAGAGCGGTTTTGGAGAGCGTATGCAAATTGCTCTTGTGTGTGTCCTCTTTGGATATTTGCATAAATTAGGCGCATGTATATGGCTGCGATGAATATGTATCTCCAGCTTCTTGGAATTAGCGGTGGATGACGCAGACAACCACGCCAGCAAGACAGTTTTTTTTTAGTTTTGTAATTTATGATTAATTTTTTTTTCGGAGGTTAGATGGCGTGTTAGAAGCGAGGAAGACATGAATTATTTTACGGCATTATTGGTCAAAGTTGCTCTAGGTTGAAACGTTTGTATTAATTTTGAGAATGTGTGTGTGTGTGCGTGTGTGTGTGTACTCACCTATATGTGTCTGCAGGATCGAGCATTGACTCTTGGATCCCGCCTATCTTGGATCTTGTGTGTGTGTGTGTATTCACTTAGTTGTATTTTACGGGGGTTGAGCTTTGCTCTTTCGGCCCGCCTCTCAACTGTCAATCAACTGTTTACTAACTACACTAACTACTTTTTTTTTCCACACCACACACACACACACACACCCCAGGAAGCAGCCCGTGACAGCTGACTAACTCCCAGGTACCTATTTACTGCTAGGTAACAGGGGCATTCAGGGTGAAAGAAACTTTGCCCATTTGTTTCTGCCGGGTGCGGGAATCGAACCCGCGCCACAGAATTACAAGTCCTGCGCGCAATCCACCAGGCTACCACGGCCCCGTGGTGTGTGTGTGTGTGTGTGTGTGTGTGTGGTGTGTGTGTGTGTGTGTGTGTGTTTTGAGTGTGGTGTGAGTGTTTAGTATTCTAGCCAAGTTGTGATATATATGTATATATATATTATCTGTGGGAGATAATTGCAGTATTTAGTTTCCACTGTGTTCCCGTGTTCGTGTACCACCCATCCCCAAAAATGTCCTGTACCTTGTTCCATTCCAACGAGGAATAGAGACCAGGCCAACCACACTACATGCTGCCTTCCTGTCACCCGTGACGTGTCTCTTCCAGTGACATGTGGTTTAATTCCTATAGTGATTCCCGTAACTCATGCCTCTTGACTCTGGGCTTAGGCCACAAATCCCCCGCACTTTCTCCCGCTTTGTTTAGTGTTTATCTCACTTCTGGCACCATACCGTCTGTCTCCCAGGAGTCGATCGGAGGAGGGAAAGGGAGGTTTGAGTGGGGAGGGATCAGGGCAGGAGTTGTGGGTAAGGGGCTGGTGGGGGCAGGAAAGGGAGTGTCATAGACGCGGGTGGTGGGTTAGATTGGACTGGCCGTAAATGGAAGGGGGATGGATTGGCAGGTGTGTGGAGGAGGGAAGTAGTGACGATGAGAGTTAGGTAGTACTGGGTTCACGGGGAGTTGGGGAGGCAAATGGGAGGAGAGGGGAGAGAGAGAGGGGGACGTCAGTGAGGGATGGAGGTATGTGAAAGGGGAGTCAAGGGAGTGTGTGTGTTAAAGAGATGAAGGGAAAATCATTATCTGTATAGTCATAATGTGGTGTGAGTGCGTGCGTGGTGCCCACACGCTGGGTGGTGTTGGGTTATCAGGTTCAGTAAGCTATACTGGCGAGCACTGAATTGACTAAACTCTTAAACTGTCAGACTCACCAAAGTAACTTGGACACTACCTGGCAAGGAACCCATCCTCAGTGTTTTGTTCTTCACAGCAGTTATTTGTTTTGAAGTACATGGGTGGAGCATTTTGTGAGATGCGCTGCGCACCAACAAAGACAAAAAAACACCGTTTCAAAAAGTTCGAACTTAATCAGTTGTGAAGGGTTGAAAGACTGTCTCAGGAGAAAGCGCCAAGCCATTACGATTATATAGCACCGGGATGGGATCAGGATAAGGATTTGGAGACAATTGTGAATGTCGTAGTGTTTATCTTTAAACACATGATAGGCCAAGTGCCCAGTAGGGGCATGCCACCCATACATTATGAGGACTGGCTACAAATAAGGAAATGTTATCAATGATATAAATTTACATAACGTGGACGAAGAATTTGGATGTGCATCGAACTTTAGGTCGGTGAAAACTTAGGGAAAAACTTTCTAAAAGCTGGGTCCATGAGCTGGAATTAAGTCCACAGCTTATTATTAGTAGAGCTTATGACCTTGCTAGGGTAGACGGGCCTAGCATGCAGAGTTCGACTGAAATCCGCTCAACGTTATTCAAATGGATAGTGAATAGACTTTGCTTCTTTATTGTAGATATATAATCTTCGACATGATTGTGAAAAAAATACAAATTGCCACTATTAACTTTGTAGGGAGCTCGGGAAAGGGTCAAGAGCCTCGCATTTGTCTGTTTCTCGTTGGAGGAGAAAACTGTATTAGAGGTAAATGGAGAATATGCATGTTACGGATTTGACAAAGTACTTAGAGGCCAAACACACCTGTGTTTGCCTCTCCCGCGCAGGTGTGTGTGTGTGTGGGAGACAACAAACTCTCCGACAACTTGGAGAGTTTGGACGCTCGTCACGAGGATGCTGCATCAGCATAGTTCCCACGGGAAGATGCTCTCAGAGGCTGTATAATGTAGACTTACGTACCTTCAAGGTCCCTTCGAGCCCCATATGTCCTGACACTGAATCTGTGTCCTGCATTATGTTAAACTCAATAAATTCAACACTTGAAGGTTCACATCTATAAACACATTTTTGAATCTGCAATATATTATT
The DNA here is from genome assembly GCA_020271785.1 of Procambarus virginalis. Classification (NCBI taxonomy): domain Eukaryota; kingdom Metazoa; phylum Arthropoda; class Malacostraca; order Decapoda; family Cambaridae; genus Procambarus; species Procambarus virginalis. The sequence continues at coordinate 50,668,818 of WNGS01164858.1, forward strand.
ATTGAGAAAATCCCTAGGAGCCGTGATGAGGATTCGAACTTATGCCGTGGAGGCAAGGAGCAAGAGGAGCCGGGTAAAGTATAATTGGCAACTGAAAATTGGAAGGCGGGGACCAGCAACTGAAGCTCATCCATTATAGACTTAACGCACTGAAAAATGATTTAATCCGTTGAGATCATGAAATTTATTCTCTCTTCGGTTATTTTCGAGTTAACGTACACTGGTGCGCATACACACACACACACACCACCACGCACGCACGCACACGCACGCACGCACGCACACGCACGCACACATGCACACGCACATATATAGGGGTCTGGTAGCTGAGTGGAGAGCGCGCATGACTCGTAATTCTGTGGCCCGGGTTCGATTCCCGGACCAGGCAGAAACAAATGTTTCTTTCACCCTGATGCCTCTGTTACCTAGTAGTAAATAGGTACTTGGGAGTTAGCCAGCTGTTACGGGCTGCTTCCTGAGTGGTGTGTGTGGGGGAAAAAATTGTTAGTAGTTAGTAACAGTTGATTGAAGTTGAGAGGCGGGCCGAAAGAGTAAAGCTCAACCCCCGCAAGCACAACTAGGTGAATACAACTAGCGAGTATACACACACAGGAATCTGTACACCGGTTGATTGACAGTTGAGAGGCGAGACCAAAGAGCCAAAGCTCAAGTGAGCGCCCACACACACACACACACACCACACACACACACACACACACACACACACACACACACACACACACACACACACACACACACACACACACACACACACTATTTGCAACCACTAAAGAATATAATCATCAAGGAGATTAACGAATCACCTTACGAATGCCAACACTACATACAAAACCTCGACACGTCAGAAATGGTAAATCCAGCTTAACGAGCCAACCGCAACTTTTAACAAATAGGCACTATAGTGATGTCGAGACAGCAAAGGAAGGGACAGGCAAATTGAGTCTTCCTGAACTAACAAAAATGCCATTTAAACAGTTCTCAACAGAAGATAGTATCAACAGCAATGAAAGCATCAATTGCAACAGCAGCAGGGGCTCTGGACAATATATTTCTCCTGATTCTTATTTAGCATCAAAGGCACATGTAGGAGGCTCAGGTGCTGGACAGAGCCTCTCGTGCGGTGCTTCAGTATGTGCAACATGCCAGTACCCAGAACCTGCTAAAACACAACAATAATAAACAGAAGAAATTGCATCTTGCAATTGATATTGCAGTGAAGAAAACCGCAACAGCCTTGACGAGGGTTCGAACCAATGCAGTGGGTCTTCCACAGACACACACATACACGCTCTAGTCGATTGCACCATGACATGGTTCAAAGAAACAACCTTGGGTACTACTGCACCCACTAGGATTCCTGAGGCTTCTATCCTGAAGCCTAGCCGGGGTTTCACACATTTACCCCCCCCCCATCCCATGCACTCTGTCAACTTAGGTTGCAATTGTTTTTGCCATGTCGTGTGCAGTCGGCTAGAGCGTGTGCTTGGGAACACC
>WNGS01164858.1:50676114-50702298 GCA_020271785.1 Procambarus virginalis
ACTGGAAGGGGTACCCGGCGGTGCCCGGGATAATCTGCTATACTTCAGGAATGATAACTTTACTGCATTTTCAGGCTATATAAAGCCATTGGCAGATCCTGGATTTTTGTTTTTGTCATGTAAACTCAACCAATTACCCCCCCAGTTAAACTCCCACATTACCCTCCCCCCTTAAAAAAAAAACATAACCGGGCTATAAAAGCATAGTACTTAACTCGGGCTCTGAAATCCCTGTGCAATAACCCTGAATTAAAAAGCGCTCTACTTCATCCAGAGTTTTATGAGAAGCGCACTAAAATTTATCTTATTACCTTAACTATATACACTGAAACAGTCGGGTACGCTTATACATTCATACGCACATATACAAACAAATACTACACACAACACACACACACACCACACACACACACACCACACACACACACAAACACACACCCAACACACACACACACACACACAACATAAATACACTCAGCTTCGTAACTCTTCTGGCTGCACCGAGTATACTGCTACGGGCTCACCATAGCCCGTGCTACTTGTAACTTTTTGTTCCAAGTAGCGAATCTTAAACAACAACAACATGCACCGAGCTTACGAGTGGGACTTGGTGAATGTGTACAGATGGGGACACGCATGGCATACACCACAACATAGTCAATAGAAGAATTAGAACATTAAAACTGGTATTTGCAAAAAGCATAACAAGAATCATAAAACGCCAAAGAGCCGTTCATTACACGTGGGAATTAAACAAAGAGGAAGATAGAGTAAAGGTAGAAAGAAAAAGAGGATAGCCGGAGGGGAAATGGAAACAAACACGTGTGTGTGTGTGTGTGTGGTGTTTGTGTGTGTGTGGTGTGTGTGTGTGTGTGTGTGTGTGTGTTGTGTGTGTGTGTGTGTGTGTGTGGTGGGGGGGGGGGGGGTTGCGTGTGCGTGCACGACTTAAGTGATGCCAGTGATCCAACCCATGGTATTTAACCCAGAAAATGTTGGCTGTGCACTGATATTATATTTTCAAAGTTACCTTTTCCGAGCAGTTTTTTTACATGTCCATATGTGAGCTGTGGCCTAAAGTGCACATAACGGGGAAGGGACATATGGTTGACACTGAAGAGAATGCTACATACACTGGTCTCTACATAAGGCCAGATTCACGAAGCAGTTACGCACGCACTTACGAACATGTCCACTTTTCTTATCTTTGGCAGCTGTTTACAATTATTAATAGTTAATGAGCTCCGAAGCACCAGGAGGCTGTTTATAACAATATCAACAGTTGATTGGCAAGTTTTCATGCTTGTAAACTGTTTAATAAATGTAACCAAAGCCGTCAAAGATTGAGGAAAGATGTACACGTTCGTAAGTACTTGCGTAACTGCTTCGTGAATCTAGCCCCTGGTCTCTGGGGGTGGTGGGGGTGTGAAGCTAAACCACCACGTAGACGTAAGTCGTGTGTGACTGTCCACTCTTGTGCCGGCAGGTGCGACTCTTCTGCAATGACAAGACCCACAAACGCGCGGCGCCCACCAAGCACAACGCCCTGTGTGGGGGACGCTCGGCTTGGCAGATTATCCAGCAGACTCAGGACTTCGCTGGTGGACGGTGAGTGCTCTGACTAGGTCACACACACACACACACACACACACACACACACACACACACACACACACACACACACACACACACAGATACACCAGTTGATTGACAGTTGAGAGGCGGGACCAAAGAGCCAAAGCTCAACCCCCGCAAGCACAATTAGGTGAGTACAATTAGGTGAGTACACACAAATGGAATGCATTAGGCAGTGATGTGGTGGAGGCAGACTCCATACACAGCTTCAAGTGTAGATATGATAGAGCCCAGTAGGCTTAGGAACCTGTACACCAGTTGAACCTGTACACCAGTTGCAAGGCGATGGATATGGGAACAGATGCTTGATCAACCTGTCCTCTTAAGATTACGTCGCTTTTCGCTCGATTGCCTGTATGGCTAAATATGGACGTAATTTGAAATGAAATCAGCTCACGAAAGTGACGTACTGTCCCGTTTTCTGTTTGGAGTCCTCAGACTTACTCGGTTAGGTTAGGATAGGAGACTTTTAATTAACGCTTTTCATGGCGTTTTGAAACATTAGGAGTACTTTCTGCCCTCCTAACCTACCAGAAGACCCGTAACTTGCTGTTTTGAAAATCGAAAATCAAAAATTTAATTTTCATTATTTTTCTTGTTTAAATTACGTCCATTTTCAGCCATACGGGCAAATGGCCAAATTCAGACGTAATTTCTTAGAGGACCGGTTTCTTGATAGTGATCTCATGACAGATCTCGACACCATAGATACATGGTAGAGTGATCTCGAGAAATTACTTGGACGAACATGTGGCTGGTAATTTTGATGTTAATGAGATTAAAATATGTCTTCAATGTGTGTCTGTCGCAAGGTAATGTGTCATAATTTTTTATTGTCCTATGAAAGTTTCCCCGGACGTACTTTGCCAGGTTTGAACTGCTCATTCCTGTTGTGTTAACTAGTGACAGTGTGGCAGGCTTGGCTGTGTTGTTTCCCGCAGGAACTCCGCCAGCAACGGGAGTCGTGGTCTGGAGCCGATGCTGAGATTCGTCCACCAGTCCAGCCCCCGCTTCGTGTTTGTCATCGAGGACACTGCTACCATGAACCTCCAGGTTAGCAGGTCTCGCATGTGCGCAGGGCACATTTAAACCCAAACACGCTTAGTAGTAGTAGGCATCCATCAGTAGTAGGCGGTCTGGAGCGGCCTCTCCTGGGCGCAAAACTAGGGTAGGTCGATACTGGTCCAGAGGCTCGCTTATGCATACACGTTAAGACCAAGTATTATGTCATTCTTTGTAGTGAAGAAGGATACCTGCACACAGGATTGATGCTATATACAAGGAAGCCGCAGTAAACAACGATGCTAAGGTGTATATTAAAAGCAGAGTTCACTTTTAAATGTTGTGTTGATGGCTACCTGATCGTCAACCTTTGGTACAAGTCTTTACTCAGTGTTTGGAGCACACATTGTTGGGATGGTCATTTAACGTGTAATCTCTAAAGACTAAGAAATTTTGAGAGTAAAGGAGCCTTTTTTATAGTTATATTGCTTATTTTTGCATATATTTCGTGTGTACTATACTCTACTGGACATGTTTTATCCCTGACAGCGTCGGTGGGAGTTCCTGCGGAAGGCCATGCGACGTGTGGTGGTGTACGACGTGCCTGACGGCGCTCACGTGGGTGTGGTCACCTTCCACTCCGAGGCGCGGATTGTCGCCCCTCTCACCTTCATCGAAAGTGAAGACTCGGATATGAGGCAGCGCGTCGGGTCATCCTTACCCCGCAATCCTTCAACAACTCCCGAGAGCCAGAAATGCATTCTCTGTGGTCTGAAGGAGGCGCTGAGGGTACTTGACGACAGCAACAAGGGTGACGATGGTGCCACTTTGATCTTAATAACTACTGGCTCTGGCCCAACGCCACAACGGGAAGTGAACGAGATGACGAGCCTTTCAGAGCAACGCCACCTGAGAGTCGAACTGGTGTTGTATCCGCTGACTGAACGGCGCGGAGCGGCTACTGCCTCCCATGGCCTCGAGGCGCTCATCGAGTTCACTCGTGGATCCATCTTCACCGTCATGGACGAAGGTGTCGGTAATGACTCCAAAGTGAAGATGATGGTGGCATTAATGGACGCCTTACTGGCGGCTGTGCAGCAGGGCGCTCCTGCTCCAGCACCTGGAGACCCTGTCCTGGTTCACAGCGCTGCCTACCCTGGGGGCATTGCTTCCATGTCCGCTGGCTCGTTTGCTCTGGACGACTCTCTGGGCCCCAGCGCTCGCTTCTCCGTATACTACTACGATCTCAACCATGTGGGCAATGCCATCCAGCTGGCCGCCCCGTCCGGCCACATGATCGCCTCCGTCAACGTGCAGGAAGAAGACGGAGATGTCAACATGATCTTCATCAACTTGGAAAAGGCAGAGGTGAGACAATTTATAAAAACAGGCAATTATGTATGATATTTAACACTTTTACAATAACCTTTCAGCAAAAGGAACGCATTTTTTAAAGAATCTCTGTGAAATTAACTTTCTAAAATATAGTGCTGTATTCATGGCTGCTGGCATACACCATCAACACTCAGGCTCACCATACACTCAGACGATGACACAGAAACGATACAGGGCCTAAAAAAACTTTTAAATTGGACTGAGGCTTAACAGAAGAAAGAGCTAAGCCTATAGATTTCTGTGTGTCCTTTCTAATGTTTTCCTGATTACTTCTAATCTCCCGTGACAGCGTGGACTGTGGACGTACAGCGTGGAGAACCGCGCCGACTCCCACCAGGGCCTCTACGTGCAGGTGACGTCCAAACGCAACTCCTCCACGGGCCTCCAGGTGCGCCTCTGGACCAGCTCGAGCTCCAGGTCGGTCAACTCCTCCGACCCGTCGACGCCTGTAGTGATCTACGCCGAAGTGAAGGCGGGCGTGGCGCCCATCATGGACGCGCGCGTGGTGGCCAGGCTCCAGAGGCTCGGCACCAACGCCACCGGCAGCAACTTCCACCCCATGTTCCTGGAGCTGTGGGACAACGGCATAGGGGGTGAGGCCTCACTGTTGACTGTTTTCTCTAGGCACAACAGGCATCGCCTTACTGGACAACAGTGTGCCCCCTATTCATCCTATAACTGCCATCTGTAAATTTGTTCAGGATCCTGGTTTGTTTAGCTAATTAATTCCCATTAGACGTAACGATCCTCTTTCTGTTTATAGGATACCTGGAGGAGCCCCAGTGCCCTCTTCCCTTCATTTAGCCCCTTTTCTCTTTTATAAAATATCACATTAGGCGGCACCTGACGATGGCTGTGGGATTCTCTCTCTCTCTCTCTCTCTCTCTCTCTCTCTCTATCTATCTCTCCTCCCATCTTAGCCCTGACCCTCCCTCGTCCCATCCCATTTGTCTCTTTCCCCCCGTCTTTTCCTGTCTCCCCTTCGCCTCTCCCCCTACTCCATTTCTTTATTCCTCCCCACCTTTTCTGAGAATATGTATGGGTCTCTTCCCTAACCACTTTCCCCCCCTCTCTCATTCTTTTTCCCCTTCACCCCCGCTTCTCTCTATCTCTCTGTCCTACAATATTATTAATCGCATAATAAACTCAAGTGTCGACGAGTGTCTCTATAATATTGAATGACAGTATATACAAAATATAATAGTTTCCTCGTTCGAATGGCCAACTGATATTCAAATTGTCAGTTGGTCTTCAGGTATATATGGGGAAGGGGAGGTTAATTTCAGAATATAATTCATGTATGTTATGGGATTATGGCTTTGGTTTAAAAATCAGGAAATTTCGATTAATTTTCCTGAGATCAATGAATGATGGTGTATATTTCTATAAGCCTAAATCGGGTTTGATTATTGTTTAAATTTTGTAGTTGGTGTTAGTGGAGGTCAGTGCCAAAAATGATCGTGGGGATCTGAATGTGACCCTGGTACGCTGTTCCCTTTTACATTCTGGTGACCCCCCGACCAGCCTATGTTCATCCCTTACCCTTGACCATTCCCTCTGCCAGTTTGGGTGAGGCTAGCTCCAAGCCTCTGGCCTCTAATTTTGGAGAGACAGATAGGCAGACACTCATAGTATCTATATTATAACAATGCCTTTGTTTTTCTGTTTGTCCAGAGTTGGAAGCCAGACGCTTTAGGCTAGCCTCATCTAAATTGGCAGAGGGGATGGTCTGGGGTAAGGGATTTCTTTTTCATATAGAAATTTAAACCATTATTCAATGATCTTGGGGAAAATTAACATATATTACCTGATATTTAAATTAAGGCCATAAAATACACGAATTACATTTTGAAATTAACCTCCCGCATTCCACTGAAAACTGAAGGACAACTCTCAAATTCGAATGTGGAAACTATTATATTTTGTAGGACTGTCATTCAATATTATTGAGACATCGTGACACTTGACCTCATTATGCGATTAGTAATATGTGGGACAGAGAGAAGTGGGGGTGGAGGGGGGAAGGAAATGGGAGAGGGGGTTGTCCCTCCCACCTTCCCCCCCTCCCCCCTCCTGTCCTCCCCCCCTCCCATCCACCCCCCCCTACCGTTCTCCCAGAATCGCATTATTGGCTTAATATGAAAGTCCCAATTTGTTTGCCTAACAGGCAGAGCTATTTTAGTTCTCTTCATATATTTCTTTCCAAACAGGTTTTTTCCAATATAATATTATATTAAGAACATTATTACTTTTGTTAGATCAGATTAAATTTGTTAAACTAACTAAAAGTAAAAAAAATAATAATTCATAATGTAATGAAAGGCGTAATGTACTCATTCCACAAGAAAAAATTTTGAAGAATATTTTAGGAAAATTCGGCTTGTTAGGCAACTTGGCCTATTAGATACAGCATTATATAAACATACCCATACCATATTTAAACCATTTCATTCACCCTCAAGCACCCGTCCTATGATACATGAGGCGGATGTTCTACTGATTGCACTACGGGTTTGTGTTAGTAGAGAAGGTTCACAAGGCAACTAACCGCTGCCCAAATGGGAATTGGCTATCTCCGTGGCTACCGAGTATATATATATATATATATATATATATATATATATATATATATAAAATTGGGGTACCACCTCTGGTACCCCAATTAACTGGTAACTCTATAGTCTCCTGAGACTGATGGATGCCTACTACTACTACTACCTCTGGTTGCGTTTGAAGGGACCCTCGGCCTCGAAGAAGAGGATATGTTGCATCTGGCGGAGCCTTGTCGGGCACCCGTGTATATATTATATACACATATTAATTTCTTGTAACTTGAGGCAGTTAATGACACTGGACCATGTGTCCATAGGCTCGTGCTACAGCTTGAGTGAGAGGAAATTAATACTGAACTCGGTGGCGGACCATAACACAGATTGTTATGGTCAGGAATAATTCGAGAAGTTTATGAATGCACTCCCTTGTGACTTGTAGCGTGTTATGTGCATACTATTGGCTATTACGTTATTTAGATGCATCCCCTACTGAGTTTATTTAAATACGTCACTAAATGCTTTATCATTTAGATACATGGCATTTGTACCAGGATTGTACCTGGATGGGGTTTTGGGGGAGTTCTACTACTCCCCCAAGCCCGGTCCGTAGACAGGCTTGAGTTGTCAGTTGACAAGTCTGATTAACTCTACGGGACTCTATGATCATAGGCTACGTTGGATTTTAGGTGTGGGCTTCTATCCTAACTCATCCTCTGTGCTCCCCTAGCTAGATTAACGAGCATTTGGCGAATGTGTAGGAAGGTCTGTTAAGAGTTTTTTTTATTTATAAAGAGGGAGGGCGGCTATACTCTCTATATATATCAGAATTCAGTGGCTGTTATTTTTCGCTATTTTAGACCCGGATATAACGAAGGGGGACGGCGTATACTCTCGCTACCTCCCTCCACTCCCCGGGAGTCCCGGCCGCTACCTTCTAAGTGCCGATATCGACTACAACAGCGGGCTGGCGACTGTAGCTAAGGGCCCACCGACACGCCATCACAAGAGTCTATCCTCGCACCTGCCTCACTACTATCAGCACGGCTTCGACAGTTGGAATAACGAGCAGACATGCTGTGGCTACGCTCTCCCTCACGTGCACAGTCGCCGTGCGCCGCCCTTCTTGCGACACGTCACCTGGGGCGTGCTGGAAGTGGTGTCCCAGCCCTCCCACCGTGACAACGTCCCCCCCTCGCGCATCCTCGACCTGCGCGTCGAGGTCAACAACACGGTTCACGAAATCAAGCTGCGTTGGACCGCTCCCGGGGACGACTGGGACGTAGACCGAGCCCATCACTACGAGGCTGTCGTGGCGCCCCTCTGGAAAGAAGCCCGGGCCTTCCAGGGGGACCGGCTGACTGGCCTTCCCCAGCCACTGCCAGCTGGCACCCTCCATACCACTAATCTGCACTTCACCAGATACGAAGAGGTCAGTGCCACTCCCTTCATACAGGTCGGCGTTTTTGGGCACCATTCCTTCCCCCCGTCCCATGCCAAATCCTTATCCTGACTCCTTCCAAGTGCTATATAGTTGTAATGGCTTGGCGCTTTCCCCCTGATATTTCCCTTCCCTTTCCCTCCCTCCCATTCCTGAAACTTGTTAACATATTTTCGTTGCAGCATTCAATGAATAAAGGGGAGTCCTAAGCGTTTAAAATAACGTTACGCATAATATTATTGATTTCCAAGCTTATTGCCGACTGTATTTAAGAATAAAGGTTAAATCTGAAAGCATAAGACATAAACCTACAGTCGAGTTTCATTGACAAGTTGACCATGAGACATGTCAGAGTATAACTGTGTATGTCCGTGGGCAGCTGTGGTTCGTGACGGTGCGGGCGGTGGACGAGGCCAACAACATGGGCAGCGTGGGCAACATCGCGGCTCTCTGGGTGCCCCGTCCGCCCACCACCTACGAGATCACCACCAGGACCCACCCAGCACTCACCACCTCGGGTAATTCCTCGCCTGTTTCTCCCCCCCCCCTCCCATACTATGTAACGTGGAGCGGATTATTTGGGTTGGTATATCTGGATATACACAGCATACCTTCTACAGTTGTAGTTCACAGAAAGCTTAGTGATGATTCAATCTAATATATATATATTTCTTTTTTCTTTTTAGGAAATTACACGATGCCTTCAGAGCTTGGATCTAATCGACCTATGGGCGTGTCAGAGCTGCAGCTTGAGGACGTGGCTGTAATTCTAGGCAGCATCGGTGGGTTTCTGGTAGTGGTGGCCGTGCTGGTCACCTACTGCTACTGCCATACTACCAAGAGGCGGAAACAGCAGCACGAGAAAGACGCGAAGAAGGCGCAGGAGGGCGGAGGCAACGTCATGATTAAGCCAGGGACGTTGAGTATGGAGGAGGGCGGGAGTAGTCATGAATCTTTGGATAGTATAGTGAAGGACGCCCCAGGGACGGCCCATGACGGTCGCCCTCTCTCCCCTATCCAGACTTGGGGAAATACTACTATGCTGAAAGAACACGAAAGCCGAATGTCGGTTCCCAGCGAGGTGGCCGACGATGGATCCGCAACTTACAAAGCGAACGGCCCTCAGCCCCATGCGCCCTTCCCTGACGTCACAGTGACAAGCAGCCGACCAGTGTCTGAAGGCGAGGGCGGCGATGAGCTACAGGTAGGCCTGCCCTGCACGCACGAGGACAACACCTCCCTCTGTGCTGCTCCAAGACTTGAATACAACAGCTACACTCCCACCTGGGACGAGCCTCTCACTGGTCACCTCCTCACTCGTGCTCACACCTCCGCCCCAACGCCCACCCCAGCAGCTCACCAGCCCATTCTTCCACAGACAGACCGCAAACGTCGCAATGTGACCCAGGTGTGATGTGTTCTGCATCATCCCGTGCGTCACCACGGCTCCAGGATGTTCAAGCCTAAGATGCTCCATGTTTGAGCTTCACAGATAGACAAGTTTTTTGTGCACTCATGAGCCTTGAGGTGAAAAAACATTCAGAAACAATTACGGGAGATCTTCCAAAAGATGGGCCCATGGTTGGCAATGTGTTAGAGGCTGTTGCTCCTGTGAGGTACTAACATCAAAACTGCAAGATGCTGGATTTCCAGGGACATTTAGATTTCCAGAATTCTCCCGAAGAAAATGTAAACATTTCCTGAGTATTTTAGTTGCCATAAAACTCGCATAAAATGACGATGACTACATAAAACTGTCTCTGTGAAAAGCCAAATCAGACGCTAATTTTAAGGAAGTGTAGACGAGTTAAATAAGAGACTTGTGACCTGATCAACGTGAACTGTTGTGTTATCTGTGTCGCGAAGCTCATCTTAGAAGTCAACTATGTCAGTTATTATTGGTTAATATAATGGTTTCTGTTCTGCGCCATCATCACATTGCTATTAGAGCTGTGTGACTGAATGCTGACTGAGCGAAATGTTGCAACTTGAGTGAAGTTGTTGAGCATGAGAGCGTGCTAGGGACCAAAATAAAATACATTTCGCAGTGTAATGAGAAAAATCTTTATATTTCCAGTTGATTTGGTTATCTCTACGTGGGAAAAGTCATATCATTGCATATGTAATTATAAATTAGGTTATTCAAGATATACATAGGCTTAATGTTCTATGTGATATACATATATGTAAATAGGTGGATGTGACTGGCTGTGTTTAACCTATATTTATACAACTGTTTCAAACCCTCCCTTAATAGTTCTCTCTCTCTCTCCCTCTCTCATTCGAGACAATTGTTTCAGTTACTAACTCCGAATGTTCCTATTCCCTCTCCCCCCCTCTCTCTTTCTTCCTCTCCCTCTCATCGAAGGTAACTGCTTCAGGCACTACCTCTGAACGTTTCTCCTCCGCATTGTTGACCTGTTGCCCACCCTCTCCCTCAGACCTAAATTTTTATGCTGGCAAACAAGTTTTGTAATTTTTTGTCAACAGTTTTCTTGAGGAAGCAGTCAAGACTTAAACAGGGTGTTCTGCTTTTTATGTTGTAAATGCTTGGTGATGACCAAGTCAGAGGGAAATGGACTGCATTAGCCCTTAGACTTTAGCCCCGGATTAATTAGTGTTTCACTATGGCGAAGAGGATTATGGAAAAGATTTAATTCTGCAGACCAACATCCAATGTTTCAGACCATTTTTACAGACAAATGTATGGATATAGAGATGAAATATATATATATATATATATATATATATATATATATATATATATATATATATATATATATATATATAGATTAAAGGCTTTTGTCATCACGGTGGAAGATAAATACGAGATAACAGGCAGATAACACAGCCTCATTAGTATCTAGAGCTGGGTTACTGCGAAGCTTTATTTGCCAACACTGGCTGCTTTACAAGAGTTGAATAGTACCATACCTGACGCTGATACGCCTTTCCCCTCCCCCCCCCCCTTCCCCTTTCCCCTCGTCCCATTAGAGTTTCAGTGTTAGTAGATAAGCGTTTATGTTGCTTATGATACCTGAGTGAGTCGGGTGCCGCTCTCTCTCGCCCCCCGAGGAGGCATTACGATTATTTTCTTACTGTGGGATTTCGGGGGTGTTGAGCGTGTGTGTTGCAAGTGAATGTTGTACGGTGTTTTGCACTAGTCATTAAAGTTTGCCAAGTGGGTGTGTATTCTGAGTGGTTCTCATTATCCCTCGAGTTAAGCGTTTCTTTGTTCTTAAGTTGGTGAGGTTATTATTCGCCAGGTGGGCGTGAATATCGCCATCGGGAAGGTAAGGTTGTGGGTGGATATGGGTGGATGCGTGCATGCATGCACGCACGCAAGCCTGCTTGCGTGAGTATTCCCAATATAAAATGTAATTAAAAGCGCGTTACAAAGGATTGAGAAATAATATATAAAACTGATTATCCAATCTGAAACGAGGCTTGAAAATTGTACACATTCAGGGTGAACATAAAAAACACAAGGAAGAGGCTTCTACGAACTGCTCGCCACCCGCTGCTAAGGTTACGACTTGCTCCATGGTGAGGACTGCTGACCCGTACTACTACAAAGATTTCCTGTCTTCACTCTCACGAGTTCTGCCGTAGCGAACATACCCTCAATTTTTCCAGCAATAATATTGATGATAACGCAGAGGAAGTCACAATATAGTGGGTGAAAATAACCCAACTTACGCGTGACAAGACTCACGCGATGACAAGAAATGAGAAAACGTTTCGGTTATTCTAAATGCTTATTACACTCTGACGGGCGATAAAGGATGGATCGAAACGTCGACATGTTCAATTATTTTCAAGTGGGGGGTTGGGTTATATTAATAATATCGAGTAAATTACAATAACAGGTTAGCATTTTAATTCTTTTAAATTTTGGGGGGGGGATTTAGGTCTTTGGGTCAATAATCGGAAGCGGTTAAGAATCGTCGCCATGTTTTCCCTAGAACACGATCTGGTAATCGATTTACATACATGTCACCACATTATGTGCTGGTTACACAAGGCGAGCAGTGAAATAACAGTGCCTAATCGTCCCCCCTCTACACAGCCTTTGAACCCGGGTCGTCTCCTCTCTCACTCTTGTGCGGCCAACATTCTGCTGATCATTATAACACATTTATGTCATAAACATTATGTTAATCTTTGCTAATCTACCCCGGCAGAGATGACGTGGTAAGTTATGAAAACAAAGTGTGAGAAATTATTGTTAGACACAGTCTCTCATGGCTTGTGGCTCTCCGTTCTTCCCCGCCACCACTAAACTGGTTACTGGCTGTACATGGTTAGGTTAGGCCGCCACCTTAACACCACCAGGACGACCCAGGCTACAACCACACCCCACCAAGACCACCCAAGCCACAACCACACCCCACCAAGACCACCCAAGCCACAACCACACCCCACCAGGACGACCCAGGCTACAACCACACCCCACCAAGACCACCCAAGCCACAACCACACCACCAATACGACCCAGGCCACAACCACACCCACCAAGACCACCCAAGCCACAACCACACACCACCAGGACGACCCAGGCCACAACCACACCACCAGGACCACCTAAGCCACAACCACACCCACCAAGACTACCCAGGCCACAACCACACCACCAAGACTACCCAAGCCACAACCACATCACCAGGACGACCCAGGCCACAACCACACCACCAGGACCACCTAAGCCACAACCACACACCACCACCAGCACGTCCCTGGCTACAACCACAACACAGAAGTAATCCCATCTGCAGCAGGCTGAACCCGGCCTAATGACCGCCGCTCGTGCCTACTCCCGCGGGAGAACTCATAATTTAAAATAGGGCAATGCAATAATAAAGTCCGCAATTTCCCTGAAAATATTTTGACAAAAAGCTCTGATGTTGACACTGCTCCAATATGCCGGCAATATGGGCACATAATCAAATAATGCCCATTAATTTTTATTACCATTTCGCCTATATTGAAATACCAACCGGGAATTTTGGTCAGCCATCCCTCTTTCCCGAGCCCTGAAAGGTTTGTTTATATTACACACATATATATATATATATATATATATATATATATATATATATATATATATATATATATATATATATATATATATATATATATATATATAACACACACACACACACACACACACACACACACACACACACACACACACGCACGCACGCACGCACGCATGCACACACACACGCACGCACGCGCACGCACGCACACATAGTTCAGCCGCGGCTCGCGCCCGTATTGTTGATAGCCTTACATTTCTGTTGGTGTAAAATTAATTAAATTTTGTTCGGTAAGTTCGCACTCACTAACGTTGTTACAGGAAATTAATCTATTAATTGCCATAAAATTTCTCATTAACATTAAATGAAACGCATCGCAAACGGCAACATTTGAGTGTGGCGCCACCGTTATATATTAAAACTATCGCCATTTTTATATCGAATTGTACCGTTGTGCGGTTAGGGGCGGCGGAGCGGAGATGGCAACACTGCCATGGTCCTGAATATCACCCTCCCTCCCCGTGCCCCAGTGCTGCCAATCTGGCAACATTGCCACGTTCAGCTTCAGGGCATAAGAGGAGTCAGCATAACTCCTTCCGGTCTGTGACATGAAGGGGCTATACAACCTTCCTTAAGACGTAAGGGGAAGTTGTAATACGACTTCGACGCGGAAGGATGAGAAAATTTATCTCTGGAATTATAGTCTTCTCATTCAAAAATGAGTTTAAGAAAGCACAATTTACACTCTCCCAAAAAAGCGACGAGTAAGTGGTGTCTTGACTGAAGTTACAACCTGATATTAATATGGTATTAAATGTAAACATTAAGAATACGAAACAACAAATTTGATCAATTTAGTTACAGAAAAAAATATTTGGGGGAAATACTAGGCTGTATATGGGGGGGTTGTGGGGCCTGTAGAGCAGGTAACTGGAAAATATTACTGGCGTAAACTCCCTGGATTTGTCAACGGCAAGATTAATACATATTTGAGTAGGTTTGATTGGTTATAAATAGGAGCTGCTTCGCATAGTCCAACAGACCTTCTGTTGTTTCTGATAATGTTAGGTTAGTGGAATCAATGAAATGCTGAGATAGGAGCTGGTCTGTGTTTCTGGAATAATAATACATGATGTTGTAATAGGTGACTAAGATACTGGAAAAGAACTTAGCATCCCCAAAGAAGACATCTACAGCATTCCCATACTAAGACATCCATAGGACCCCGAAGGAAATCCCACAACCCCCTTTTTCCTTAACGAAAATTAACAGACATAATATTACTTGCGGCAGGATTTAATTGTTACCGATTCTTTTAACCAATACCAAACACAATTTGTTAATGCAATCGTCCAGTCAGTGGAGTTGGGTGTCGTGGCTAAGCGACTAAGTGCTTAGAGAAGTCTTAGATGGTGTAGGATCACTGGTCATAGACGACTGAACTCTACTGACCTACGTCTGTTCTATAATTGTTTTCTTATCATTTCGCCGATTATTTATTCTGGCCTTTTTTTCATAGTGTAACTACCAGTTGCTTTCAGACGACAGGTCTATCTATATACAAGCCTTTGGGACTGTTTTTTTTATAACTATGACTGGTAAGACTGCACAAGAGACTATACCCAGTCTTTTGTGACAGGCAGGGTTTTATTTCTATAGAACGAGAGAGCTGACAGGAGCCCAGGGAACGACAGCGCTGACAGGGAACTAACAGGAGACAGAGAGATGTTATCAGTGGTTGTGATGGACCGGATGCCATCAGCCTCCCCAAGACATGGACAAAGGGACATGATTGACTTCAGGGTTTTTCCCCCTACCATCCCTGATTGTTGAATTGGATAGCTAAGCCAAGGGGGAGAGGGGACCTTAGTGACAGACTGTACTCACCTAGTTGTGCTTGCGGGGGTTGAGCTCTGCTCTTTCGGCCCGCCTTTCAACTGTCAATCATCTGTTACTACTATTTTTTTCACACACACACACACACAACACACACACACACACACACACACACACACACACACACACACACACACACACCAGGAAGCACACCCGTGACAGCTGACTAACTCCCAGGTACCTATATTTACTGCTAGGTAACAGGGGCATTAGGGTGAAAGAAACTCAGACCATTGTTTCTCGCCGGCGCCCGGGATCGAACCCGGAATCACAGGATCACGTGTCCAGCGTGCTGTCCGCTCAGCCACCGGCCCCCGTTGTGCGTGGTTTGTGTGTGTATGTGTGTGTGTGTGTGTGTGTGTGTGTGTGTGTGTGTGTGTGTGTGTGTGTGTGTGTGTGTGTGTGTGTGTGTGTGTGTGTGTGTGTGTGTGTGTGTGTGTGTGTGTGTGTGTGCGTGTGCATGGATGTCATTACATATATTTGTTACGGCTCATCGATGTGTAATTTTTTTAATCATTAGAATAAAGTGAGCTGAACTTCATCTATTTTAAGTTTAAACTGCTCATGCACTGAACATCATTGTGATGCATTTGTGTTTTCTCTTTCCACCAGTATCCTCTAGTCGTCCCTTCCTTCATCTGGAACACTCTGTCCTTGTCCACTTTGTTACGGCTCTCAGTATCCTGTACGTCGTGACCATGTGTCCTCTGGATCATCTTCCCGACAGTGTGTAGGTTAAATTCTTGGAACTTGTTCTCCTTGATCAGATATCATGTTTCCAGTTCTTATCTCAGGATAAATCTGCGAACCTTCTCAGTTTACTTCCCTTGGCGTAGGTTCCAAGCAGGTGCCGCATACTTCAGGACTCGACTAGCATTGGCCATGTAAAGTATTTTGAAAGATTCTTCATTATGATTACAAAAGACTTTTTAAGACTTTACACACATTGCTGAAGTTATTCAGTGTCTAACTTTCTCTTTCATTTGTCAGATAATTCTTGCAATCTGTTAAGACCAGCCTTCAGCATTTTCTTGTGCTCGCAAGTTCTTGTTATGCAGGCGATGAGTCACAATAACGTGGCTAAAGTATGTTGACCAGACCACAATCGACTTGAGAATGATCCAGGACGGACCGAAACGTCGTCGTCCCTTCACCTTCTAGTGTGTGGTCTGGTCAACAAGTTCTTGTTATCCTCGCCAAGAACAATCTCGCCAGCAATTAAGTGTCTGCTGAACAAGAGGTGATAACGATTGTCCTTCCCTAACCCCAAGTTCTGTCTCGGTTATCAAATACGTTTTCCCAAATGTTTCTCTATATTTATTGCCAGATTATTCCCTTAGCGCCGGGCAGAGGGCGACTGACATGAACATTGAGCTGCTATTTAACCTCTCTATATTACCTTCAATGTTTTTTTTCCTTCAACTTGTATGATAGGTTTTTTGTCAGTAGAGTGCTGTTGTTTTTGTCAGTAGAGTCTTGTTGTTTTTGTCAGTAGTGGTGTTGTTTTTGTCAGTAGTGGTGTTGTTTTTGTCAGTAGTGGTGTTGTTTTTGTCAGTAGTGGTGTTGTTTTTGTCAGTAGTGGTGTTGTTTTTGTCAGTAGTGGTGTTGTTTTTGTCAGTAGTGGTGTTGTTTTTGTCAGTAGTGGTGTTGTTTTTGTCAGTAGTGGTGTTGTTTTTGTCAGTAATGGTGTGTTTTTGTCAGTAGTGTGTTGTTTTTGTCAGTAGTGGTGTGGTTTTGTCAGTAGAGTGTTGTTGTTTTGGTGTCAGTAGGTGGTTGTGTTTGTCAGTAGGTGTCAGTTTGTTTTTGTAGAGTGGTGTTGTTTTGTCAGTAGAGTGTTGTTGTTTTTGTCAGTAGAGTGTTGTGTTTTGTCAGTAGAGTGCTGTTGTTTTGTCAGTAGAGTGTTGTTGTTTTTTGTCAGTAGAGTGTTGTTGTTTTGTCAGTAGAGTGTTGTGTTTTTGTCAGTAGAGTGTTGTTGTTTTTGTCAGTAGAGTGTTGTTGTTTTTGTCAGTAGAGTGTGTTGTTTTTGTCAGTAGAGTGTTGTTNTTGCTGTAGTATAATATTTGTCATTGGGACCCTGCCATATGGCCACTTTCCCATGGGGCGCTGTTTTAGGGTCTGATGAAACCTTTATTTTGAAGATACATATTTGTAATGTCTATTATAAGACCACATTTTTTAGACTAAATATTTTATGATATTGACTTTAAGATCACCGTTTTAGGACTTCTGTTCTATAGTTTACTGGAAGGGGTACCCGGCGGTGCCTGGGATAATCTGCTATACTTCAGGAATGATAACTTTACTGCATTTTCAGGCTATATAAAGCCATTTGGCAGCATCCTGAATTTTTGTTTTTGTCATGTAAACTCAACCAATTACCCGACTAGTTAAACATCCCACATTACCCTCCCCCCCTTAAAAAAAAAACATAACCGGGCTATAAAAGCATAGTACTTAACTCGGGCTCTGAAATCCCTGTGCAATAACCCTGAATTAAAAAGCGCTCTACTTCATCCAGAGTTTTATGAGAAGCGCACTAAAATTATCTATTACCTTAACTATATATCACTGAAACAGTCGGGTACGCTTATACATTCATACGCACATATGCAAACAAATACTACACACACACACACACACACACACACAACACACACACACACACACACACACACACACACACACACACACACACACACACACATAATACACTCAGCTTCGTAACTCTTCTGGCTGCACCGAGTATACTGCTACGGGCTCACCATAGCCCGTGCTACTTGTAACTTTTTGTTCCAAGTAGCGAATCTTAAACACAACAACATGCACCGAGTTTACGAGTGGGACTTGGTGAATGTGTACAGACTGGGGACACGCATGGCATACCCACAACATAGTCAAATAGAAGAATTAGAACATTAAAATGGTATTTGCAAATAAGCCATAACCAAGAATCATAAAACGCCAAAGAGCCGTTCATTACACGTGGGAATTAAACAAAGAGGAAGATAGAGTAAAAGGTAGAAAGAAAAAGAGCATAGCCAGGAGGGGAATGGAAACGTACACGTGTGTGTGTGTGTGTGTGTGTGTGTGTGTGTGTGTGTGTGTGTGTGTGTGTGTGTGTGTGTGTGTGTGTGTGTGTGTGTGTGTGTGTGTGGTGTGTGGGGGGGGGGGGGGGGTTGCGTGTGCGTGCACGACTTAAGTGATGCCAGTGATCCAACCCATGGTATTTAACCCCAAGAAAATGTTGGCTGTGCACTATATTATATTTTCAAAGTTAACCTTTTCCGAGCAGTTTTTTTACATGTCCATATGTGAGCTGTGGCCTAAAGTGCACATAACGGGGAAGGGACATATGGTTGACACTGAAGAGAATGCTACATACACTGGTCTCTACATAAGGCCAGATTCACGAAGCAGTTACGCACGCACTTACGAACATGTCCATCTTTTCTTAATCTTTGGCAGCTTTGTTTACAATTATTAAATAGTTAATGAGCTCCGAAGCACCAGGAGGCTGTTTATAACAATATCAACAGTTGATTGGCAAGTTTTCATGCTTGTAAACTGTTTAATAAATGTAACCAAAGCCGTCAAAGATTGAGGAAAGATGTACACGTTCGTAAGTACTTGCGTAACTGCTTCGTGAATCTAGCCCCTGGTCTCTGGGGGTGGTGGGGGGTGGGGGTGTGAAGCTATAACCACCACGTAGACGTAAGTCGTGTGTGACTGTCCACTCTTGTGCCGGCAGGTGCGACTCTTCTGCAATGACAAGACCCACAAACGCGCGGCGCCCACCAAGCACAACGCCTTGTGTGGTGGACGCTCGGCTTGGCAGATTATCCAACAGACTCAGGACTTCGCTGGAGGACGGTGAGTGCTCTGACTACTGACCGGTGCCGATATACCAACTCACTCCTTTTATGATAAATGGCTGAGGAACAATGCTTACAATCTCCTCATACTTAACATCCCTTTTAAGTGCAATCTACCTATCTCTGATATTCCTCTTTATCTGTACCCCACCATTCGAGTATCATACACACCTGTCACCAAGAAAGATAATGAGAATCTTGCTCTTCTCAAAGCTGTCACTCTTGAAACAATTGCCTCCTCCATCGAGGGTTTAAGATCTCACGAGCACTGTGCCTACACCGACGGCTCAGTCCAATCCTCTACTGGACGGACTGCAGCAGCATGTAGGTTTTATAGAAATAATATTTGCACAAAGACTGTCAGTGTCAGGTTAAACAACTGGCTGACCTCCACACAAGCAGAACTAGCAGCATTACACTTAGCTACCAGTACATTAAAAAACATTGGAGGAATAATATTCTGTGATTCAAAGTCTGCTCTTCAAGCAATCGAAAACTTCTCTTGGAAGATCGATAGCAAGAACCTCATACTCCCAATTGTAAATGACCTAATTGATGCACAGAGTAAAGGGTCTCGAATTTCCTTTGTATGGATACCTTCACACATAAATATAACCCATCATAATGAAACAGACCTTGCAGCCAAATTAGCGTGTAACAAGTTTGAAGTTGACTTAGATCTAGGTATCCCCATCTCTGCTGTCAAAACTACATTGATCCAAACATTCAGATCTGATAGGAAAGAACTTACTGACTCCCAACGACCTGAAAGTACTAGTATAAAAAGCTATGATTTGTTCAGATCTGAAACCTACATCTATGGGCAGCACAAAACGTCCACTAGACTGTGCGACACAGTGGTTGCAAGGATCAGGTTGGGTTACCGTTACCTGTGGCAGGTGGCTGCAGGTGACGGATCTCCCAATCCTGAGCACTCCAGTTGCAAACTCTGTGAGCAGGAACTACGGCACGATCTCCCGCACTATATCACTGAATGCCCAGTTATTAGACCTTTCAGACCAGTTGGCATGAGGTACCTGGAGCTTTGCAATTACTTTATTCACTCTCGTATTCTTGAAGATATCCTCACAATGTACCCAAAATTTGCCAGTGCAGGCTACTAAACATATGGCCCTGTATGACTAACCATCCTGCGAGATGGGGACCTTTATTACCACTGCTACCTTATTCAATCTTGTGTTGATGATATCCTCAAAATGCATCCGGAATCTGCCAGTGCAGACTGCTTATCACATGCCTCTGTATGACTAACCATCCTGTGTGATGGGGATTTTCTAGCATCAACTAGTTAGCTTTTTTGACACACTGTACTCCACTTCATATAGTCTAGGGTAGCTGCACTAATGCAGATGTGCCTAAGGAATTAATAAAAAAAAAAAACTGACTAGGTCACGCACACACCACACACACACACACACACACACACNCAAAACATCCAGAACGTCTCCTCGTCACAAAACATTTCTATCTATACACAAATAAAAAAAAACTGTTTTGTACACGTTAATTGAGGGGGTAAAAATACGAATAAAGCCTCAACTATAAATACACAATACGAAACGCCATTCAGACCAAGAAGCGAAACCCCCCCCCCCCCCCCGCACGTAACGAAGCGTTGGAAGTAGTTAAAGCTTATACCAGACACAGGACCAGGCAACAGGTGGGACAGGCGCCGTTCATGGGGTATAAATACGCGCCGTTCAAGGGGTATAAATACGCGCCGTTCACGTGGGTACATTTACTCACCTCGTTCTCTTTCTAGGATCTCCCATTGCTGAAAGGGAGAAATCTCTGTTGCTGAATGGACCCGTTTCTTCCATGGTTCGAAGGATGGACTCTTTTTCGTGGTTGCTGGGTATTGCATGCGTGTTTCTTTATTCGTGATTTATTTTGCATTGGCAGTGTTCTTTTGTGTTGCGTGTGTGTGTGTGTGTGAGCTGTTGCGTAGTGGTTTAGAGGCAATCGGCTCTCAGTCTGTTGGTCTGGGGGGGGGGGGGGGGTTCGATTCCCGGGCAGTGGGAGAGATCTGGGCATGTTCCTTACAGCCAGTGGGACTGTTCAACTAGCAGTAAATAGATAAGAGGCAGTTGGTCGACTGTAGAATATTGCATAGTGATGAAAATCAATTGCTGGCAACGGGAAACTCCATCACTACCACCACCATCACTACCACCACCATCACTACCACCACCATTACTACCACCACCATCACTACCACCACCATCACTACCACCACCATCACTACCACCACCACCACTACCACCACCATCACTACCTGGAAATCGGAAATCGGACTAACCAGGTGTAAAACTCCGTAAATCCACTGCAAATTTTTAGATATTATTTGAAAAATATTTAGCTTGCAATTTGAGCGGTGATATATATTGGTACAACACTGAAGTAGTAATGACAGCGGTAGTTACGGTAGTAGTCCTAGTGATAATATAAATAAAGTAACAGGCCTAGTAAAAACAGTAAAAGTAAGAGGCCTATATTCCTCGACAACAAGAAACCATATATATATATATATATATATATATATATATATATATATATATATATATATATATATATATATATATATATATAAATATATATATATATGTCGTACCTAGTAGCCAGAACGCACTTCTCAGCCTACTATGCATGGCCCGATTTGCCTAATAAGCCAAGTTTTCATGAATTAATATATTTTCTCAATTTTTTTTCTTATGAAATGATAAAGCTACCCATTTCATTATGTATGAGGTCAATTTTTTTTATTGGAGTTAAAATTAACGTAGTTATATGAGCGAACCTAACCAACCCTACCTAACCTAACCTAACCGATCTTTATAGGTTAGGTTAGGTTAGGTAGCCGAAGAAGTTAGGTTAGGTTAGGTTAGGTAGGTTAGGTAGTCGAAAAACAATTAATTCATGAAAACTTGGCTTATTAGGCAAATCGGGCCTTGCATAGTAGGCTGAGAAGTGCGTTCTGGCTACTAGGTACGACATATATATATATATATATATATATATATATATATATATATATATATATATATATATGTGCACAACGCTTGAACCCTCAAACTCTTTATGTGCGTAATTTCCGGTCCATACACAGGCATACTCATACGCATGAATACATTTTCCTTTCCCCGCTACGTCTCCAGCCTCCATGTATACAACACACACACACACACACACACACACACACACACACACACACACACACACACACACACACACACTAGAAAAAACTTTTTCAGTGTCAGAGTAGTTAACAAGTGGAATGCATTAGGCAGTGATGTGGTGGAGGCTGACTCCATACACAGTTTCAAGTGTAGATATGATAGAGCCCAGTAGGCTCAGGAACCTGTACACCAGTTGATTGACGGTTAAGAGGCGGGACCAAAGAGCCAGAGCTCAACCCCTGCAAGCACAACTAGGTGAGTACTAGGTGAGTACACAATGACAACCAGATGACAAACGAAAACCAAAAAAATCCCGTTTTCATTGAATCCGGTTTTACGCGAGGCCAAAGCGAAAACTAGTCTGTTGCTTTTCAACAGATACACCAATTTGTTGCGCTGCTGAAAATCCATCAGCTGTATTGAACGAGCACGGTGCTGCAACTCCACGCTTTCCGACCATTTATGCTATATGCAATAAACCATAACGCTTTTTTAAAGGGACTTTCGCCATAGAGAACCTCCGCAAACCCATTTCTTCCAATTCACGCCACAGCTGCTTATTTATTTGGTTCAGATGCGTCAGTCAAACGTTGGGTTTCAGCCCAGCAGGCCACCGTTTATACGCTAATGACAACATGAATTGTACATGTTTTCTTGTACTTCGAGGCCGCACCCGTCCTTGTGTCGTACTTCGAGGCCACACCCGTCCTTGTGTTGTACTTCGAGGCCACATCCGTCCTCGTGTTGTACTTCGAGGCCGCACCCGTCCTTGTGTCGTACTTCGAGGCCACATCCGTCCTTGTGTTGTACTTCGAGGCCGCACCCGTCCTTGTGTTGTACTTCGAGGCCACACCCGTCCTTGTGTTGTACTTCGAGGCCATACCCGTCCTTGTGTTGTACTTCGAGGCCGCACCCGTCCTTGTGTGGTACTTCGAGGCCAAACCCGTCTTTATGTCATACTTCGAGGCCACACCCAACAAATCATTAAACCGGACAACCGCACTAGGACCAACACAACGTCATTGGACAAAACTTGGTCATTCAACCTAAACCCATTAAATTGGTTACATAAACACGAAAGCTGATATTTTCTATTTAGCCGGTTGTCATTCCCTGGCATCATGTTTCCTACGCAAGCACACTACACACATCACTTCCCTTATGTGATCTCTGCCTCTGAGGGACTTCTCACACCTTCCGTTTGTGCTGAAGATTTTGTTAGATCAAAGACAAATCTGCCCAGAGCCAAAGGTTTTCTTCATGTATAGTTTCCTGACGAGCTGGCGTTTCGACACAGCATTGTCGTCAACACTTGTTGCTTCCTCTGTGCCCTCGAATGCTGGTATAATTGAGAAAATCTTTGGCACAAGATAGTATCATCGAACTAGCGTCCTGAGTAGCCTTAGACGAGAGCCTTAATTATGTAGCGCTAGGAATCTGGAGACACCGAGCTGGTAACCCGTCCAAGTTGCACATGTCACTCGTCTATGCTCTGGTGTAGGTAGTGGAGTTCTCCAGCACACACTTCCGTCAAATACAGAAGGTAAGACGCGCGTCTGGAGTTACCCACAACGCTAGTTCGATCTTGCTAATCCTGCTCCAAAGATTTTTTCATAATGACATTATTGTGATTTCATTGTGGACCTCAATTGTCTCTCATTCCGTGTGGATGCCAATTATACGGTACTGTGGCATGTGTGTAAACTCTGTTGCGAATTTAATAAATGCTCTAAATTTTAGGCATTTATTAAATTCGTAACGGAGTTTACACATATGCCACAATACCGTATAATATGTACCGCATTTGTACCGTATACAAATGCTCCCCGGGCGAGCATTTGTGAACATTGGAAATTGTTATCTGGTTTAATGTTAACACCTACGCTTAAAGCTATAATTCACAATCAAATATTTTGTCAAAATGAAATGGTTCGTCATGTTAGCCGAACTACCTCAGTGTTCAGGCCGTGATGCTGACTTCCCGCAGCGGAGGTCAGCGGCTGTGGTAGTGGTAATGCGTTATTACTAACCACATCGAAGACACAAGAAACGGGTGTAGGAGAGACTGGGCGGGGGCCGCTATCGCCCTGACGGAGGTCCTCCTCGGTAATGGACTATTCACGGAAGGACGCGACGTCGGCGGCCACACCGCCATCTGCTGACAGTCTCGGCTCCCTGTCATCTTCCGTGAACGCTCCTCCGTCTCTTTAACCTCCTTTTCTTCCCCCTGGGGTAGAGCACTAGGAGGGGCCAGACGCTGCATCATCCCCCAGGGGCAAGAGGCCCCAGGCACTGCACCTTCCCCAGGGGCAGAAGGGCCACCAGGCACAGCGGCACAACAATAGTTCCGGACAGATTTAAAGTCAGGTGTGTGAGGGATAGCAGTGAAAGGGCCGAGCCGGGAGCCCCGGGTCAATAGGATCTCGCCCTAAGACGATTATCTTCCTAATTGTTGAAAGCATCAAAAAGGCACACTCCAGGCGTAATGGAAATTGAGTTAATGGGATTCATTCAGTTGAGCTTAGTTGCTTTGTGCATAAATCAATACTATACGAGAGAATGTCTCTCTCTGTCTGTTCAAAACTTGAAGGTGAGACGCTGGGGACAAACTTCACTCACATGTGCAGAGGGAAGATTGGTCTGGTTGTAGTGGATCTCTGATGCGTAATCCCAATAGTGGCTCTATTATAAGCGTTTATGTTACTTTACGTTACGCTTACCGTTACCTTACCTTACGCTTACCGTTACCTTACCTTACGCTTACCGTTACCTTACGCTTACCGTTACCTTACCGTTTACGTTACCTACGTTACGTTCACCGTTTACTTACCGTGCTTGGAGAAATAATTTAAATATCGTCCTGTTACCCCTTGTGAGAACAGAGATGAACCAGCTCGATTTTGTAGGTAGGTTTACTGTAGACTTTGAACTGTAGTGTGTCTATCATTTACTTAAGAGTGTATCTAGGTAACGAAGGGAGTCATATCTTCTTTTATTCGGGAAGTAAACTAGATTGTTGCTTCAATTTCATTAAGTCAATGACTAAAATGATCCAGGTCGAAAGGGCGTGATGTGGTAATTAAGATATCAACATAACGAAGCCATTTCACAGCGCTTGGGATAATGCTTAAAAATGATCCAGATTCGAGGGATTCAATGAATAAATTAACGCAGGTAAAACATTAATTGCCCGGCCCTTCCCCCCCATTGAAGATCGCCTGCAATGAGATTCTACACTACACATGATAATTGACAGGTACCTGCTTGATGGGGTTGGTCCGGCACTCCTTGGAAGAAACTATCTAGTTTCCTCTTGAAGATGTCAAGGTATCTTGACAAGTCTTGTCAACACTTCCAGGTGTCTTTGCAAAGTCTTTCCGTTCCGCGAGCCTTGAGGAACCTCCGAGGCGTACTAATCACTGGGGTTAAAACTTACCTCTTATAAAAGCACTGGGAAGAAACGCTGTCTTTTTCATCCCAGAAACTGAGATTTTTTCAGCAGAATAAGAAGGGTGATAGAGAGAGAGGCTGTGTGTAAGGTGAAAGAGCCCCCGTTGCTTTTTGTTATTTACAGTTTACAGTATGTTTACAATGTATTTTGTGTGTAGGTGTGCGTGTGCAAATCGCGAAATTAACATGTAATGAATCTTTTGAAAATGAATAACAACGAAGGGAAAATTAAACAATAAATTGGTTGACCGCTTTCGCGTTAACCAAAACATCTTCAAAAGTATGTATGTATGTGTATGTTGCGTCAAATGTCACCTTGCTGACGAAACGTCGAACAATTAAATGGAAAGATTAAGTGATCGTTTCTTCGCCCTCCAGATGATAGAAGGTAGTTGCGTAGAATGGAAAATATCCATAAGAAACTAACAATAGTTACAATGCTGTTGTGTTTAATCACATGTGTGTATAATCATAAAATATGGAAACTCCAATTTTAGGTTACAATAAAGTATTCATCTGCTGCATAACACCAAATAATCTTGCTCACTTGCATATTTCAAAAGAGTGATGTTGTGATGTTTGTCTCATGTAATTTAACATATATATATGGGTGTTATGAATGAATAATGTATATGTAACATTCACCCATACACACCAAGATGTTTATGTACACGTTTTGATGTTTGTGTTTCAAAGTCAATGTTTTTTTCC
>WNGS01164858.1:50713154-50723782 GCA_020271785.1 Procambarus virginalis
TTTCCTCTCAATGCACGATTATATAGGATATTGTAATTCAAGTTCCTTTATTGAAGTGATAAAATGCACTATTTTATTGAACAAATAAATTTGTTCAGTGTCAAAGTTGTGAACAAACGAGTCAGTTACAAAGTGAAGTGGTGACGACAGCTTCGAACACAGCTTTAACTGTAGATACGACAGACCCAAGAGGTTCAGGAACCTCTACATCAGTCGACTGAGGGTTGAGAGTGGAGCCAAAGAGCTGAGGCTCAGCCCCGCAAGCACACTTAGGTGAGTACACACGCGGTATGGCTTAACAATATTGCAAGCAAAATCAGCTTGAGGCAGTCACGAGGTCGGGCAAGAAGGTACCAATTTTACCTCACCAAATTGGTCTTGCTATCACGCCAATTTCATAATGTGTAAATATGAATGAAGATTAAACGTACTAAAATATTAAAAATATAGTAACAAAATATTAACCCATAATAAACTACATCAAACATCTGTCGATAGTTACTTGTATACAAAGGATGATGGATGTTATGAATTCATCAAATGCTGAAAGCCTACATCGAAATGTATACAAAATGCAACATAAAATAGTAAAGATAATATGGCAAGTGAGGTCCCACTAGGCAACTTAATTACCCAAGAACGAGGCAGGTGCCTCGCACCTTACCTTCTGTACTTTGTGTCGTAATTAATGCCTCTCACTGACACCTTCACTCACTCTCATTAGTCTTAATTCACCTATGTGTTGAGGAGGCGCTGAAGGAGAGAGAGCAGAGAGAGTGGAGCGAGAGAGATAGAGAGGAGAGAGAGAGAAGAGAGAGAGAGTAGAGAGAAAACAAACCAGAGCTGTACTAGGACTCACCGAGGAAGGTCATGGGAAGGCAGGAGTGAGGTGCTGAGGTTGACTGTTGGTGTAGAGGTCGGCGGGAAGGAACACCCCGACAGGGCGGGGTCACACGTGTTGCCCTTGACCGCCCCGTCGGCGCAGCCGGTCGCCGTCCACTGGGCGTTGGTCGGGTCGGCCGGTAAGTGGGCGGGAAGAGCGGGTCGCCGGCGTGGCCCCGCTCGTCGAACACCCCCCACCGGAACTTGGCCCATTCCGCTAGCAGCAAGCGGGCGGCGTGGGCGTGCGAGTCGTTGGTTACCGGCCCGAAGGAGGTCACCACTCAGCTGGATGAAGTCCCCCGGCGGCCACACAGCCCTGGCTCTGCTGTGTCCATGGGTCGCGCCCCGAACACAGGTGAGGCTCAGTGATGCGGGATGTGGCCTCAGTGGCGGCCCGAGTGACACCAGGAGAGGGGTGAGAGAGAGAGTGAGGGCGTCCGTCCTCCAGGTGCGAGGCCAGCGCCACCGTCACTTCCCTCAGCGAGGCGCGACCTTCAGTGGCCGTCCACATCTGACTGGACAGCTCCCGCAGCACGCTCTGGGGACGGGTCAAAATATCTGTTACTACACTGCCAATGTGGCAACACTCTCATCATACACCCTGCACATCAACACGTATATTATATCATATAGATATATATATATAATAGAATATATATTACACTACCTATAATTATAGATATATATATATATATATAGTATGTCGTACCTAGTAGCCAGAACGCACTTCCGCCTACTATGCAGGCCCGATTATGCCCTAATAAGCACAAGCTTTTCATGAATATATATTTTCTCTAATTTTGCTTTTATATGAAATGGATAAAGCTCACCCATTGTCATTATGTATGAGGATACAATTTTTTACATTTGGATTGAACATAACGTAGATATATGTCCGAACTTAACCAACCCTACTAACCTAACCTAACCATTATCCTTTATAGGTTAGGTACTGGTTAGAGGTAGCCGAAAAGTTAGGTTGGTTAGGTTAGGATAGTTAGGGTAGTCGAAAAAACCAATTATTGCATGAAAACTTGGCTTTTTAGTCAAATCGGGCCTTGCATCGTAGGCTGAGAAGTGCGATCAGGCTACTAGGTACGACCACTTACTACATATCTATATATACATACATATCCCACCTCCGCCGCGCTGTGCAAAAGCCAGAGTGCACTGTCCCACTGGACACACACACATACAAAAGCATGGGAGAGTCCTTACATGAACTCAATTCAATCCCATGCCGAGTGCCATTCGGGGTTACTGTGGTCAACTATTTCATCCAGTCCAGTTTCATTTGGAATTGTCAAGTATTTAAAGTGAAGCCTGTGTACTATTCAGGTTTATCATTTGATATTTCCTGTTCTGTGCCTTAAACCTCGACTAGATGAAATGTGTTACCACAGTATTAAATGACAATTATACAAGCAGAACGTGAATGCAGGTTAGTTAATGAATTAACTACGTTATGTTCGGATACCCGTGCAGACCGCCTAGAGCTGACTACTCCGTACCCTTAGTACACATCTAGGTGAGCATACCCACACCTACCATCCTACCTACCATACCTACCTACCTACACCTGCACCTTACCATACCCTACCCCTACCCTACATTACCTACCCTCAGCACATACCTACCTACCTACCTACCTACCTACATACTCTTACCTGAACCTACGTATGTCCTCCCTCTCCTCCCCTAGCACTCTCCTTCCATTTCCCTTCCTTCCCTCGCTGAGGAAACATAACCCGACGGCCTCTTTTTCTCGCCTCGACAAACATCACACCAATAGCCAGTTTTCCTTTGTGGACCACGAGCACCCACCATGGTGGTTGTGTCGGAGAATTACGAGGACGGAGTGATTAATGAGCGATCACACCATTAAGACGAAGAACATAAAATAGAAAGAACAGTAAAACTGCGGATGGCATTGTGCGAAGTATTGTCTTCAGGTCCCTAGGCCGGCGACTATACTTTTGGGCCCCCCGGTGACAGGTACGGAGGCAAAGGCCCCAGGCTGTGCGGGACTGTTTGAGAGTCGCACTGCGAATACAAGGATACCATTCTGGGTAGAGGGGAGGAAAAGCGCGGAACGCGCGCCGGAATCGACTCTCGGTATATGACCTTCTCGAGTATTGGTTTAACTAATTAATTAAGTGGCAAGGCAGTGTGTGTAAAAATATAACTCAATGGGGGGACATATTTAGATATGCTAATAGAGAATTCCCAGGTACGTGTTGGATCGGGATAATTACTCAATTGTATTGATGGAACAAATGAAAATTCGAATGACTAGACCACCTTGGGGGGGATTTCACAAAATTACTTGCATACAGATTTTCCTGTGGGTGCTGACAACTTGTATACTACCAATAATTCGTATAAACTACATCCCTATATTAACTTATCTGGTATCTTAACGTCACTGACAAAGTGTACAGACCAATATTAACGTTCAGCTTATGTTTACAATCCCGACCCGACCCCTTCATCCCCCCCCAACCCTCCCCCAGAAAGGAGATCACACACCCATCATGGGCCCCCCCAGCGGGGGTTTATTCCTGGGAACTGGGACACTCTTAGTTTATCTGCTACGCCCCTTGGTTAGAAGGACGGACGGTGCTTGGAAATTCACGAAGCCCAACATCCTAGTAATGACTGAAGCACCCAGTCATATACAGCTGCTGAAGCGATCGGAATACGAAGGCGTGTGTGACGCCAGCAGCCACATAGCAATAATTTTTATTGGCAAGTAATAGATGACAGAAGCTCAGGCATCCTCCGACAAACCCGGCACAGCGCACACGCACACAACGGCCAGCGCATGCAACGCACGCAGTGCACGCATGGCAACGCAAGACACTCTACACCACACAAACACCACCACACACACCACCACACACACACACACACACACACACCATCACACACACACAACACCCACACACACACTCAGCGAACACACACACAATCAGGACCAATATTACGTGGGGGAAAAATAAAGGCACCAGCGTTACGCAGGCATTATCGCTTACAATCATGAGGGCTCTTATGCCCTTGTCATCCCCAAAGCGCTGTGATACGATCAGTGATATAATGCAGCAGTTAGCGTGGACGGTCCGGGGGAAACAAGGGCATACCTTAGTCAATAGGAGCTACCACCAACTGCCATATTTTCGTATGCTTCTCAAATGTAGCATTGTTTACACTTTGCTGTGTATGGGGGTGAGGCTGGAACCGGGGCAGGAGGGGGGAATGGGGGTAGAGGAGGAGTGGAGGGGGGTGTGCTTCCACACGGCTAGGCTAGGGTTTGGGCGGTGGGGGGGGCCCTCCCATCGACACACGACTGGGTGGAATGGATCTAAACCTGGAAAATACCGAGGCATTTAAATACGATAACACTATGATATACGTAAACTGAGTGCGTGCGGGAATACCTTCCCGCTCGGCACAGTACAGGAATCAATATTCACTTAAATGGCAGAATAAACGAAGTAAAAATAGCCTGAGAAGATTTGGTACTCTTAGTACGAATATACATCAGCAAGGAGTCTATTCCTTCTGGGAGATCATTTATATAACTTAGGAGTAACATAGGCCTAGTAATTCCTCCTGTTGTACCCAGCTGGTAATATTTCGCTTCTCTGAAGTCTCCTTTCACTGTTGCTTAGGTATTTTCTTGTGCACTCGAACACTTTCCCTGTCTCTCCTGCCTGTTTATTTATCGTGTGCACAAATCAACAACCCTGTTACCGAACCAGTATTTACCCAAGTCTTTCCTAAATCTAAACTTATCCAATTTTGATAAATTGGATAAGTTTAGATTAGTAGCTCATAAGATAAGGTCTTGTGAGCTACTGTGTCAAAGCTTGCTGACAATACAAAAAAATATATATATACAGTACTCAACTCTTTGACCATGTCGTAGCTCAGTCGATTAAGGCAGCGTCTGGGATGCTCCCGGACGTAGGTTCGAATCCTCACCACGGCCCTTGTGGATTTGTTCATATATATATACAGTGTTTGGCCAGGCTGATATGGCTTTCTTGGTGTCTGTCACTAGTCGTGTGATATTATGAAGATAGCGCCGGTAAGGTTTACCTCACCTGTACCTAAACTGCGGTTGTGTTATAAAGGCTTTTCTCACCAAATATACTGTACGTTAGATTTCGTTTGAGTTATTACTGTGTCCATTTTGTTTCGCATATGTGTCCAAGTGTTTACTGTGTCCATTTGTTTCACATATGTGTTGATGATGAGTTTGCGTGTGTGGCCTCGGTGCTAGAATGGAGTTATAGAAGCGCTCAGATTCTAATGTCTTTCAGGAAGCCGTCTCGCCATATATTATTATGTGGATTTAGCCTTGGCTCCTGGATCCGGTCTCTGCCTTCAATCAACTGGTGTATAAGTTCCCGAGGTCCGTGTGTTACAACGTGTCCACTTGTAAATTTATGCTTGCGAGTCTGGAGCCAAAGCTTCACCTCCAGTATAGTTTGAGTTTTTCACTACCCTGAAGGTGATGGTTTGTAATATTCCTGGAAGTTCGGTATAACAATTAATTGTCATGCGCGTATTTTTTTATTTTGGCTGCATGATTGTTGCGTTTTATGGTGTTATCTGATGATTTGCACGAGTATTTGGTACGTTGTGAACATGTCTACCCTCGTTTTTATTTTGACCAGGCAACGTGAGTTTGACTTCATTTAGTCATATTAATTTTATACTTTTTAGCTCTGAGACGAACCAAGTGCTTTCGCTTCATAGTTCTCCCCAGCCAAGTTGTGTATGTTGTTGTTGTTTAAAATTCAGCTACTGGGAACAAAACATTCCAAGTAGTACGGGCTATGGAGAGCCTGTAGTGGACTTTCCTGGCACAGGAGCGGGGGCTGTAACTGTTGTGTACGGGACGGACCAGGTTGTGGCTGTGTTACACCTCACCTGAAGACCTAGTAAGAGCTCTGTGTGTGTGGTGTACTGCATCCTGAATGACTCTGTGTTCTGAGTTCCAACGACAATTCTTACATTAGCCTTTCATATATCGTTGACCAGACCACACACTAGAAAGTGAAGGGACAACGACGTTTCGGTCCGTTCTGGACCATTCTCAAGTCGATGACCAGCCATTGATCATTGAAGGGACGACGGATTGTCGTCCCTTCACTTTCTAGTGTGTGGTCTGGTCAACATACTTCAGCCACGTTATTGTGTTTCATATATCTTTCGAAACTCTTTTTGTTGAGGCGTTCGACGTGTTTTAATCGATCGATGAATTAATAAACCCTTGACATCACTCAGGAGAAGGCTCGATATCCGCCTTTGGGTATTTTTCTTTCAGACTCTTGGAATTCTTTTTCCTTTATTACCTTACATTTACTGCAGTTAAAATCTAGCCACCACTTGGCAGCCTTGCTCGCAATTGTGTAACGGTAATTTACGCTTATAGCTGGTGTCTTCATTAGTCTTGCATCATCCGCAGTTGTCCACACAAAGGAGTCCGACTCCTCCGTGGATCGTTGGGGCTTTTTCGGTAATCTTAGGAATACAAGTGCTGACCCAAGAGGGGACTCCACTAGTTCTTTCAGTCCTCCTTCTCTCACCATGACTGCTGTTTCTCAATGTTGCCAGATAGTCTGCTGTATGTGTCTATGTACCCACATGTGTGTGTGTGTGTGTGTGTGTGTGTGTGTGTGTGTGTGTGTGTGTGTGTGTGTGTGTGTGTGTGTGTGTGTGTGTGTGTGCGTGTGTGTGCGTGCGCCGCCGCCGCGCTGCGGGTCCAGCTAGAGCGAAGGGGAGTGACAACCGAATTTATGACCAAACAACCGTTGTATTTACTAGCGATGATGGCCGCGTGGCTCGTGATGAACACGTCTTTTGTGTTTACTCTACATTCACCTCGCTTTTTGGGGAGCCTCTCTCTTTGTGGAATATTGAAACTTCATGCCGTGAATAAAATACATTGTTGCGTTTATAAATGGATTCGGGTTAAAGCTGGATATTGCTAAATAAATATAACTTTGTCCGAGTGTAACGTAGGAGTTAACGCCATGCGGCGCTGCAAATTGATTCACTTTTATGTGTTTGTTGAAAGACAGACTGGGGGAAGGAATTTATGGGTTGATAGTGTGTATACGTGGTTATTTATGCCTGCATGTACGCCTGTACTTCTGGAGTGGTTTTTCCGTTTTGTTGGTGTGAAAATGGCCCTTAAACATTGACCTGTCATCAGTCACAGGTTGGAAGCATCGATCATGGAGCATGACGTCAATCACGCATTGTAGTGGCATCAATCACAGGGTGGGTCGTCTGTCACACAGTTTGGCATCAATAACACGGTTGATTGATGCTCTCTTCCACTTACTATTGGGTCATAACATCAACCAGCCTGTCCTCACACACAGTACGTCGTATTCTGTTTACGGAAATCGGGTAGTCCGTTAAAAATGCGACCTATTATGAAACATTAAAGCACGGTAATATTTGACGTTTTCTATGCATCGGCTTCGATGGGTTGGGTGGGTTGTTTGGGGCTCGTGCGTTTCAGGTTAGGGAAACCAGTTGCATTTTTTTACGGAGTGGCAAATCAAGAGGACGGTCAGCACTGGGAAACTTTCCTCTCCCTCTCTCCCTGTGGGCGCCACTCTTCTCTCCCTTCTCCCAGTGGACCAATCATAACTACTCCCTCCAGTGGACGAATCAAAACTCATTTTAATCTTCTACTGGGTCAGTCATTGAAACATCAACATTTAATTCATATTCGGTATTACAGAAACACATTACATGAAAGCATTACATCACACAAGTTCTGGGGAACACCCTCGCTTGACTTCCTTAATGTGATATTAACTTCCCATCAACGTTAATATAGGATAAAAAATACTACTTGTTAAATACTAGTCATTACACTACTTGTCAGGTGTGGAATAAGCACCACCTACTACCAGGTATCAGGTGTGGAACAAGCACCACCTACTACGAGGTATCAGGTGTGGAACAAGCACCACCGCCTACTACCAGGTACCAGGTGTGGAACAAACACCACCGCCTACCAGGTATCAGGTGTGGAACAAACACCACCACCTACTACCAGGTACCAGGTGTGGAACAAGCACCACCGCCTACCAGGTATCAGGTGTGGAACAAGCAGCACCACCTACTACCAGGTACCAGGTGTGGAACAAACACCACCGCCTACGAGGTATCAGGTGTGAACGAAAAAAAAACAGATTTGGAGGTGGTGGGACTGCAACATTCCGTCTGGACCGTGCCCTGCGCTCCGCCCTCCCCTGGGAAAGGTCAAAATTGAATTGTCCGCCGAAGTGCGAGTTTATTGGGCAGCGTTACTCATCCTGCGAGAGAACGTTCCGCCGTACCCTGCCGGCACAACATTCTCCCAAACTCTCACAAGGAAGAAAACCCCGGTTGTTCATCCTTCCACTTCCAGCCGAAGGCAGCTGAGCTTCGCATCACTGCCTGAAGGCAACAGTTAAAACAAAGGAATTAACAATTATAAATCCTCAACCTTACGTTATATAGGTGGTGGAAAGTTGGTATAATCTGTTAGGGACAGTTTCTGTATTTTAGGAAAACGTGTGTCTAAGGTAAGACAGTCTTAAGTAGTGGTCTACGTAGTGGAGGTTTTGTCTTGGTGCAGAGTGTGCAACTTCTCTGGTCAGTGATCGCTTTCATTCCAGCCTGAGTGACGGAAAACTATCACCAGGAAAGAAGACCAAGTCAGTGACGGAAGATGTCGGCTGTAATTGCCTTGTACCGGCGTATATATGCACTGACTTGGTCTTCTTTCCTGGTGATAGTTCGGATTTGTTAATTAAAGGATCTTGCTGGTGAAGTATTCTATTTAGTCTCCTTCAGCGCCCTCAGCAGCCTAGACATGGGCTCCGTCAATTACTCTGGGTCATTACTCTTCCACTGGACTAGTATTTTCTCCCATTGAACCAGTACGTTCTCCTGCCGGCCTAATTTACATTTGTTTTCGTTCATTAGAACGAACAAATGGCTGAAGGATGTTTGATGGCTGTATTTATTATACCTACTCTGATGGTTTTTTCTTTTTTTTCTTCTTTTACGCGCGCGTACAGGAGCTGATGGCATCTGAATCTCGTCACCACGCTTATCTATTTTTTGTATATATACAAGAGTTGTTAGAATCTTGTAGAGCCACTAGCACGCATAGTGTTTCGGGCAAGTCCTTAATCCTATGTTCCCCGGAATACGACCCCGCCGAATTCTTTAACCAGGTACCCATTCACTGCTGGGTGAACAGAGGCTACAGTTAAGGAATGGCGCCTAGTCAACCCTCCCCCGGCCAGGATACGAACCCAGGGATAATTGTGTTGCGGAGCGCGAGTGTCTTACCACTTATCAGGAGTGGCAACCCAACATTACTTACTCCTCAGGCTGTGAACCCGGCCGCATAGGCAGAAGTAAATGGGATACAGACTCAAGTAAGATCTTGGATTTTGAGCAAATACTGAAGCCATATAACGGGATCAAACCCGTGTCCCTGTACTCCTCGGGCACATGTACTACCGACTGAGCCATGATGGGCTTAAAAAGGTAGTGTCCCAAGGAGTCCGGCCGGGATGCGTGTTCGATCCCATCTTACAGCTTCAGTATTTCCCTCGTAGATATGTCTCGGAACTGTGATTTCTTTGTGAATAATGGATTATTACTAATGTTATAAACCAATATTTTTTTTAAATTGAGACGTAATAGATTAAGCATTATTGTATAGGCCTGTACGGAAACTTAGTCACTTTAGAAATATGATGAATCAATAGTAACATTTATTGTAAATCAGTTTACATGTGATGGTTGACATTGAACTTTAACCCTTAATAACAGTACTTGAGATTGTGTAATGGTACAATGATTGTGAAGGTAGGTGGTTGTATTTAACCTGGGAAGGAAGATTGTGAAGAATTGAAGACTGCTATTGGTTGTAGACTGTGAATGTTGTAGACTGTGAAATGTTGTAGACTGTGAATGTTGTAGACTGTGATGTTGCCGATTTGGGAAGGTTGTAGATTAGGAGATACTGAATCACAGTTTGTCAAGAACTTCAGTTGCTCATGTTCTTTCGTTGATGACGATACGTGTTAAACATGCATTTATTCCTCTCTCTCTCTCTCTCTCTCTCTCTCTCTCTCTCTCTCTCTCTCTCTCTCTCTCTCTCTCTCAGCCATTCTAGCCCCACACACATGTTAATACTGCATGCCTCAGTAACATTTAAAATCCATACGAATCTGACGACCGCATCTGATGCCCTTTAAAGCTCAGGATTAAGAATTTACTTTTTATGTGAAGCCAGCTGGTTTCCGGGGCTGCCATTTTGGGGCTTTCATTAAAATAGTATTGCTGTAGTATAATATTTGTCATTGGGACCCTGCCATATGGCCACTTTCCCATGGGGCGCTGTTTTTAGAGTCTTGATTAAACCTTTATTTTGAAGATACACATTTGTAATGTCTATTATAAGACCCACTTTTTTTTAGACTAATATTTTATGATATTGACTTTAAGATCACCGTTTTAGGGCTTCTGTTCTATAGTTTACTGGAAGGGGTACCCGGCGGTGCCCGGGATAATCTGCTATACTTCAGGAATGATAACTTTACTGCATTTTCAGGCTAATAAAGCCATTTGGCAGCATCCTGGATTTTTGTTTTTGTCATGTAAACTCAACCAATTACCCGACTAGTTAAACATCCCACATTACCCTCCCCCCC
>WNGS01164858.1:50735217-50745658 GCA_020271785.1 Procambarus virginalis
ACATAAACTGCACCTACCAGTTGGAAGAAAACTAACCAGTGTTCATAGAGCAGGACGGGATTCGGTCTGTATGGATATATCCATTTTCGGGTGTTCGAATTCAATTCTCCAGCTAAATTTTGGAAATATGAAAAGGCACAGCTTGGTGCATTCAGAAGATGAAGCTGAATGACATTTAGCTAGTCCAGAATGTGTGAATATTTATATGTAGATATCTTATACATGTGATGATTCACGTGCTATATATATATTTATTTATACTATACAAGAAGGTACATTGATTTAAGAAAGTACATTATTAATATAATGATATAAATACCTTGTTACAATGTATCCTTTTATCTTGCATGATATATGTGTCATTAGTCTGGTAAATAATGCTCTTATTTTGCTAGAGATACTTTTATTAAGAATTAACTTAGTTAAGAATGACATGTACTGTATTGTAATTTTCTCCTGTGCATTTAGTGTGGTGGTTACCAGTGGAAGATGCTATAGGAGTCGATGCAGGAGTGTGCAGAGAGAGGTGGCAATTTAGCCTAGCAGAAATTCAGTTAGTTAGTTTAGTTCATTTATTATGCACCCCATACCCATCTTGTGGGCGGTAGTGGAAAGGGTTACAGAGGCACATAATGGGCTCAGGGACTGAACCCCACAATTCATTTAGCTAAGCAAGTTACAATCTTGATGAGCTAGTTACAAAATTCAATATAAGTCGTCACATCAACAATGGGTTCGAGATCGACCTCAAGTACAGGTTCTAAATTAAGCAACTGACATATGTGGAGAGCTAGTGTCAAAATTTATATGTTTGTCCTGCACACCGCCTCCCATCCAGTGGACAGCGGTGGATAGGTTACAATCACTCAGTTACTACCTACAGTTAGCAAACTGGGGATATTTGGCTAAAATTTCTGGTAGCAGATCATTTTGAATGAAATATTTACACATCGCTGGAACATTGGTTATAGAATTGTCTCTAAATTCACGTATCTTTTCGCACTCCATCACATAGTGACGGAGGGTGTGCGAATAATTTTGTTGACACAGTTTACATTTTGTCAGGTCTACATCGGCAGATAATGAGAATTCCCAGAGATACTTGTAACCGAGTCTAAGCCGAGCAGCAGTAACATCTAGAAGTCTGCTGATTTTATTGGATGATCCATAGATGTGTGGCTCCTCTTGCATGATAGTATGATGATAGATGGAATTACTGGTGTCAATTTCACTTTGCCTCAGATCTACAAGATCTTGTTGAAGTTCTCGGTGTACTGCTGCTCTCAGATTGCTCATTGACAATCCAAGGTTACACTCAACGGCTCCTTTAAAGGCAGATTCTTTGGCTAACTTATCAGCTCTATCATGCATTCGGAGGCCAACATGAGATGGAGACCACATGAAATGGACTCTGTTACCATCCTTAATAATTTTGTTGTATTTGTGTCTAGCTTCGGACACGAGCATGTTAGTTATGTCTTAAAGAGTTGAGAGCATTTAAGGATGATAAGGAGTCACTTACAATTAATGTATCAAGTTTGGAGACTTGTACACATTTCAGTGCAAGGATCAAGGCAAATAGTTCGGTCTGAAGGGTAGAGGCCCAATTGTTTATACGGACTCCCCACTCAAAGTACAAGCCATCGCCCATTGTCAGAACAACTGCACTTCCAGCTGCACCCGTGGTGCGGTGTAGGGAACCATCAGTGTATATGATTTGAGAGAGAGAATGCTCTGTGGACAGAGCATCAATATGGCTTAAGGCGTTGAGCTTTGCCTCAAGACGAAGCTTGGGCTTATCTCTAATTTGCTTCTTGGGTGGAAAGGGAGGGATTAAAACTGGAAAGGGTGTAACCTCCCACGGTGCAGGAAAGTGCCGTTGTTGTTTCTCTTGGTACAAATCATGAACCCCATACATTCTGAGTTGAGTTCCAGTTTTTGTTATCCATTTGGAACAATGCTGATCTTCAATAAAGTAAGTCTGGAGGGCTTCTGTGCAAGGATTAGGATGAGTTAGCCTAAGCATTTTTATACCAATTTGACAGTTAATTTCAGTAACACGATCAACAACGCTCAGAATATTAAGT
This sequence comes from Procambarus virginalis, assembly GCA_020271785.1. Classification (NCBI taxonomy): domain Eukaryota; kingdom Metazoa; phylum Arthropoda; class Malacostraca; order Decapoda; family Cambaridae; genus Procambarus; species Procambarus virginalis. The sequence continues at coordinate 50,737,305 of WNGS01164858.1, forward strand.
TCCTTTCTCATATTAAGTATCTTTGTGGTACGAGGGCACCCAAGGATTATCCTCAGGGCTTCGTTCTGCAATTTTTCAAGCCCTCCAAGCTTTCTTTCAGGCATCAAAACAAGCAGAGGTGCAGCATAATCCACTAAAGATCTGATGTATGCAAGGTACATCATTTTGACAATTCTGACATTGGCACCATAGCCTGAGTGATAACCTGCAACAGCCTTGAGAGCTCGGAGCCTCTCTTTATACTGACGACAGAGTCTGAATACAACAGGACCATACAGTGGCACCTCAAGGCCAAGGTATTTGAATCTGTTTACATAGTCAAGCTGGGAGCCATCAGATAGTTGCATCTTGCGAACAGCTCCTCCCTGCCTGGGTGGGCGCCGATTTAGTATCTTTGTTTTCTCTGCTGAGATAATTAAACCTAGGTCCTGACATGAATCTAATACAGAGTTAAGAGTGTTCTGTGTGTTAGCATACCCAGTGGTGTGTATCATTATATCATCAGCATAGCTAATGATGTGGACGTTGGGTTTGCTCGGTATAGAGGACACTAGTGGTCACGAAAAAGACGGGAAGCCGGCTGCTTGTAGAAGGTCCCTCCATTTGCCTTGATAATCTTTTCCATCTGTACTATAAAAGTTTGCAGAGTTTTGGCAATTAAGTGTTTGACGGGTAGGTAGTTCCATATGTAAACAATCATGTAGGGGAAAAAGCATCTCCTGTTCTCAGGAGATTTCTCCTATATTGTGGATTTTAGTGCTTGAAACCGAATAATTATATTAAATTTTAACCTCCGTAAACAAAACTAGGCGAGTACATTCTCTTGTGCTTTTTACACGTATTAGCCTGACTCTGACAGTTTATTCACTTTAAGTAATCTCGACACCAACTACAGGTAAAGAGAAGAGCCTCAGCTTCCTGGTCTGCGACTAGGCTTGGAGAATCCTTGGGAACCTCCGGTTGAGGCGGCATGCGAGTGAAAGTATGGCCAATACTAGGTCACCGTCATAAGATACTGTACTGGCAACACAGGTCACTGCTTAACGGGGTCACCAAAAAGTAAAGTTCAGGGGTAAACTTCTCTCCATGCATATGTGGTATATACTCTAGTGGTACATTGACGAGGTGAGGGAGTGGTGGAGGGAGGGGGGGATGGGTGGATAATGAGAAAGGAGGAGGCGGAATGGTGGGGGAGATGGAGAAAGGGAGGGAGGGAGGGAAGGTGGGAGGGAGGGCCTCGGGTTTCGTACGGACTACAGAGCCTCACAGAAGACCACGTGGCGTGAAGGGTAAAGTGTAAACAAAGGGTTCCCGGCTGTACTCCGGGGCTACACATACCAATACTCCCCTGACTCGCGGGGACAGGCTGTTGGCACCACTGAGGGGTACACACAACATAAGCTTCTCCACACCCCAGCTGCTGGGGGGCACGGTCTCCACACCCCAGCTGCTGGGGGGCACGGTCTCCACACCCCAGCTTGCCGTTATGTAGATGACATATTCGTAATAGTAAAAGACTCAGATGAACTACGAGTGAAGCAATATTATTCAGCAATAATGGAGGGTTTGGTGAGGGAGTTGGTGAGTCTGGTGGGAGCTCTGAGGACAGAGCTGGATTCGTTGCGGGAGGAGGTAAGGCAGCTTAAGCAGTAGGGAGACCCCGTCTTGGCATATTGTAAAAGACAGGGGTCTTAAGAAGACCTTGGCAAAACAGACACCTAATACCATAAAGATTACAAACTCATTTAATGTGTTGGAGGACGAGTGCTGTGGTGAACCTATGGTTCAGAGTGGAGGTAAGGGCATAGCGGCGAGGAACATTGAAGCGCGGGTCCCTCAAAGTGCCCCAAGAGAAAAGGGAGGATCGAAGCGAATTTTGGTTGTGGGAGATTCCCAGGTGAGGTATTTGGACAGAACGTTTTGTGCCAGAGATAAAGGAAACAGATTAAGGGTTTGCTATCCTGGAGCTGGTATTGGTGATATTGTTGGAAACATGAAAGATATTATGACGGGAAATGGGAGCAAACCCATTATTTGTATTAGTGTAGGGGGTAATGATGTTGGGAGAGTTAGAAGTGAGGAACTAATACTGAAATTCAAGACAGCAATAGAATTAGTTAGGAGCAAGGGAGGAATCCCGATCATATGTGGCATTCTTCCAAGAAAGGGAGTGGGAAATGAATGGATGTCGAGGGCACTTGGTGTCAATTGCAGGCTGGAAAGATATTGCAAATCTAATGCAATATCTTATATAGACAACTGGGAACACTTCTATGGAAGAAATGAAATGTATGCTCGGGATGGGGTGCATCTATCGAGAGCTGGGGTTGTTGCTGTTGCAAATTCGTTGGAAGAAGTGGTTAGAGGTGTTTGTTTGGGTTTAAACTGTTAGTAGATAGAGGTATGGGAATTGATTTGGAGGAAGGATGTAATAAAAGTATGTGTTTGCGGGAGAAAGGAATTGGCAAAATGATCAGGGAAAGAGAAGGGCCTCAAAATAACAATTCACTTAGGGTATATTACACAAACAGTAGAAGTCTAAGAAATAAAATTAACGAATTAAATGCTCTTGTCTGCACAGAAAAAATAGATATTATTGCACTTACCGAAACGTGGATGAATGTTGATAATAGAGAACTATTAGCCGAATATCAAATAAATGGATTTAAACTATTTCACACAGATAGATATATTAGACGAGGTGGTGGAGTAGCCATATACGTTAGGGACAATTTGAAATGTAGTCTCAAAGAGGGAATCAAAACTGAGCCACACACAGAAACTATTTGGATAGAATTAAACGAAAAAGCAAATAATATTATAATTGGAGTTATATATAGGCCACCAAATTTAGACAGAATGGAAGCAAAGCATCTATGGGATGAAATATCTAGGGCATCTAGATCTAACAGTATTTATGTCATGGGTGACTTTAATTTGAGTGGAATAAACTGGTTGAACAAAACAGGGAATAGTGAAGCAGAAGATTTTCTAGAATTAATTGACGATTGCTTTCTTACGCAACACATTAAGGAACCAACACGGGAAAATAATATTTTAGATTTAGTGTTAACTAACAGGGAAACACAAATTAATGACATCGAAATAGGGAGTGAGCTAGGGAACAGTGATCACAAAGAAATCAGATTTGGCATAGAATGGAATAGACCTGTAGGAGAAAATTCTGTTAAAGTGCCAGATTTTCGAAAAGCTGATTTTAATAGCCTAAGAAATTTTTTGGGTCAAATTGATTGGAAAGTCTTGGGTATGGGGTGGGGGCCGGTCTTGGAGCGAGACATGAACCCAGCGATAGGTGATGTAAATGGGGATTTCGATGTAGATTCAATTTATAACGTATTTAAGAATATTCTAAACAAAGCACAGGAACGTAGTATACCACACAAATTGAATAGATCGATTACTAATGACCCAAAGTGGATAACAAAGAATTTGAAGAATCTTATAGGTAAAAAGAGAGCTTGGTACAAGAGGATTAAAAATGGGGAGGTCACTTTAGAACAGGAATTCGTACAACTAGTTAGAAATGTTAAAAAAGAGATAAGGAAAGCAAAAAGAAACTATGAAGTTCGTATAGCAGGGCAAGCAAAGACAAATCCTAAAGGGTTTTTTCAGTTATATCGAACTAAGACTAGGGAAAGGATAGGTCCATTAAAAACTGAGACAGGTCAAATAACAGATAGTGATGAAGAGATGAGTAGTATTTTTAATAAATATTTGTATCTGTATTTACTAAAGAGGAACTTAACAATATGCCTTCAGCCCAACAAGTCTATGTGGGTGGGGACGAGGACAGGTTGACGAGTTTAGCAGTTACCAGGGAGGATGTTCTTAAACAAATAGTAAAACTCAAACCAAACAAATCCCCAGGGCCGGATGAAGTGTTTGCCAGAGTGCTGAAAGAATGCAAAGAGGAGCTTTGTGACCCACTGTCAATCATATTTAATAAATCAATAGAGTCAGGCACAGTGCCAGAGTTTTGGAAAGTTGCTAATGTGATACCAGTTTTAAGAAAGGAGATAGATCACTTGCGTCTAACTATCGACCAATTAGCCTAACGTCTATTGTGGGAAAGTTACTCGAATCTATAATAGCAAATAAAATTCGTCTTCATCTTGAAAAACATAAATTAATAATTGAGTCGCAACATGGTTTTATAAATGGCCGTTCATGTTTAACAAATTTGTTATCTTTTTATTCTAGCATAGTTGAGGCAGTTGATAGTGGTAAGGATTGTGATGTTGTGTACCTTGACTTTAGCAAAGCTTTCGATACAGTGCCACATGAAAGACTGATTAAAAAGATAGAGGCTCATGGTATTGGGGGTGCTATATTAAGCTGGATTAGGGCATGGCTATACCAAAGGAAACAGAGAGTTAGTATAAAGTCAAGTCAGAGTGGGAAAATGTTGTAAGTGGAGTGCCTCAAGGCTCTGTCTTGGGACCTCTGTTGTTTATAATATATATAAATGATTTAGATTCAGGTTTGAGTAGCAACATTTGCAAATTTGCCGATGATACGAAAATCGGTAGGGAAATTAATTCGGAGGAGGACTCACTATCACTTCAAGTTGATCTAGATAGGGTTTTGAAATGGTCAAAGGACTGGCAGATGCAGTTTAATGCTGATAAATGTAAAGTTCTGAAGCTAGGTAATGATGATAGAGTTACAAGATACGAGCTAGATGGTGTTGAGATTGCGAAGTCGGATTGCGAAAGGGATCTGGGAGTTATAATTAGTAAGAATTTAAAACAAAAGGATCAATGCATAAATGTTCGTAATAAGGCAAATAGGACACTCGGATTTATTAATCGCAGCGTAAGTAACAAGACACCTGGTGTGGTTCTCAAGCTATATCTTGCTCTGGTTAGGCCCCATTTAGATTATGCAGTTCAGTTTTGGTCGCCATATTATAGAATGGATATAAATTCACTTGAACGTGTCCAGCGTAGGATGACTAAGTTAATTCCCCAAATTAGAAATCTTTCATATGAAGAAAGATTAACAAAGCTTAATTTGCATTCACTGGAAAGGCGAAGAGTTAGGGGTGACATGATAGAGGTTTACAAGTGGATGAATGGACATAACAAAGGGGATATTAATAGGGTATTGAAAGTATCAACACAGGACAGAACGCGAAACAATGGGTATAAATTGGATAAGTTTAGATTTAGGAAAGACTTGGGTAAATACTGGTTCAGTAACAGGGTTGTTGATTTGTGGAACCAATTGCCGCGTAACATTGTGGAGGTGGGGTCCCTCGATTGTTTCAAGCATGGGTTGGACATGTATATGAGTGGGATTGGGTGGTTATAAATAGGAGCTGCCTCGTATGGGCCAATAGGCCTTCTGCAGCTGCCTTTGTTCTTATGTTCTTATGTTCTTATGGTATAGCCATGCCCTAATCCAGCTTAATATAGCACCCCCAATACCATGAGCCTCTATCTTTTTAATCAGTCTTTCATGTGGCACTGTATCGAAAGCTTTGCTAAAGTCAAGGTACACAACATCACAATCCTTACCACTATCAACTGCCTCAACTATGCTAGAATAAAAAGATAACAAATTTGTTAAACATGAACGGCCATTATAAAACCATGTTGCGACTCAATTATTAATTTATGTTTTCAAGATGAAGACGAATTTTATTTGCTATTATAGATTCGAGTAACTTTCCTACAATAGACGTTAGGCTAATTGGTCGATAGTTAGACGCAAGTGATCTATCTCCTTTCTTAAAAACTGGTATCAAATTAGCAACTTTACAAACTGGCACTGTGCCTGACTATGGATTTATTAAATATGATTGACAGTGGGTCACAAAGTCCTCTTTGCATTCTTCAGACTCTGGCAAACACTTCATACGGCCCTGGGGATTGTTTGGTTTGAGTTTACTATGTTCCACGTGTACATTATTTGATATCTCTCTCGTCTCCTTTCTAGTGAGTACATTTGGAGGCTTTGAGCCGATCCCAATAATTTAGGTGTTTATATCGCGTCTATATATGCCGTATATGTTCTCTGTACTTACCCGTCTATTTTAGCAATCTCTTCTGCTCTGAAGGGGAAGAGAGTACTGAGCAGTACTCAAGACGGGGAAAGCACAAGTGATTTGAATAGTACAAGCCATTGTGCATGTGAATCCCTTGATTTGAAGTTTCTCGTAATCCATCCTATCCATTTTTCTTGCAGTCGTGACAACTACTGTATTGTGTTCTTTAAATGTAAGGTCATCTTCCGACGTGATTATTCCTTCATACCTCTATATTGCTTTTTCGTTCTATAGTGTGACTGGACTTCGGTGTATATATGTTTTTCCATTTTGTATATTTTAGTTTTACTATAACGCAAGAACTGGAACTTATCTTTATTAAACTATATTATTTGTGGACACCATTGAAAGACCTAATTTACATGAGATTGGAGGTTTTCTGTGTCATCTATATTGTGTAGTCTTATGGAGATCCTATGGGCTCTGCATAGGATGATACAGTATAGTTTCTGTTCTTACCTACGATATGAGGATGAGAAAAAGTACTGGAGCAAGTATCGTGTGCCTTGGGGACTGAGCTTTTAACGGTGGATGATCCGGATTGTATTTTATTGACTTTTACACCTTCCCACGCTAGTGTCAAGATTCCACGCTAATATGATGACCTAACAACGCTACTGTCGCCTCCTAAAATAATTATGATGAGACAACTATTTAAGGCCTAATATTATAGTTTATCTTTGATATGATTCAGTACCATTACTTACCTTGCGGTTACCTTGAGGTGCTTCCGGGGCTCGGCGATTCACCCAGCGGCTCGGGTCGTCGACCAGGCCTTCTGGTTGCTGGACTGATCAACCAGGCTGTAGACGCGGTCTTCTCGCAGCCTGACGTATGAGTCAACAGCCTGATTGATCAGTTGCTGCCAGATCAGTAAACTTGACTAGTCTATCTGCCTTAAATGTATAGGACTAAGCCAGACGTGTTCCTAAGTGGTACTTGGTGCGAGCATGTCGCTGTGCTACCTCTACTCGCCCCAGGGTGACCCTGACCAGGCTGCATGATGCGGTCTGGTCGGGGTCATGACCAGTTCAAGCGGTGCTGCTACTCACCAGCACTCCCACCTGCTGCACCATGGAGTACCAGACAACGTCAACACATCGCGAGTGGTCCTTTAAACTCTTATAACTTATTGTCATTCGGGTAGTCATACCGCTCACGGAAATGAAACGGTCAATCCGGCCATCCAACTGATCTGTAGCGGTAGCTGAAGGTACACAAGTACAGTTCGGTGGCTGCGATTTCACTCCTGAATGGGGCTTAATAGCTCCAAAGCGGCGCTAGAAAGAGATGTAGGCAGGTAGATTCCGTTTACATTGAGATCCCTCTCGAGATCGGTGGTTCATTAACAAGGACCTCCTGTGGCATCGATCCATTTAAAGAGGGGCCCCTTGTGGCAGTGATCCAGTTACAACATTTCCTGTAATAATCCTGGCCTGGCCTGGCCAGTAAACTCCGGAACCCTCTCCAAGTATGCTCCAGGGTAATCCAGTACAATGGCGGTGTATATATGGAGAGGCCAGGTGTGGCAGTTGGTCCACGTGTGGTGTGGAGAGGTGCCAGGTGTTGGCAGTTGGTCCACAGTGTGGTGTGGAGAGGTCAGGTGTGGCAGTTGGTCCACGTGTGGAAGGGTGGAGGAAATAGGGTAACTAGGCCAGGTGTGGCAGTTGGTCCACGTGTGGTGTGATGGAGGTCAGGTGTGGCAGTTGGTCCACGTGTGGTAGGTGGAGAGGTCAGGTGTGGCAGTTGGTCCACGTGTGGTTGTGGAGAGGTCAGGTGAGGACAGTTGGTCCACTTGTGGTGTGGAGAGGCCAGGTGTGGAAGTTGGGTCACGTGTAGGTGTGGAGAGGCCAGGTGGGCAGTTGGTCCACAGGTAGTGCGTGTGGAAGATTGGTCAAAGGTGTTAGGCAAGGTTGGTCAGTGTGGCAGTGTGAGTATTGGGTCAGGTCAATCACTTTGCATATCATGTGATTGCCCAGAGAATGAAGTTGACAGAAGCAGCAGGGAAAATGTAATTGGGCATATTGACGAGTTCTAAAAATGTAGGTCAAATAATGATCTACCTACCTACAAGGCAGGTAGATGATCATTGAAAAAAAAAGGCTGAGTATGAAAAAAAGTGGTGGGTCCGGAGCTTTATGAGGCACTGGCATGGCACCGTTGCCAGCAATGTTGCCAGAGCCATCCAACAAACCAGCCACACCTTCTTAGTCGTGTTCTACAGCACCATGGTTAGCATGTGGAATAACAACGAGCTTCGATAAATGTGTTTTGATAAAGCCTA
>WNGS01164858.1:50838285-50919262 GCA_020271785.1 Procambarus virginalis
AATGTACAAGACCCTAAACTTATGCTGAAGAACTGCTGTGCAAGTCCTATATACCTACTCCTGTACATTTTATTTGTATTTTGTACATATTTTGTATTATAGAATGTTTTATAGAAGTCATTAAGGAGATGCTTTTTTTCATATGCTTATCAGGGAGTTATGACATACTAGCAAGAGATAACAGTGCTTGGCTTTTCATGTCAGCTTTGTAGTTAATCCCCTGGTAAATGATGTATTAATATTATTATATATAATAAAAAATACACTGTTCCATATTCCACTTCTATTCCTAGCAATGAAATAAATATTACTCTTAACATGGAGTCTGAAAATCGCACAAAAAGATACAGTAAATTGATGTTCAGTTTTTTAAGAAATATAGAGGACCAAATCGTAATTATCAAAAGACACCAAACCTGGTAGACTTGAGCAAGTCATATTCAGAAATTTATAGTGTTAAGGCTGCCAATATGAGAGCTCCCTCCCCCCTTAAAAAAAGAAAGCGGCAGAATGTGACAATTGTGTGTGTAGTTAAATATTAACCTTAACCAGAGAGATTCCAACTTTCTTGTTACCATTGTAGGAGGAGGGACCCATTTAACATTATTTGGAATAGCTAACAGTACCAAGTAGCATTATGAACGACAGTAGAAATCTGAGCAAGGAACTTGTTTCTGGGAGATAGAACGAACTCGAATAGTCTCTTAACTGAGCGCTTCTGCAAGATTATTAAGAGGCAACATCAGTATGGTTAGGAACAACTAATGTTTAATTTTTAACCTAACCTAACCTGTAGCTCCCAACTAGCCGCTGGCTACCAGTCAGTACAGAGCTGAAACACCACAAACTGATGTACTGGTGAACATGGTTGGGAAGGAGTCAGGGAGCTACCAAGTTCCACCGGAATGAGGCGTTTCATTATATTCAAATGCTGGTTTTCTGGGAGGCTCCCTGAAGTTAACCACAGAGCAAAAGGCAAACAAGGGACTTATCTTTCCTCCACCCCTATGTTAAGTACTAGGTCGAAGAAATATGGGACTGGGAAACCCAGCCTAGTGTAACACAAGACGAATTGGGAAAACCCAATGATATTTTGACAACAGACTTTAACCCTTATAAATACAATGCTATGATATTTTGACAACAGACATCAACAATGCTATGTGCATAGCTAACATATTTCGACAACAGACTTCAACCCTGCTAAATGCAATGTTATGACATTTCAGCAACAGTTTTAAACCCTGCAAAAAGCAATGCTATGATATTTCGACCACATTCAACGCATTCATTCATTCACATGCATTGCTAAATGCAATGCTATGATATTTTTTACAACAGACCTTGAACCCTGTTAAATTCTATGCGATGATATTTCAACAACAGACCTCAATGCAATGCTATGATATTTAAACAACAGACTTCAATGCAATGCTATGATATTTCGACAACAGACTTCAACCCTGCAAATGCAATGCTATGATATTTTGACGACATACTTCAACCCTGCAAATGCAATGCTATGATATTTCGGCAACAGACTTCAAACCTGCTAAATGCAATGGTATGATATTTCCACAACAGACTGATTGATGAAGATTAAGCCACCCAAAAGGTGGCACGGGCATGAATAGCCCGTAAGTGGTGGCCCTTTTGAGCCATTACCGGTATCAAAAAATGATACTGGAGATCTGTGGAGGCGCAACTGCACCCTGCGCGACGGGAGATGTCTCCCGGACCAAATGGTGAGTTATTATTCTGATTGATTGATTGATGAAGATTAAGCCACCCAAAAGGTGGCACGGGCATGAATAGCCCGTAAGTGGTGGCCCTTTTGAGCCATTACCAGTATCAATAGATGATACTGGAGATCTGTGGAGGTGCGACTGCACCCTGCGTGACGGGAGATGCCTCCGGTGGTTACTCCTGATTGATAATTGATTGATAAAGATTAAGCCACCCAAGAGGTGGCACGGGCATGAATAGCCCGTAAGTGGTGGCCCTTATGAGCCATTAACAGTATCGAGAGATGATACTGGAGATCTGTGGAGGTGCGACTGCACCCTGCGTGACGGGAGATGTCTCCCGGACCAAATGGTGACCAAATGGTGAGTTATTATTCGCCACTCTGCTGCTTATATGCTCGGGCAACACCTCACCGTTCTCCAAAGGTTGACAAGAATGGTATGTGGAAGTTGGGAAAAGTTTGAGTTTCATAATTAGTACCAAGAAGAGCTTTGCTTCTCTCGTTAGGCTAATGCGTTTGGAGCGAGTATATTATTGGGATAATCTACTCGCTACAGAACTCCCCCTACCAGGGGATGAAAGGAAAAACACTTGATCAAGGAACCTAGCTGGTCGGTGAATTGTACGCCCTGCTCGCGTTGTATAACCCTCAAAGTTAACTTCCTCCTCTTCGCTGATGTCATCTAACTGGGGTCGTAGGGTGGGAGGTCGCACTGGATCGTCCGTCGTCGTAGGATCAGGTGGTGGTGCAGCTGGTAACTGGTGTTATAGGATGGGAGGTCGTACAGGGTCGTCCGTTGTCGTAGGTGGCGGTGCTCCTGGTAACTGTGGTCGAAAAGTGAACGGCGTAGTCGGCGGATGTGTCTCTGGAGGGATGTCTGGGGCAGCGTCACAGTGTGCTGGTTTAAGGCGATCGACGGGGATGTTTACCGCTGTTCTCGGCGTTCAATGGTGAAGAACTTCGGTGTTCGAGAAACCACTTTAAATGGTCCTTCGTAAGGTGACTGTAGAGGGCGACGAACAGCGTCGACTCTTACAAACACGTGTTCAGTTGTGTGGAGCTCACGAGGCACATATATAGCACGAGTTGTCGGTTGGCGTGGTGGTGTAGGCCGAATGTTTGTCATGGCCGCCCGTAATTTCTGGACAAAAGTGGGTTCTGGGGGTGTGATGAGTGGCGTCGGGGTTAAGAATTCGCCCGGAAGCCGCAGGCTAGATCCGTAAATGTAACGTACGTTTATGTTACGTTGTTGGGTTGATTAGACACACAGTGTTTAGTGAGTTTCATATTTATTTAGTAGTCCTGGATACAGCAGTGTCGTAGACGTTGAGACGATGCCTGGACCAGAGCAGAGAGCTGAGTGTAGCCGGAGTCGCGGAGCTCTATGTGGGAGAGCGTTGTAGCTGGATGAGGTCGTAGTCTGCTGTCTGCTCTGTGTCGAAGCTGTAGCGTCTTGGGTCGATTAGAACTGCCCACGCCGAGTACTACATTCTTGACTGGAGATTGTACTGGTTTTCTATTCTCAAATCGCTGGCTTAAATACGGTGACTACACCTCACAGTAAGATAGGAGGGTGGAAAAACCGTTACCTGTAAATAGAGATAGGATTATAGCTTGTGTACTTAGTTATGTCATTAAGATAATGAGATAATGGAGCGAGTATAAGGATTACTCGCTACAGGACTCCCCCTGCCAAGGAATGGAAGAAAAGCCATACAACAAAAAATACGAGGCTACTGTTCCCTGGATCGCTGTGGAACATGTAGTCCGGTACCACAAGATGCAGGCAGTGTGTGGACAAGCTCGGTGTAGCAGGAGAGAAAAATGTGCATGATTGTTGCGTCCTTGGGTCGCTGGTGGAGCATTTAGATTCGGGGCGGATGGTCTCGGGCACCAGGACATTAGGAGATAATGTAGGCACGTAGGTAGGACAACGAGGGAATCACTGCTAGAGCTGAATTGTCTTGGAGGCGACGAAGAGTCGGAAATGCAAGCTGTAAGTCCTGTACTGCCATAGGTACTTGAGTCGGCAGAGCATCAGAATGCAGTGAACGTGTAGATGAATCTGACAAAAGAGCAGCTTTCGTGGGCGTCCCTGTAGGACAAGCAGTGCCCTAGCAGCGACGGAGAGTCGGCAGGACAGGCTGTAGATCCCACATTATGTAGTTACTGATGAAGCTGCCAGATGAGTGAGTAGCGATCGTGGAGCAGCAAGCCGTAATAGATGAAAATGCAGAGATGATCGCGATGAAAATCATAGCTGTGGCGAGGGTGTTGGCAACGTTCCACGACAGGTGGCTGCAGTCCACAGCAAGCAACAGCAGTAGAGGTCCAGTGAGAGTCCATCGTGGCTGGGTATCGTCGAAACTCTCCGGGGTCACCAATGTAACAGTTCAATTGTTACGTAAAGTATGGTGACAATAAACACAAACACTAAGATAATATATATATTTGGTCGAATATACAGAAGTACACGGGTGATACTTTGGTGTGAGTTGAGCGCACTGAGCGTCGGTACAGTATCTCGCAAGTGTCTGTTCTAGACCACACTTGAAAGTAGACTAGTTATTATTCGATGATTGATTGATTGATGAAGATTAAGCCACCCAAAAGGTAGCACGGGCATGAATAGCCCGTAAGTGGTGGCTCTTTTGAGCCATTACCAATATCAATAGATGATACTGGAGATCTGTGGAGGTGCGGCTGCACTCTGCGTGACAGGAGTTGTCTCCCGTGAGTTATTATTCGATTGATGAAGATTATGCCACCCAAAAGGTGGCACGGGCATGAATAGCCCGTAAGTGGTGGCCCTTTTGAGCCATTACCAGTATCAAGAGCTGATACTGGAGATCTGTGGAGGTGCGAATGCACCATGCATGACGGGAGATGTCTCCCTTATGAATGTGTTAAGATGAAGATGAAGCCACCCAAAAGGTGGCACGGGCATAAATAGCCCGAAAATGGTGGCCATTTTAAGCCATTACCAGTATCAAGAGCTGATACTGGAGATCTGTGGAGGTGCGAATGACGGGAGATGTCTCCCTTGTAAATGTGTTTAAGATGAAGATGAAGCCACCCAAGAGATGGCACGGGCATGAATAGCTCGTAAGTGGTGGCCCTTTTGAGCCATCACCAGTATCAATAGATGATACTGGAGATCTGTGGAGGTGCGACTGCACCCAGCGTGACGGGAGATGTCTCCCGTGAGTTATTATTCGATTGATGATTGATAAAGATTAAGCCACCCAAGAGGAGGCACGGGCATGAATAGCCCGTAAGTGGTGGCCCTTTTGAGCCATTACTAGTATCAAAAGATGATACTGGAGATCTGTGGAGGTGCAACTGCACCCTGCGTGACGGGAGATGTCTCCNTATGCCAAGTTTTCATGAATTAATTGTTTTTCGACTACCGAACCTACCTAACCTAATCTAACCTAACTTTTTCGGCTACCTAACCTAACCTAACCTATAAGATAGGTTAGGTTAGGTTAGGTAGGGTTGGTTAGGTTCGGTCATATATCTACGTGAATTTTAACTCCAATAAAAAAAAATTGACTTCATACATAATGAAATGGGTAGCTTTATCATTTCACAAGAAAAAAATTAGTGACAATATATTAATTCATGAAAACTTAGCTTATTAGGCAAATCGGGCCTTGCATAGTAGGCTGAGAAGTGCGTTCTGGCTACTAGGTACGACATATATATATATATATATATATATATATTATAATTATGCATGTATACAAAACAAAATAGTCTTGTTAGTCAACTTGCCCCTATTTGAGGCAAGTTGACTAACAAGCCAATGACTGCAATTGTTTTTAATTTTCGTTAAATATAACATAGAAATTTAATCAAACCTAACCTAACCTAACCTATGCTAGCCTAAGCCAAGCTAACCTAACCTAACCAACTCGGCAATTCATGATCTTAATATAATACTGTTAATTGGATAAACCAATTTGAAAAGAAATGTTTGAAAATAACGAAATTAACTGTGCTTGTTAGGAAAATTGGGCCTTGCACACTTGTCCGAATGGTGTGGTTCTCACTATTAGGTATGACATAAACATATACATAAGTTGAGAGAGAAAAAGATTCGCACTCAAACATGCATATCGATTGCCAGTCTTGAATTATGGGTAGATATTTGTGTCCTCCCTTTTCATTTACCATCATTTGGATACTGTCATAACAGTTCTGAGAAAGATGAAATTAATAAAACGGATAGCTCACTCATGTAAAAAGGAAGAGTTGGGAAAGTCTTCCCTCCCCCCCCCCCCCCCCATGATCCTGCTCTGCTAATATACAACGTAACACCCCCCCCCCCCCACTGTCAACCCACTCCACAGTCAGAGTCCCTTTAATCATGTGAGGATAAATAGATTTCATAAGACCCAATGTGCTAACCGATATCAAAACAATTTATGTTATCGTCTATTAAGCCCTTCAGTAAAAAAAAGTATGGGGACCTAATTAGGTCCCGTTTTGAGGTGGTGGTGAGTGGAATCGATGGATTGGCCAAGCTCTTATCCGCCAAATCCGTAGAGGGTGCGACCCTGGCGCTTCAGAGCGTACACGACGTCCATGGCAGTGACGGTCTTCCTCTTGGCGTGTTCTGTGTAGGTTACAGCATCACGGATGACGTTCTCGAGGAACACCTTCAGGACGCCACGGGTCTCTTCGTAGATGAGACCGATATACGCTTGACACCGCCACGACGAGCTAAGCGACGAATAGCGGGCTTGGTGATGCCCTGGATGTTGTCACGTAGCACCTTACGATGACGCTTGGCGCCACCCTTTCCGAGTCCCTTGCCTCCCTTGCCGCGTCCAGTCATGGTGTTGAAGTTGTGTGAATAAGATCCGATTTCCCGACTATATCCCCTCAAGCGGACGTACTAGTAGCATTGCAACTCCTGCCTGCCCTTACTTTATGCTTGTGGTCGAGTAGAGACGCGGCTTTCTTACAACGCTTTCAAAACTGCAGTTGCCTACTCGTCTGTTTCACGTCCCTGTGAAATGACTTTGGCACAAAAGCCAAAAAGACGTTTTGTTCGGTTGCAGCCGTCTCCTTTTTTTCTGGTGAAGAATGAAATGGCGAGCTTCCGTAGGTTATTGATGCTTGGTTGGTCAAGCCATGGGTGCATCATGTGTTATCCGGTTGCGGCTCTGTCATTACCTGTGCGCCTCGGCCTCTGTGTCCGTGGACTCACTTTGGGTTGATCCGATTTCTCTCTCCCTGTTTCAGGGCTTGGGTCTGTCAGGTGGTCTGCAGGATGGTAAAGTCTTGCCAGCCTGCGGTCTACCCTTGTGCCCATAACGTTCGTAAGTATGCTGCTCTGACTGCAGTGTCTGGCAACTTGTCCTGGGCTGACATTTGGGCGCGGGGATTTTGGAGGTCGAACAGGGTCCTGGCTGCCTGTTGGTAAATGTTCCTGGTCCCAGTTGTTTGTGTGTGGCTTTAGGTTGCAGGTTGCAGCCAGTTGTCTCGTCCTAGAGTTGATCCTCACGGTGCGACCCAGGCAAGACCCTCTTTTTACTTATCTGTGGTTATTTAGCTCCAGGGTGCCAAAGGGGCTCTCCCATAGAAAACCAGCATGAAACTCCATTTTCTGCCCCGGAGGCTCACCTTCCTTCCCAAAGAAAAGCAAAACCTTCCCCTCCCTCCAGTCAGTGCTTTGGGTTTTGATGCTCAGCTGCAAACTGAGGTGTGAGGAGTCAGCATGTTGGTCTGGGGCTCCCTCCCCCCCCTCCCGGGAGAGGAGGGCTGCGCAGACAAGCTGCATGGTGGCGGTGAATGACAATTGCTTGTTTGCTGGTTTCTTTTGTTTTCTTTTGGAGAGTTCTATTTCTCTGTTCAGTTTTTGTTTTTTTACAATTTCTACCATGTGTGTTTGTTTCGAGATGCCAACTTTTCTGGGTGCCTAAACCCGGTTGATGGCAAACAAGGAATACCCCCAAATGCAAGGGGGTCTCCTTAACCCTTAAACGGCGCAAAACAGGGTCCAGGAAGCAAAAAACATTCAAATTATGTAAAAATTTACTCAAATGTTAGCAAATCTCCAACTTATTGGCTTCAGCATTGTGAAACTTTCACCAAAATATTTTCAGAAATTGATTTTAGACGAATTTTTTTTTAAAGAAGAACGTTTTGTTGATAAGGAGAACAGCTCCTGTTAACTGGAACTGATGGATAATGCAGTAATAGAGAGTTGAAGTACCTGTCCGATACACAAAGAAGAAGAATATTAGTAAGAAGTGTCCACAAAGTGGATATGCAACTGGTGCCTTTATAGCATTGCTGAGTATAATACATAACACAAATAATAATAGGTATGTTGTTATGCTCTGTATTGTTATATATCATATAAATACATTGCCCAATGTTAGTATCTGTTTCTTTTCATCAATGTCCAATAAATATATTTTTTGGGGGAAATTCTTTTTTTCTTAACACTTTCGTGCTTTCTGGGAAGCATAAAAAAACTTACCCTGTGTGCTTTGGGCGTCTCGCGCGCTTAAGCGGTAGGAGCGAAAAGTGTACACTCTTTTTTCTGTCCTGACACTAATTGTAGACCTACGTATTTAAATTTGGTATCACTGTGTTCGCAATAGAATTCTCTATAAGAACATACATATAAAATACTGCCAAACAGAAACTGTTTGAAACAGTTCAAACAGAAACAGAAGCTCTCGCCAAACTGTTTGGCGAGAGCGCCAAACAGCAACAAATGTTTCCACTCTCTTAATGATTGCGATGACCACATTTATCCTACATCATTGATTATGGTATCATTGGAACCGCAATAAAATTCTCTATATGGACATATGCATATAAATATAGAATCAATGTCGCAACCAACCCACAAGACGGTTGGAAGTGGCTGAAGTGTTACCCGCGGCGGCATATCGGCGCCATACAATTGTTATACCAAGATGAATCACTGCCATGCCGTTTTCTTTAATAAGCTCTTTGGTTATTAGAAAAAACGTAAATTACATGGTGAACATTTTGAGACTAACTAAAATAAAATCGCATAATAAATAAAATTTATATAATTATTTAACCATTGGACGCCAGCCGGCGTCCAGAGGGCAGAATCAGGAGAAAAAGATTGGACGCTAACGATCGGCCGCTAAGCGCGAAAGTGTTAAGTATTTAGTTTTTTCTCCTTTGTTTATTATCTGATTTTGTTGTAACCTTTACATCCTGGAGAGTGCATACCCGTCCCTAACTATGCGAAGACAGAATGAAATTGGTCAACAAATAAATCAGTCACAGCTTGCGAGAACTTGGGACTTTGAATTTTTTGCCTGATTTTTTCAGAGATTTCAAACTCTATTTTCTTGGTCTCTTTAGGTTGTTTTGATGATTAGGGGCCAGATTAGGGCTTTTTCACTTGTATAAAGTACAGGGGTATACCCTAAATATATTCCCTAAATCATTATAATTACTGTGTTATAATTATTCCCATACTGTACTGTATTTTTTTTTTTTTATATATCATTTCAACACACATTGACCTACAATTTTCACATTTGAGTACGAATGCCAAACAATGTTTATTAAAACATACAAGTAAATTAATGAGTTAGAACTACCTTATTCATTGTTGATAACTTCAATTATACCTTATTCATTGTCGATAACTTCAATTATATCTATAACTAGAATTTTAACTTTGATTCAGATAAAAAATCCAGTTTCTGATCGATTCTCACCATTTTTACTTATAGTGTGCACAGCTGTCTGTTCTTCAATCCCTATAAAATGGATTTTTCATAAACCCTAAACGTTTGGAGTTGTACATATTTTTTTCTAAATTTGCTGCATATTTCAAATGCAGTGTTGACAATTTTTTTACAGTGAACTATATTGAAAACCTATATTCTAATTTGATGAAAATGAAGATCATATGCTATTCTGAGAGCATAATAACACCAAATGAATAACTGGTGATATTTTATATTTTTTAATCTGATTGAAAATCTGAAGTTTTCAATATTTTAAAAATATTTTTTATTTTCTTGTTTTTGAAGTTACGTTGGTGATCGTTTAGACAAAGTTGGATCATTTCCTAGTTGATTATGCACAAAAAATTGGAAAGTGTTTGTGCAAGTTTGAGAAACTGATGTTATATCCAGTCATATAAGGTATGCATGTTTTGTGCCATTTAACCCTTAAAGTGCGCATCACATCATATGACGTGCTAGGCGTTTTACCAGTCAACTGCTCTTCACGTCATATGATGTGTTTGAGTACTACGCAAGATTTAAACGGCCCGCGGATACACGGGGTTCACCACACCTTCATCAGGGCTCTTGTAAACAGACGCCATTTTTAAAAAAAATCGTGGGCCAAACTCCCGGGTGTTAGGGGCCTCAGTATCGCGTAAGCTACCAAGCCTGACGCACGCAGCATGAGCTCACAGCACTGCTGTTCAGCTTGTGACCACAGCATCGCCTAAAAATGCCAAAATATACTTGTTCATGCTATTATGTAGCGATGATATTATTACAGAAGACCCCTGACTGTGATAAAAGTGACCAGGGTTCTGATAATAGAAGGATTGCGATGATATTTAGCGCTGTGCACCATGGAGGGAGGAGTAATGCTGTGGGAGGGAGGGTGGTGGTGATGTTTTCTGACTGTGTGTGGCCACCTTTTATTGACTGCACTCAGCATACCAGCTTAGTGGTTCGCTATAGTGAACACAAATGTAGATACTTATATATAACGTGTGTATAGAGGGTATAAACAGCAAGAGAAGGTTTGGAGCCGCCATTTTGGTGAGGGCGGTGGCGTCGTCTGCACGACGCCACCGTGCAGACGACGGTGTTGTTTACTGGTTACCACGATGGTCTATGGGCACCATACCAGTTTATTTGTACAAGTATGGTGAATAAAACAGGTAGATATTTATTTATAATGTGTGTATATAGCGTAATAACACCACACAGTATTGTTGGAGGAGAAATATTAGTGTCTGGCCTTGAGGGAGGCAGCCATCAGCTGACTGTGTTAGGTCCTATGTCTTTGTGACTTTGCTCACCATACAAGCTTAGATGTACAGTTATGGTGAACAAAATATGTAGATACTTATATATAACGTCTGTATATACAGTAGTGAATTATAGCAAAAACAGTATTGTGGGAGGAGAATGTGGGCGAGTCAGATGACTGGAGGGAGGGCGGGAGTGGCTGGCTGGTACACGGCGGTCACTCCTCGTTACTTTTTGACTCATAATAGCTACTTAGTGGTTCGTTATAGTGAACAAAACATGCAGATACTTATATATAACCTGCGCTTATAGTGTAATAACCGACAAAGTATTTGTTCACTGATTGATGAACATAACTGAATCAACAATATGCACACCATATTTTTGAGTACAGCAATGATTCACTCATTTTATTATATAAATATATCAAACTACACACTATTGAATAATATTACAGCAAAAAAACTATGAAACATCAATCAGAGACATTGAAATAATTAGGTAATTATCTCTTTGTGGCAACTCTGGCCTGACAGCTAGCGAGCAACAGACCGCCTGGGACGCATGCTGAGTCAGCGCCTATAATTTGCCAGACTTCCCCGCCCTATAGCGGGCAATATATGGCACTTACGATTTTTTTATTATTTTTCCCGTGATCAGTGAACACAAATTAACAGGTTAGGAAGAAAAAATAATTTTTTTTTTTTCAAAATGACATGCGCCTGTGGGGATGGCAGGATATTAGACCCCGAGCATGTTAAGGGTTAAGGGTTAAGCCATTGCTCCCTGTATCTCTCTAAGGGGGCCAGATTCCGGCTCTGGTCTCGGGTAGACAGGACTTCATTGACTGAAGCCCAGACTAATATAGCGTATATCAGTCCTATAGCTCCAGGGAGCCTCCGGGGCTCGCCCAGAAACTGGGGTTTTATTATATTCAACGCTGGTTTTTTATGTTAATGGTAATTTGAAATGTGAGAGAAGATAATATGGTATCACATTTTCTGAAATAGTTTTTGATGAGGTGGCTTATATGATATGGAGAAAAGACTTGAGGATTAAAAGCTTGTTTAGTGACCTAAATGTCTTATTTATTATTGCAGGCACTAGTGAAGGCAGCATGAACATGACTGAAGGTGAGGAATTAAGCGTAATAGAGTTAGATCAAGGGGATGGATGGACGAGAGTCAGGCGAACTTCTGTCTTTGAAGAAGGATTTGTACCTACTTCATATATTGAAATGACCCTATATAATAACTGTTAAACATTCCTATTTAATAGACATAATGTGCTTTATGGATTACAATGTCTTGTGCCTATGAAAGGGTACTAAATAAAAACAATTAGTGATGTTGGAAATAGATATATACCATATTTGATAGTGACAAGCTTTGTGTGGAAGTGTTTAATCTTGTTTTAATACAGTACATCACAAAGTATGTTAATTCTAGTAATGCCTTTTTTGCATTACTATTTGAAACATTATATTTTTTCATGATCTGCTCTAAAATTGACATCGGTCTGCAAGTGCTCAACATTTTACTCAAGATCCCTCCATCTCTTTTTGAGGATGAAATCAATTGTAGTAGGATTTAATAGTTTTAACTTTTTCGTCGTTGAATGTACACCTTTTATTTAAAGATATATGCAGGGATACTGCATTTTATTATATTTCTCTTAAAAATACTTCCTTTATAAGTTTGAAATCTTGTTACAAAAGTTATTCTGGATTTGTTATTTAAATCAAAAGTACATTTCATAAAAATGTGTTAAAACAAAATACTAATTTTTATGGGGGTCAGTAATGCTTATTTTCATTTTTGTGTAGAAAAAATGAAAATGGAATAGACATATATTAATTATTTTGTGTGACTAGTTGCAGATACATGAGTTTTATAAAAGTACTAGTGTCAAAGCTATAATTAGATTAACATAGCCAGTATGAGACATAAATCATCAGTGTAACAATTTATACGCTTAACGGTAATTAAGAACATTGTTGTAATATTTGCATCATGTCATTATGGTCTGTGTTGCATTACTGAATCATACATTGTACTTCTATATTCACCTAGCATGCACACTGTAATGCATGTTAAACATAGTGAATATTCATAAGTTTTAACTTTTCCATGAAAACTTGTTATTCAGATAAGTCTTCTGTGGAATCATACATCAGACTAATGATACGGAATTGAAAGTTCCAATTAATTTTTATGGGGTAATGATCAAAAACACTTCCTGTAAAAGGAAGTCCCAAATATTTTATATATGGTACATCTTTTATTCAAGTTAAAGTGTAATTTTCCTTTTATGTACAATATCACATAGATTTGTACAGTACTGTGATTGTTGTGTTGGTGTAAATGATGAATGTGTGTGTGTGTATATTGAAAGACATGAACTAGTTTTATTGCCCACATATTTGGTTTTCTGCGATAAGTCATTTTATAATCATGCATTTTATGACTGGCTGTGTATTTCTGAACCAGTGGAAGCATATTGTATGAACACATTTCACAAACACTTCTTGTCTCATATAGAGAAGTATTTTTGGCCTGATGTTTCATCATTTGGCTATGTATAATGTNTCATGATTGTGGTGTCTTGCTACACTGTTGCTAGTCACACTGCACCACCCACTTGAGGGCATTCCCGTGCCCGTCACTGTAAATCAATGGAGTACTGTTATTATATATTTTATGTACATGTACAGCATTTGAACATTTTGCAATTTTACAATAATTTTCTACTTTTTTCACTTCTGTTTGACTATGCTGAATGCATCTTCATTCTTCCTTGCCATGCTTTCTAGTGAAAGAATCTAGGGAGTTCTTAGAGGGTCATTCCTCAGGGATGGAACATTATAAGAGGGACACAGACCTAACTATATAATTTTTTTTTTTAAACAATAACTCTGAAAAGGAAGTTTCAACCAAGCATTCCTCTTTAAATCATAGATCCTTTAAGATTTAAGGCAACAGTACTTGAGAATTAGCTCAGTCTCATGTCTCCAGCATATTGTGGTTGTTCTCAAATATCATCATTCTGGACAGTTTTCTTATTCTTAATCTGCAGGAGCCTTTTTATTAATATCATAATTTCCTTTTGCAGCACTGTAACTAGATATTGAAATCCAGCACCATATATTGAAAGGCTTTATATACTTCAGTCAATATTGAAATAGCAGTGTTCAAATTGTATGTTGAATGTTTAGATTAGCTTGTCATGTCTTAGCAGGTTAATGAATAGCTCTTTTTATTTTTCCTTTATGAATTATGATGAATAAATTACTTATCTGTGTAGTTTAACACTAAACTTGCAAAACTTACTTAATTTTTATTGGTACAATTGCAGTGTGTTCTAATGCTGTGTAACAAAAGTGAATATTATACCTGTTGTCCTAGGCAACTTGCATAATTATTTGAGCTTAAGGTATTATGCATCATCCAATTTCCAATTTTTCTAAAGACTTTATTTAATCAGGTGATATATATTTAACACATTGTCATATGTATGATTCAATCTGAGAAGTGGTTAAGAGATTCCCAAGTTACAGTTGCCATTTGCTATTTATTTAGTTACATATGTACTTCCATGCAGCAAGTGAGAAGGTAGACATCATGTACAGTTGCTGTTTGGCTTGAGTTGCCTTTTGCTTATCCTCAGGTGAAACAGTTTTCAGTATCTCTATTACTTGGATCTGTAATTTCCTATACATCAAGTTGTTTCTGGATTTTCTTACTCTTTATCTTATTCTTTTCACTAATCTTCACTTACAATTGTACTATTTCTGCAACTTTAGTATGGGAGGACAACCTCGTTTCTTTATTATTGTCCATGTCACTTCTTCCTTCACCCCCTAAAACCTTCCCATTGGAACAGAGGCTTACATCCTATTTTCACTCTTCGTCTACCTACACCTCTAAACTGTGGTTTGATAGAATATGATCTGAAGCTATTTAAAAACTAGAGTCTTTCAGATTTTAGCACTAATCAATTGTAACTTATCATTCTACAACTGCAACTTATCATTCTACTGTACTCATTTATCTTTTCTACATGAACTTTGCAGTTGTCTGTTTTGCTTCACTTTCTGGATGTTTCTTTAGTGGTGATCATAATAATCCCTGCTCCCTTTGCCTCATGGGGAGCAGGGAACTATCAACTCATTTTAAGACAGGTCCTGTATGATGCAACAAACCCTCCAGGTCATTAGATCAAAGGGTAACCATGGACTGGGTTTTGACTCTGGTTTCCAATAGGTTACTAAGAACTCCTAGGCTGATGTGACTCACGTGTGGAGCGTCTCAATGCAATAAGCTTCGGGGAGCCACCAAAGCCTAACCAAATGAGGCATTTCATTACATTCAGCACTAATTGGGGATGTGTCTTAGGGGAGGGGTCAGCAACCCAGCATTCAGGGCTTCCCATGCTATTCTGTCTCAACATTAATGCCCTTAGAGCTCTTGGGGAGGGGGGGGGAAAGGTTTGTTCCAACTCCAGTTCTTCTTCCTCTGGGGGGGAGGGGAAGGGTGTAGTTAAAATACATTTCAGTATGTAGTTCATGGTTACCCTTTGATCTAATGGCCTGGTGGGTTTGTTGCATCATACAGGCTCTTTGTCTTAAAATGAGCTGATATTTCTGGGTACCAGTAAGCACCCTGGATACCCTCCTTTGTGCCTTTTATAACCCTTGCTATAGTTCAGATAAAACTGCTTCAGCTTCTGCTACGGGACCAAGACCATGCGTCTGAGATGGATCCAAACTTTTTTTTTGTGTAAAGATCATCTGCTTTCTGGATGCGATATGGGGATCCAGTTACCTCCTGACTGGCAAACAATCCCTTGTTTTACTTGATGAGTGACAAACGCTTTGTCATCCTTGAATACTTGCCTGGGAGGAGGAAGGCCCCTGTTTATTTTTTAGGTTTTTCTCTGAGGATTATCTTCGTGGAAATATAATGGCAGAGGGGCTTTGTATTTTTTTTTGGTGCACAGGATCTTATCAGAGCAATTGCAAGTCAATCTTGGCTCCTTAGCATCTTACTCTACTCTGCTTTTGTGGGTGGAAGTGGCCTCAACAACTTCTTTCTTCAGTGCATTCCATCTGCCATACAAGTTACAACAATTTCTTAGCATCTCTAAGAATCAATTGTGTATCACCAATGTCCTACCTCTTTTAATTTAAATTAACACTCCTGTTCATGTTATCTATTCCCCTAGTATCTGCATTTAATGATTATATCCCATTTCTTCTCGTCTGGATTGAGAGTTTGAGTTCCCTTAACCTCCACATAGTTAGGCTTTCTCAGTTCTAGTACTAATCTAGTTGCAAACCTCTGACCTTTCTCAAGCGTCTTTCTCTGTGGGGGAGTCCCATCGGCTCCCTGAAGCTATCCGAACTGATAGTGCTTTATTAGTTTGGGGTCATCAGTCACAGGAGTCCTTTGCCTACCTGGAACCACAAGCCAAACCTGGCCCCCTCAGAGAGGCGCAGGGAGCAATGGCTAATGAGCACTTAACATTTAAATAAAGTATGACATAATTGCCATCGACCGGGTAAGGACCCAGAAAGGTAGGCGAATCAAAATAGACAACTGTCTGGTTAACCTATACAATGTACATCCTAAAAGATAAAATGCCTCCCCTAGAAAGATACCAAACAAGCATCACTTCGTGCAACTAGGAGTCCTGCTTGTTAGTGCTCCCCACCCTTTCCCCAAAAAGGGGAAGGGGTTGGTTCCCCAGCTCTCAAGCGAGTTGGCAGCAGCCCACCATACCAGTTCTTGAACTGATGTGCTGGTAGTTGGCTCCCCACAGAAAACCAGCGTTGAATGTAATGAAACGGCATTTTCTGGGTGAGCCCCGGAGGCTCCCTGACAACCCTCCCTCCCACCGGTCGGCGTTTTTTTCGCGTTGGTTGAAGCTTAGCTTCCGAACTGATGCTAGGCAGTCGGTGCGGTAGGTCCAGAGCTCCCCCCTCCCCCTCTCGGGATGGGGAGGGCTACGTGGACGATCGGCGCGGCAGTAAAGTGTGATGTTTGCTTGTTTCCTTGGGATTGTAGGGAGTTTCTACCTCTCTTCGTTTTTTTGTTTTAGTTTTTACCATGTGGGGTTTGTTTTGTTATGCCTACCTTTCTGGGTGCTAACCCCAGTCGATGGCAGATAAGGAAAACCTCAACCACAAGGGGGTTTTCAGGGCCGTTGCTCCCTGAAATCTCTCTAAAGGGGCCAGGTTCTGACGCCGGTCCCTGGTAGGTCTGAACTCCTTAGCTAATGTCCCGGTCTAATATACATTAGCCCGATAAGTTCCAGGGAGCCTCCGGGGCTCACCCAGAAAATGGCGTTTCATTATATTCAACGCTGGTTTTTTGGGGGAACATGATAGTAGTGGAACACCTGAAGTGCAATTCTTGGTGGTATAAACATGTTAGTAGATGCTGAAGAATCATTAGCAGAAAAAAATGTACTATGATGAAATAAGGAAATCATTTGGTAGAGGCAGATTACCAGTATCTTGATAGGGATGAGTAGAACAATATACGAAAGAAATGGCATGGGAAGGGTGTTACAGGCTTAGAGGAGTGATTTAGCATATGCTAATACTTCTACTGTAGCCACCCCCTTGGAAGCTTATGAATGAGCACAAGGCATTATAGATATACATAGATAAAACATTATATTTACTTTGCAATTTGATTGGGAATCTGGGATTTTTTTTATTTATATTAGCTAATGATGTAGAAGCCGTATCGTCAACCCCAGAGCAGATAGAATTCCAAATGATATGGCCGTTGTGGTGGTTAATACGTCTTGGCTTTGAACTGTTTTTTGTTTAATAATGGCATAGTATAATTAAAATAACAAACCTTTACAATTGATGTTATTTTTAATTTGCTGCATTATTGCATCTTGCAAATAGAACAAATTTCATCTACTGAATTACAAATGCTGACTGATATTCACTGTGAATCATAATGCCACTTGATTTATATACTTAAAAAATACAATCACACTTTGGGAACTTTCTCAAATAGTCTTTTAAGAAAATTCAGGCCTGAACACACACACTTATTAATGTTATTAAATAGTCTTGTGATTTAAGTTTTAATTTTAATTAAAATCTATGTATCACCAACAGTTCTTACAAGAAAACATGGAATTGAACAGTACTGTTGTAATCATTTAACAATAAAATGAGTACACACTGTACTCATTATAGATTACTTTTTTAGTTGGATTAAAGTCTAGGAAATAATTAAACACTCGGTACCCTTAATGTAGCAAAGAAATTCAGTAGATTAAATTGTTTGTGTGGTTTGGCTTGTGTTTGCTTTGCTTGTGTGTGCTAACACTGATCTTCCACCCACTAATTCAGCTCGTCTCATAGTCCGGAGAGTGGCATTGGCCTCAGCCACAATTCCCTGCCTGGCTCCGACACCTATGATCAGCCAGACGGCGGCGATGATGACAATGCAGAGTTTTATGATGCCGAACCTCTTCCCATTATTGGAACATGTCGAGCACTGTACAGTTTTGAAGGTTTGTGTCCACTTTATCAATGTTTAATAACAAAGCATTTGGATTCAATTTATCATAATACTGTGTTTGACTTGATATACATGCCCTTATCTCAGTCTGTTGGACATCTCAATTTTTCATCATCCTACATATTGCAAGAAACACATACATTTCACCTACAGTAGTATCTTTCCAACACTGTATTAGTGAAAAATGCAATAGTCCCTTGTTTTCAATGAGTTCAGCCACGTATTTGTTCCTTTCCTGAACAATATGTCCATGAGCGACTCACCAAAATATGCAGTAAAGTAGTTCATTTTGCTCATGTCCTCACCAGTAAATGGGAAAAGGTCTGTAACCCCAACATCTGTGTTGTCAAATACAGGGATTTGTGGAACAAAATCTTTGCCATCACTCCACACAAGTACACCTGGTGTTTTGCGTGACCCCTACACACACTACGAGTGCGAACTGAAGATGAGGGCAAATAAGTTGAACATGAGGGAATTTGTTCCTCGTTGTCTCCATGTG
The DNA here is from genome assembly GCA_020271785.1 of Procambarus virginalis. Taxonomy (NCBI): domain Eukaryota; kingdom Metazoa; phylum Arthropoda; class Malacostraca; order Decapoda; family Cambaridae; genus Procambarus; species Procambarus virginalis. The sequence continues at coordinate 50,857,093 of WNGS01164858.1, forward strand.
GTGCCATGCGGCGGCCTTTGGCTGTAGCAGACGCTGACGCTGCAAAGTTCCGCCTGGTAACAATCCACACACCAATGCCACTAGTCACAGGAGTAGTAAAACTATTTTCAGATTCAACGTCACTAAAGCCGGAAAAAGTCATCTTCCACATATTGGTCACCCAAAGCAACATCATGCTGCACATGCCCACAAGAACTGTCTAGTGGTGGTGGTAGTGATGGTGCAGAGTAACAGGCGAGGAGGCGTTGGTGATGGTGTAGGCCTCACCCTGGAGGCAGGCACAATGTTGCTATCACTGTCTCGCAGGACTCACTACGAATCCTGTGTATAGTCTTTATCATTATCAGAGTCATCAGTATCGCTTTCCTCGGCTTCTAGAAATACTGTAATTCATTGTGAATTTCCTCATCGGTCATGACTGGGTGGAGCGGTTCACAGAGCGCAGTCGTGAGCCAGGAGGTGATGCACTCACCATAGTGTCCTGAAATTAACTGAGGCCTTCTTGCTATGGTAGCCTATGCTGGATTTTTTTTTTCCAAGATGGTGACTGTTTACTATCGCCCCTGGCTATTGTATGGGTTTACCATGCGGGAATTTTAATTCTTATGCAGTACTTTAAAATGTATATATACGATGTGTGCCTTTCAGCCATTTGAACCAAAATTGTATGTATACAATTTGTGCTGTTAAAGGGTTAATTCTTCATGTACTGTAACTTAATATTAGGGGCTCATTGAAATGTTTAGAGGATACTTCTCCTGTGATCAACCACTCGGAGAAGATGTCAGATATATATAGTACATATATACATAGGTATATAGTTATGTTTTGGTTTTCTGTGGGAAGCCCCTTCGGCTCCCTGGAGCTATAGGTCTGTTATAAACTATATTAGTCTGGGGCTTCAGTCAATGGAGTCCTTCCTACTGGGGACCAGAGCCTGAACCTGGGCCCCCTTAGAGAGGCACAGGAAGCAATGGCTTAACCCCTTAACTGCGTTGCCTCCAAATATGACACCCCCACAGTGCGCAGGAAATAAATTCTCTGGAAAAAATTATTTTTTCTTTTTAAAGTGTCAGAAACCCTTCCCTCAGTATGGGTATGTAGAAAAAAACGAAATTGTACTTACTTTGGCTGCTATGGGGTCCGTAAGTTGGGGCGTGACGTCGTCATTCCCTGTTCGCCCGTGATGTACGCTCCCGGGGCCAGTAGGGTGCTCGGGGTGGGGCGCGCGAGTTGCCGCGAATATCTTTTCGTTCATTTTTTTTGCACAGTTTCAAATACTTATTTTTTGTTTTTATGTGCTAATCCTATGTATAGTAAACACGTACACTATATTATGGCAGTAAAACATCCGTACTGTCCGAAGACACTGTGTTACGTGCATGACACTTGTGTACACATATGCTGCACATATTTACTACGTGTCATGCTAATTTGTGTGTATATACAATCTATTTACACACTATACACTGTCACACACTATATACATTCACCATCAACACACTCAGAACACCGCGAGCGAGAGCAGCCACAGCCAGCCAGTCTCCCTCACTCCAACATCTTACTCGCCAACATTGCTCCTTCCACCATACTGTTATAGTTCTTATTACACATGTTCTATATACCTATCTACATGTTTTATTTACCAGAACTATGAAAGTAAGCCAGTATTGTGTCCAAACATTACAGTAGCCAGCATACACTGCATGAAAAATCACACAGCAGACGACGCTACGATTACATCACCTCCCTCACCAAAATAGCTCCTCTCAACATTCTCCTGTTGCTGTTCTTACACTATACACACACTATATATATACCCATGTACATGTGTGTTGCCCATAGCGATCCACTAAGCTAGTATGGTGAGCAAAACAAGAGTGGCAGCCACACACACACAATGAGGCTACCTCAATTCTCGCCCTCCCTCCCTCACCCAAATTCCTCCTTCCACAATACTACGCACAGCGCTAATTATAACCACAATCCTGCTATTATCACAATCCTGGTCACTAATTACTGTAATTGAATAATTGACCACACGTTTATTTTGAAAAGGAACCTAAGAAATCATTTGAAGATTCCTAGATGGACAAAATAATACTGTGGTGCTGTGGCTAGCACTGTGAACATCGTGAACAGCATTGAATCACTGATATTTGAACATTGTACCCAGTCATTATCACACTCAGGCTCTTCTATAACACTATCATGGCTAAATAATACAAGTTATATATATATATTTTGACATTATTAGGCGATACTGTGGTCACACGCTGAACAGCAGTGCTGTGCGCTCATGCTGCGAGAGCCAGCCTTGATTGCTCACACACTACTGAGGCTCCCACACCCGGGAATGTGGACCATGATTTTTTTTAAAGATGGCGTCTGTTTACAAGAGCCCTGAGGAAGCTGATGTGAACCCCATGTAGCTGCGGGAGTTTTGAATGGAACGTGAAAAATACAAATACCCGGAGGCGCGTTGCGCAAACCAGACGTGAGCCTGCAGGCGCGTTGCGCAGTTTAAGGGTTAAGGAGACCCCCCCTTGTATTTGGGGGTATTCATTATCTGCCATCGACCGGGGTTAGGCACCCAGAAAGGTAAGCATCTCAAAACAAACCCCACATGGTAGAAATTGTAAAAGCCCAAGACCGAACAGAGAAATAGAACTCCCCAAAAGAAAACAAAGGAAACCAACAAACAAGCAATTGTCATTCACTGCCACCACGCAGCCCTCCCTGGAAGGGGGAGGAGCCCTGGACGTACACGCTGGCCCCTCATACCTCAGTTCGTGGCTGAAGCGCATCTGGGGCGGATGTCGACTCTGGCCTCGGTTTTTGCTGGATTTTGTGCCCTTGTGGTGTTTCCTGCTGTTTGTGGTGCATTGGCCAGGAGTAACATAGTGTACTAAAGGCTGCATGCACTTCGGGCTGCATTCCCCAAGTTCCCTGAGAGTACTACTCTGTGGATCTAGGATTACCTTCCCTGGTGCTCTTGGGCTTCACTTCCGTAGGGGTTCCTGCTGCTCGGCAGTTGCCCCGTCCTTAGGGCCAGCTGGGTTTTAAGTAGCCTTTGTTTGGCCTTGGGTAGGATGTGATGGTGTTGCTGGTTTGGGGCACGAGGTGCTGCTCAGCACGCCTACCAATGTGGTGGCTGTGTTCCTTGTTCCTCCTCCTGTGGTTGTGCTTTTGTGGTGAGGGGGGAGGGGATTTTTCTTTTTTTTGTTTTTGCTTGGAGGAGGTCTGCCTCTGCCTGGTTTGACTTATTAGTCTCCCTAAGGTATTTGGTGGGCCCTTCTTTAGGCCCCTGTACTTGTACCCCTCTCAGGGGTCCAGTTATAGCCCTATTCCCACTTGTTGACATACATGGGCTAAACTGGCTTTGCAGTTTGCCTACTGGCCCTGGGAAAACCCCGTCGGGGCTTGGCTTCCAAGTGGATGACCATGGAAGCATCTTCCAAGTCCCATCTCGCCTTGTGAGAAGTTGAAGATTGTTCGTTGCCCTTGTCTCAGGGTGATGGTCATCTGTTGTGCCTCTGTCATGCTGCCTGTTGGGTCGGTGACACCTACAAGACATGTTCCCAGCTCATACTCCAATTTACCCATTCTTCTAAGGAAGTTCTTCGAGGCCAGGCAGCATCTGCATTGCATCATTGGTTTGGGTTGTTGCAACGCACTAGGTTGGTTGCCCGCTCGAATGCCTTGGGCTGCTCTGTATTGGTTTTTGGACTTGGGGACCTTGGTCACTTTGGCCTTGAGTTTCCATCCCTGGGTCCTTCCCCTGCTGTTGTGGTTCCTCGGCTCCCTACCATCTAAGGGTTTCGGAGGTGGGGTGGGGGTTTAGTTGGGGTTGAGACTTGGGCAGCTCCAGGGGCTGCCCGTTTTGTTGTGGGGACGGAGGCCTTTGAGCCTGCTTCTCCCGCCGAGGCATCTGGGGGCCTTACCAGCAGGCCACCACCTTGTTGCCATTCTCTTGGACTCTGCCTTTCTTCTAGGGGGTGGGCATGAAGGGGTGGCTCTGCCCTGGGGCCTCTCTTGGGGGTTCCTGGGGCTGTGGGGGGAGCCTGCTAGCAGTTCTGGGGCTGTTTGCCCCTGTTTGGGCCTTGTGCCTTCTGGGCGGGTTTTTTTTTCATCCCTCCTTCCCATTTGCTGGCATGATTTCCACTTTTTACCGGACGCTTCTCTTGTTTTGATGGCCATCTTGCTTTTCAGTAGGCACTTCCCTGCCTGGCCACCAGAGTGATGCTGCAGTTTGTTTACATGTGACTGCTGGACATGTGAGCTTGCATTTTGGGGGCGTTTTTTCACCTGTCAGAAGTTTTTTATTCTCCCGTTGCCGTTTCTCAGTTTTGTTCTTTCTTTAGGGGCTTCCTGCTATGTTTGTTCCTCTGGGAATGTTTGGGTGTTTCTTTTCACCTGGTCTTGTGTTTTCTGTGTTTGGGTTCTGGGCCCCTAGTCTTGGGCCCAGTTTCTGTGCCCTGAATGCTCCACTGGCTCCCACTCTTTCGGCCCTTGGTTTTCGGTCAATTTTTTTGCCATTTTTGCTGGGGGTTTGGTTAAGGTTATGTGTCTGGCTCTTCCTTTACGTGGTGTGTTTTCCGCTGGTAAATGTGGTGGTTTGGGCTCCCCTTGGGTTCGTTTTTGGGTACCTTTGGGTTCTTTGGTTGCATTCTGGAGGTTTTTCTTCCTCTCAGGGTTTCCCCTGTGGAGGTTTGGGAGGCCCTTGGTGTTTTCCTCCTATACGACACAGAATTTTCCCCGCTTGACCCGGCCTCATTTGCATTTGGGTCCTCATCCCCATTTTGAGTGTGTTATAGGGGTTCCTGGGTCTTCCAGGCTTGCAGACTTTTTTTTTTTTCTTGGGGGTTTGGCACTGATTTTGGTGGTCATGCTGGAGCTCCAGCTTCTGCTAGTTGTGGTGGGCTTTTGCCTCCTGCTTCTTTGCTGGTGCATCCTCTGTTACATTTTTCCCTGGTTGGCATATTGCTCCCTCTGCTCACTGGTTGGATTCTCGGAGGGGGCTCCAGTCCTCTGGGAATGCAGGTCACCCCCGTTGACGGGGCGATGGAGGCGAGGCTGGCTCTGTTTGCCCATACTTGGTCCCACACTTCATGGGTTTTTAGTGTTTTGCCTTCCAGCCTGTGATGGCATTGGGTGGCTCCTCCTCCTCTCGGTGGCTTGAGGCTGTGGGATGGACTTCTCCCCCCAGCACCCCATTGGGTCATCTTGGAGTGGGTGTGCCTGAGTGTGGTTGGAATGACCTCATCCCTCAGGTGGGTTTCCCGCTTGTTTCGATGTTGTCATGGGACTGTGTGGATCTTCGGTTCTTCTGGACTGGTCCCATCTGCACTGCTGGATTCCTTGCCTCACCTTTCAGAGGACCTCTCTGTCCCAGATCCATCTTCCTTTGGAGCCAGATATGGGAATGGTCTGGCTCCCATTGAACTGTGCTCTGGTGGTTCATTGTCTGAACTGCAGGGGGGGGGGGGGGTTCCCTTCGGTCCTTGGCTCTTTGGGGCTGGTCTCTTCGAGTGATTTGTCTGCTGGTTTCTTGGAGTTTAGCTCTCCGTGCAGTACACATCCAGGGTGTGTGTCCGTCCAACGTCGTAGCAGTTCCTTTCCCTGTTCATGGAATGGACGATCATCAACGACTTCCTCAGTTGCTTCTGACAGTTGCACGGGGCCCCCAGAGGGGGAACTGTTCACATCATCGTGGATCCGGTGTTTCCCGAGATATGAGGCGCCCCTTCCTAACTGCAGAGCCGTCCTGTTTGACACTCTTCGGCAGGACTGGTCGAGGTTGGGTTTCCTGTGCCCTCTCTCAGGTTCCGGCTCTTGAAGTCTTCTCGTGGGAGAGTCGTCCTTGTAGCCCTGTGGTGGCCAGCCCAGNTTGTGGTTTCTCACTGAACACTAATATTTTCTTCTCCTACCACCCCCATTCTTTTGTATGTACACATATATATTTGCTTTATTTGAACTTTGTTACAAAAAGGAGTTACATATAGGTACAAAGATATTTTATCATAAGTTGTCGAGTTCCTCCAGCTCATCAGATGGCGGGCAGGAACCTGGATGCAGTGCGCATTTCCCCTCTGTATCGCCACGCTGAGGCGCTGGAAAAGAAAGCTTTTAGAAAGAAAAGAAAAGAAAGAAAAAGAATAGAAAAGAAAGAAAGAAAAAGAAAAAGAAAAAAAAAAAAAAATATATATATATATATATATATATATATATATATATATATATATATATATATATATATATATATATATATATATATATATATATATATATATATAATATATATATGTCGTACCTAGTAGCCAGAACGCACTTGTCAGCCTACTATGCAAGGTCCGATTTGCCTAATAGGCCAAGTTTTCATGAATTAATTCTTTTTCGACAACTAACCTACCTAACCTAACCTAACATTTTCGGCTACCTAACCTAACCTAACCTATAAAGATAGGTTAGGTTAGGTTAGGTAGGGTTGGTTAGGTTTGGTCATATATCTACATTAATTTTAACTCTAATAAAAAAAATTGACCTCATACATAATGAAATGGGTAGCTTTATCATTTCATAAGAAAAAAATAGAGAAATATATTAATTCAGGAAAACTTGGCTTATTAGGCAAATCGGCCTTGCATAGTAGGCCAAAAAGTGAGTTCTGGCTACTAGGTACGACATATATATATATATATATATATATATATATATATATATATATATATATATATATATATATATATTTATATATATATATATGTCGTACCTAGTAGCCAGAACGCACTTCTCAGCCTACTATGCAAGGCCCGATTTGCCTAATAAGCCAAGTTTTCATGAATTAATATATTTCTCTAATTTTTTTCTTATGAAAGGATAAAGTTACCCATTTCATTATGTATGAGGTCAATTTTTTTTATTGAAGTTAAAATTAACGTAGATATATGACCGAACCTAACCAACCCTACCTAACCTAACCTAACCTATCTTTATAGGTTAGGTAGCCGAAAAAGTTAGGTTAGGTTAGGTTAGGTAGGTTAGGTAGTCGAAAAACAATTAATTCACGAAAATTTGGCTTATTAGGCAAATCGGGCCTTGCATAGTAGGCTGAGAAGTGCGTTCTGGCTACTAGGTACGACATATATATATATATATATATATATATATATATATATATATATTATATATATATATATATATATATATATATATATATATATATATATAACATATATATATATACACATACATATATACATACACACATATATACATACACTGAATATTTATGCTTAAATTCATATTTATGTTTGTTGAATTTATGAAAAGCTTCATTCTAAACATGTTTAATTTGTTGCTTCAATGTGACTATCCTCCTGATTACCTAGTAGGTTTGTAGTCAGACTAGATTGACATACAGGTATTGATGTTACAGGTATTTTAACACCCCCCTTGCTGTTATATAAGATACTTGGGAGCCTGTCAAGAGCTTTTGAAAGCTCCAGATGTAGTTTCTGAGTAAGTCATTCTGTTACTTCCATAGTGACATACTTCATAGTACCCAAAAGAATTAACAAATGCAACCATGAATAACAATGGAGATGAGACTTCACCTGTTCTGGCAAGAGAAACGTTCTGCAACATGGCATTCCTAGCAAATCTCAAGATATTACTGTTCACGGTTTTTCCCTATGCTCTAGTAAATCACACCTCCGCATTAAGGTGCTCCTGGTCACAAAGCATTATACCAAGAGGCAAACATGGTGTCACTACTTTCACTCTGGGAAATTATAATTTTGAAGAGTTTGTCCAAGGTTGCACATTAGTTACAAAGTTGAAGTAGCTTTGACTGAGAAATGAAGTAGGGTTGATTTGATTTCCAGAATCTAAGAGGCCAAACTCCTGCAGGACCTTACAGACAACAAATTTGTGAAGAATGCTGTCATAGCATAGACCTGCAACTGACTAAAGAACACATACAATGAATCAAGCAGGACACTAATACATAGTACGGAACTGCCACTTAGAATAAAGGACCATTGTCTCGTAGAAAAAACCTTGAAGGCAAGCAATAAATGCCTAAAAGCTATCTCTGGGTGGAGGGATGGAGGAACTCCTGAAGAATAAAATTCAAGCCTTATAAATATAGGGAAACAAGAGAATGAGCTGTCTCTATTAATCAGAAATCAGGATTAATATGCGGATGCATAAATGTATTCCCTTAACCAAAGTAACTAAAAACTTTAGATTTAATCATAAGAGTAGCGTTCACTAACTTTAATACCGAGATGAATTTATAGATTCTGGGACAGGCGCTCAATGCAGTATCTTGACACCCATTAAATCCCATTGTAGCCTGTGAAGATCTGAAAGTTTTTCTTACCCCTTAAACTGCACAACACACAAATATCTGTGGTGAGTAACTGTCATGGAATTGCGCACCAATTGCGTGTAGGAGTACCACGCAAAATTTAAAAGTCCCACGGCTACACGGGGTTCACATCAGCTTCCTTGGGGCTCTTGTAAACAGACACCATTTAAAAAAAATATGGTGGTCAACATTCCTGGGTGTAAGAGCCTCGGTACTGACTGGGCACCAATGCTGACACATGCAGCATGAGTTAACAGCATTGCTGTTCAGCTTATGACCACAGCATTGCCTAAAAATGTAAAAAATATATGTAACTGGTATTATTTAGTGATGATAGTATTACAGAAGATCCCTGACTGTGATAAAAAGACCAGGATTCTGATAGAGTAATAGCAGGATTGTTGTGATAATTTGCACCGTTCTGTATGGTGAGAGGAGTAATGCTGAGGGAGGGAGATAGCGTTGTCTGCTGACTCTGTGTGGCCACCTGATATCGTCTACACTCACCATACCAGCTCAGTGGTTCTCTATGGTGAACACAAATGTAGATACTTGTATATAATGTGTATATTAGTGTAATAACAGCAAAAGGAGTATTTTGGGAAGAGCCATTTGGGTGACGGAGGTGGCATCGTCTGCATGACTTGTCATGCTGTGTGGAGGGTGGCCACTGTGCTCTTTAGGCACCATACCAGCTTAGTTGTACAGTTATGGTGAATAAAACATGCATATACTTATATATAATGTGTGTATATAGTGTAATAACACCACAAACAGTATTGTTGAGGGAGAGATGTTAGCGAGTCTGGCCTTGAACCAGTGAGGGAGGCAGCCATCAGCTGACTGTGTGTGTGGCGACCTCTCTTATTGCCTGAACTCACCATACCAGCTTAGTTGTACAGTTATGGTGGACAAAATATTTAGATACTTGTATATAATATCTGTATATAGTGAATAAAAGCAATAACAGTATGGTGGGAGGAGAATGTTTGTGAGTGAGGTGTTGAGGGAAGGAGTGGTGGTGTGTGGCTGGCTGGCTAGTTTGCCGGCCAGTCCTCTTTGCTTTTTGACTCACCATATGAACTTAGTGGTGTGTTATGGTGAACAAAACATGCAGACAATTGTATATAACTTGTGTGTATATAGTGTAATAACAGCAAAACTATTTGTTTATTGTTTTATGAGCATAATAATTGAATCACTAATATGCACACTGTCACGGATGGGTGTGGTGTGGTAGTGACTTTTAAATGTTGTCTAGGGGAATGCATGCTTTTACTTGGGCCAAGGGGAATTCAAGGAGTAGGGAAACAGCCAAGGACAGGAGACACAAATTTATATGTATAAGACACACTATACAACATATGGACATAATTGTACTCCTTACAACTCAAGGTCAATCTGAAGGTAACAACTTGGTTAATAATACTCCCAAAAGGGGTCTGGACACCCTATGGCTCTTAGTCCCAAAATTGGAACTGTGTACACAGCCACCACACCTGTCATCCGGTTACACACACACACACAAACTACTTAGAAACCTGGACTCTTTCACTAAACCTTTAAAATGACTTTTAAAATGACTTAAAATGGCCAAAAATTCGACAAAAAAATGCAAATCTTTGTGAAGAATTCAGGCGGGATAATCAAGGGGCGCAAGGCACTGGTAAACTGAGGCGCGATCGCCGTGCCACCACCCACTATGTCGGCTTGTACGCGTATCAACAAACTCGTAACCTGATGCAATGCTCGTATCCCGATGCAAATTTTCCGACCAAATCAGGCTTGTAACCCGAAAAACTCGTAAACAGGGATGCTCGTAACCCGGGTTCCACTGTAGTTTTGCTTTGTTGGCAGTAGTTAGAGGGAAAATTGATTTTCCTTAGAAATTTTTATTTGTATTATAGGGAGTCGGCCAATTGATGACATACTGAGAGAGAGAGAGTTGTTTTCTTGCCTCAGTTATGTGGAAAGGCCATCTGAAAGTCTGTCACAGTAGGATAAGTCACATAAAGCCTGGTGGTAAATGCTTTCCTGGGTGGACAACATGAGCTTTGGCTACAGGAGCAATTGAAGGGTTTAAGATTAGAAATACAAAGTATGGAAGAAAAAGTTTTAAATAAAAGGGGACCGTAGTATAGGAAAAGTTGGTAACCAGTGTTTTAGTGGATGCACCTGTGATTGTGTGAGGAACTGCCACCTGGTGGCCATTAAGGTATGGTGGACAAGGGTTAGTGAATGGCTGTTAACACTATCGCTCGCTTTGGACACCGATCACATCCATTTTTTTTCTCTCGAGTCCTAGCCTAGACTGAAGAAAGGCAACTAGAACAGAAAGCAATTAAGAAATAAAGAAAAACCCAAAATATTTCTTCACATATGCTAAATCAAAAGTGAAAACCACTGCCAGTATTGGACCTATTCGTATTAGTGAAGGTTCATACACTGAGGATGACGAAGAAATTAGTGAAATCCTGAAAACGCAGTATGAGGACATGTTTAGCACTCCGATACACAGCATGAAAGTGGAAGATTTGGACAATTTCTTTGAGTGATATCCAAACACCTGTAAATATAACTGATATCAACACGAGCGTAGCAGATTTTGAAAGAGAAATTGACAATATGCCCGTGCACTCAGCCCCAGGTCCAGACTCGTGGAATTCAATATTTATAAAGAAATGCAAAGTGCCAGTAGCACAGGCACTCAGTATAGTGTGGAGGAAGAGCTTGGACACTGGGGAGGTACCAGATGTGCTGAAAGTAGCAGCCATTGCTCCTCTACACAAGGGAGGTAGCAAAACAATGGCAAAGAATTATAGACCAGTTGCACTAACGTCCCACATAATAAAAGTATTTGAGAGTGTGATCAGGAGTCAGGTCACTAGATTCATGGAAACCAATGACCTTCACAATCCAGGCCAACAGATTTAGAGCAGGAAGATCATGCCTCTCACAGCTACTTGACCATTATGTCAAAATCACTGAGGCATTAGAAGAAAAACAGAATGCAGATGTTGTATACACAGATTTTGCAAAGGCATTTGACAAATGTGACCATGGAGTGATTGCACACAAAATGAGGTCAATGGGTATAACTGGTAAAGTAGGATGCTGGATACTCAATTTCCTGTTGAACAGAACACAGAGTAGCAGATTTGACTCAAGGTGCAGTCCTTGCACCACTGCTGTTCCTTATTCTCTTATCAGATATAGACAAAAATAAAAGTCACAGCTTCGTGTCATCCTTTGCAGATAATACTAAAATTGGCATGAAAATTACCTCTGCTGAAGACATTGAAAAACTACAAACAGATATTAACAAAGTTTTCGATTGGGCAGCAGAAAATAACATGATGTTTAACGGTGATAAATTCCAGGTACTCGGATACTGTAAAAATGAGGACCTGAAACATAATACAGGGTACAAAACACAATCGAATCTGCCCATAGTAGGAAAACGGCATGTCAAGGATTTGGGAATAATGATGTTCGACGACCTAACGTTTAAGGAGCATAACCAAGCAAGTATTGCGTCAGCCAGAAAAATGATACGATGGATTACGAGAACCTTCAAGACCAGAGATCCCATCACAATGGTTGTACTCTTCAAATCACTTGTGTTGTCCCGTCTTGAGTACTTCTTAGTACTCACTTCCCCCTTCAGAGCAGGAGAGAGTGCTGAAATGGAGGGAATACAGAGAACATATACGGCATGCATAGACGAGATAAAGCACCTAAATTATTGGGATCGTTTCTGTGAGAGTATTTTTTGTGAGCTGTGCTGACTTACGTCAGTACATTGGAATAAATGAAATTGGTATAAGGAATTGAGCTCGGAAAATTTCTAAGAATTTTCTCTATTCTTTAACCTTTATTCCTGTCGTGATATTCAACTAGGTCGCCTGAGGAAGGACTTGCTTAGCTAACACACCAGTGTAGTAAGCAGCTCATTCCTCACTTTGGGACCCTGTACGAACAATTGACTAGGCGCGAGCAAACGCCGAGACCCCAATGAAATTGAAATCCCCTCCACTTGGGTCGTCGACCTTCGTAAATCGCCGAAGCGAATCTAACGAGTAGGTCCTGGGCTCTCACAACAATAATTTATTGTTGTGTAGTGCCGTATATTTGATCCAAATCTCAGAAATAAGTCTCCAATAGTCGAGTGTGAAGAACATTTGCATAACAATAATAATGTGTGGGGGTGTAACGAAAAGACAGTGTTAACATAACAACTTAGTTTATTCAATAAAGTACTAACTACTACAGCAAAACAAAAGAATGTCAATGACGTTACTCGAAATCCTTCCTGTGACATTATCAATGACAGCTAGACACCAGCCCCTCGGACTGCATAATGAACTAACTCGAACATAAGCGTGCCCACAGAGGAATCAAACAAGCAAGCAAGAACTAACAGATCTATAATCACAATTACAACAAATGACACAGTGAGTTCTGAAACACGTCTCCAGTAACCTCCTAACTGTTCTACGCCTCAGTGCAGTCTACACCTGCAATAGCGGTTGCAATGCAATCAAATCAGTAGCCTTTCAATGACATCAATAACTAATGGGTTCACTGGCAACTCCAGCACCCTTCCTCAAATTAATCTTTACGTTAACACTTCGTCCCACGGACGATCAACAATCAATACAATTGATTTACGTTAATAACACAATAACATTTACGTTAATTTAATAACTCTTACAACTGTCACTAGTAACGCGGAAATTACACAACACTCTACCCGTCGAGCATTCAGTGAGAAAATCCCATTAATCCCTGTACTACAAGACAGCTGATTAATCTCTTTACTAGTTACGTTAATTTACGTTAATCGGTTACTAATCACTCAGCGATGGTAAACTCTGATTTACAATGTCCAAAGTGCTAAGAGAACGGTAATCACTCGTGATTACCTTTAGAGTAATTAATTACTATCCTCAAGATCAATAATTAAACAGTTAAATACGCAACCTTTCACACTGGCTCAGCAATTTACATTAAGGTATGAATTCCGTCTGAGCCTTCCATACTCAGACCAATTCAGGTGGCTAATAACAGTAATTAGGCACCACGTTTACGTTATTCTAAATGACGTTACTCTTCCCACGAGTCAATCAAGTGCCGGTACTTCCGGACATAAATAACGACGTTACGTTAATGGAACAATGTAGCCTTCGTGTGAGTCGATCAACAAGGATCGAGATTAATTACTTTGACTTCCTGAAACACGTCAATTACCCGGCCCACTGACCGTTAATTACGACAGACAATACTCTAATTCTTATCTGGCTGGTGGCTAGGCTCCTTGAGACTACCGTAGCTGCTTGCAGGAAAGTAAATTAACCCAAGCGTATTCTACGTTACTCATATTGTAAAAGAACAAATTCTCTTAAGCAATGGGCGTTCCCTCGGTTACGTTATATTAATTGCCTCGCAATCACCTCACTGAATACTGGACTTCGATGTCCTACCAGATAAACAGGAGAATATATGTATATCCAAGTACTCGTCTACAGCCGAGTTCACCCACGACAATGACAAATCACACTAACAAATCACAGTGATTTACGTTACAATCCGGTTGCAATGACAATACTGCAGAACCTAGTAAAATAACATACAGGACATGAACCCTCTAGAACACTGCCCCCACAATGACTTTACTGAACTGCAGTCACCCACGGTGATTGCTCAACTCTAGCAACAATCACTAACAATGACAACCCCTTTGCAACAACACACACGGCAAGTACTCTAATTTCCAAGTATTAGAATACTGCTCAACACTTACTTATTTACTGTTGCAAATGACCCCAGTGCTCTCAATAACCCCTAGAACATAGGTCCCAAATTTGCAATAACCACACAGTAAATAACACAATAACACTGGGCACCGTGACACTACGATTATATATATATATATATATATATATACAATTACTGCTGACACATGTAGCCTACAGCTATCAAACGTTATTGGGAACACTAAGGAGATCTCGCACTCCTAAATCACATGGGTGAGTGATTTATCGATCACGCATGCCGAATAAACACTCCCGAGTTTTACGTTACTCGACAGAGCGAGGGCTGTCACTCCCGACAGCCTCGTCACTCACCAAATTCTACCAAAATTACGTTAATACTGCAACCACAATATGTATATATATATATAATCCCATTTGTCACGGTCCTGGGAACAATACAAATTAAAACCACACTGTGGCACACTCCACAATAATCATTGCCAGGAATCACTGACGTTACCACATACCTGAGCGCTCAGTGTTGAAATTCCACACCTGCAAGACTACACATGAAATGATATCACTCCGTCCCACGGACGATCAAGAATGAATAATTACCACAATGGAATAATATAATATTACATGGACATCCTCTCAGTCCTTGGCTAATCTATGTATATACTCTGTTCCCGTGTGTACCCACACACACACACACACTGTACGTCTGTGCTCACAAGACGTAAGTCCCTCAGGACTGACAGATGACAAGGGTGATTATCTCCTCGTCCACACTTCACTTCACCTACAGGTGCTGCGTGACAATGCGACGGAACACTTGACCTCGAATTCAAGCTTTAGAGACTACTAATCACCAGAAATACACACATAGGTACTTACATTCATACTGCCGGCTTACACACACCATTCCCATACATCAGGCACCCCGCTATGGGTGGCTGGCTCAGTGGTGGTAGGCTGGCTGGTTGGTACCTCAGCGGTATCGTTCGTACAATGGCGCGCACCGAACCCTCCCACAACACGGCTTGTTTCGTACCCTCGACCCACCGGTAAGTGAAGCGTTCGTACACAGGTGACGCGCACAATGATTTCGTCTTAAACAAACATGGGAAATCTGCCTTAAAGCACTAACACTTATTTCCCCGTTCCCATCGACTGCTACAGAGCACTAGCAAGTCTAATCATCACTGGTATGGGATCTACGAGTCTGTTACTGCTCGTATGCACATTACCCCACGATCCCAGACCGATCACAAGATCTTCTCTACCCACTGTACACTGTCTTTTCCCCTCCAAGCGACGACTTCGGCCGGATTCTGTGACGACCGCTGTCGTAGATGAAGCAGGAGGTGCAGCAGCTGAGTAGTTAATTAAGCCACCCCGACCCCCTATACTCAATTCGGCCTACTTGAGCATAGGAGCGTCTTGACAGGGTGATGGCTCCTCCAGAATGACGCTCACACCGTCGATTCCCGCGTATTCCTCGGAATAACCAATGAGAGGAAGGCATACTGGGGCCTACCCCTCTCCTCCAATCAGCGACGGTGTAGCATAGCCCCTAGGGCAACTCCAAGATGGCCGACCAACATGGCGGCTCAAGATGTTTACTAAGATGGCGTCTGTTTCCATGGCGACGGCTCAAATGGCTAGCGCGCGGGTGGCCCGCAGCTACCCACGCCAGGCCTAACTGTTTTCCCGCGCAAACTAGAGTCTCGCCCTAGCTATACAATGAGAGATGCTATTGGCTCTATCTCTGTCCACAGACATGCTACCACGGCCACGGTAACATTTCTGGACTGCTGGTGACTGGGGCTCTCACCTGAGCTCAAACACTAGATGTTTCGGTTGCTGGTTACCAAAGTTAAGTCCGCACACTTAACAAGTGCACTTAACAAGTGTACTGGCCTCCCACAGGCATAAGAGCACTATTGTAAGTGAGCTGGTGAACCATCCCCTCACAGTTTCAAAGCTCTCCAAATGTACTCGCTAGAAAGGAGACGAGAAAAATACCAAGTAATATACACATGGAAAATAGTGGAGAGACAGGTCCCAAATCTGCACAGTAAAATAACAATGTACTGGAGTGAACAATATGGAAGAAAATGCAGAATAGAACCAGTGAAGAGCAGAGGTGCCATAGGCACAATCAGAGAACACTGTATAAACATCAGAGGTCAACGGTTGTTCAACGTCCTACCAGTGAGTCTCAGAAATATTGCTCGAACAACCGTGGACATCTTCAAGAGAAAACTAGATTGTTTTCTTCAAGGAGTGCTGGACCAACTGGGCTGTGATGGGTATGTGGTCCTGCGGGCCGCTCCAAGCAACAGCCTGGTGGACCAAACTCTCACAAGTCAAGCCTGGCCTTGGGCCGGGCTTGGGGAGCAAACAACTTCCAGAACCCCATCAAGCAGGTAGCCGTGGACAGGACTCGTGGTCATTACAAAAATATTTGTATTTAATTCATTTTTTATCCGATCGACTTCGGGATAGTTTCAAAATAAGCACCTTTTAGAGTGCTCACAATTTGGTATCAAAATGAAAGATGTAACGCGAAACTTGATATCAGAACACTTGAAGTATTATAAATACGTTTTTGGTCAAAATTGTAAAATGTTTGTTATTCTATTTATTGTGCTATTATTTTGGGACTAGTTTTAAAATGCGCATCTTTACATTGTGAACAATTTGGTACCAAAATGAAAGATGTAACATAAACATTTATGTCAGAACACTGGAAAGATATAAATAATTTTGTGATGATGAGCTTCCAGAATTAAAATATTTGTTAAAATTCCAGTTATTGCTCAGTTATTTTGGGACTAGTTTTAAAATACACGCCTTTTTATTGCAAACAATTTGATACCAAAATGAAAGACATAACACGAAAATTGATGTTATCAAATTGAACGAGTATACACATTAGGTTGCAGTGTGCCAATTGGTGCTCGTTTACGGGTAACTTTAGGCTTTCCGGGGTGGAGGCACGCCGGGCTTTTGTACTTTATATGCATATACACATGTAGGGAATTTAATTACGAACACAATGATACCAAAACATACAATTTAGCACTAGAATTAAGGTGAGAAAACTGAAACGGGTATACACATTTTACAGGTTTTGTGCGCTCATGGGTAACTTTTGCCAACTTTAGGCTTTGCTGTTGGGAATCACACCAGGCTTTTGGACATTATATGCATATACACCTGTATGGAATTCTATTGCGAACACAATGATACCAAAACAAACGACATAACACAAGAATTAAAGTGAGAAAACTGAAATGAGTATTGAAATTTCAGTGTCGGCGGACGCTTGCCCGCACGCTCGCCTACACGTCAGGCGTGTGACCTCTAAATTGGCGGCGTGCATGCCCGGGGTGCGATAGTGCTAAGTGTGTAGAGTTACCAGTGGCAGCCACAAATGTCAATGTAAATTTGTATAACAGTTCTTGAGCTTGGGAACGATTTGAAAGCCTGTCCATTTTGAGAGGAGATATTTCTCTAGAGCTTCCTAAGTACTGCACTTCAAGTGACTATGCAGGAGTGCTCTAGATCAATAACACCATCAGCTGTATGTTTAAGCTTTTTAAATGTAATTACAATCTTTCTAGTTAGTCAGGAAGAAATGCTTATGGAAGTGATCAAATTACTAGCTTAGAAATCACTTTATTAGCTGGCACATTATCATCACCTTTTTCATTGGTATATAAACTGGTAATATAGTTTCATGTATTATAGCCTTTTATATATTGTAAGATAAAGTATTAATTGTAAAAGTTTTAAGATCTTTTTGCATGGATCTTTTCTTTATTGTTAATATCAGTACCTCAAGTGATATTTACAAATTTACTGGGTCTAAAGAGAGTCCATGTACTGTATTGATACGAGTCTGCTTTTTTGCAGATCGATGCCATATGTAGCCTTTTTAAGCTTCAAAAGATTCTGGTATTACATCTATAGTTCACATTCACTCACATTGCTTTTTTTTAATAAATATTTTAATAGCAGTATATTTGTTTTGTTGCACAACAGTAAGATTGATTGTTTACAGTTTTATATCATTTGATTATTACTTTTTTGCATGTGTTTTTGTGCATTGATACTATTTGTTTAATTATTATTAAATAGCTTAAGATCTTAAGCTTAAGATCTTTTATTTTAAATAATTAGGCTGTAAATTCTATGTGCTTATTCATCAGCATATATTTAAAATACCCATATAAACAGAGAATGCTGCAATGCATATATTTTTTCCCAAAGAATTTTTTTCAGAATGCTGGGCTATAAAATTTATTTCCCTCCTTAAACATTTTTTGGTATTGTAGGCTGTTATGCATACAGACAGTTTTTGTGTGTGCACTGCAAAGAGGCTGTTTTTGCAATGTTGCGTACATGCTACAGATGGTGCTATGTAAATGCAACTGTAATGTATTGATAAGTAGCTGAGGCATTTGTGGGGGTAATAAGTATAATGAAGTTACCAGTAATATTGCAGTACATACCTTTTGTAGCTCAGTGTTTGTAGCTCACTGTATGGAGTAAAAGCAAGCTTATTTGGTAGCGTGGTTTCTCAATTATATGGATTCTATCTAAATGCTAGGCAATTGATTGCTACTCGTATTATAATATTGCTGCAATGTGGATTTCTTGCTCTTGGGATCTGCTTAGTATCATTAGTAGTTATATGTATGGCTGTAATTATGTTGAAAGTCATTTTATTTTATCTAATTTTTTGGCATTTCATAAAGTTGAGCCATACAATTCTTTGCAATTTTATAATTTGTTTTCAATTTAGTAAAGCGTTCTCTTTATTTAGCCCATTTAACTGTTACCATCTTGCAGATTTAAATATCATGATTTAAATGGTTTTGTTCCAATATGCAAGTATGGTCATGTATTTGTGTTGAGTAATAAAACATGGTAATTAAACCAGCATGGTTGGCTAAACATTTACAGTTTAATGTGTACAGTAAATTGTATATTGATACTTCATAATGTCATATAGTTTCCTTGTTCAGCTGTCATCTAGTTACCAAGTTAAGAACAGGGCACATGTTTCAGGGACTTTTAAGTCTTGCTCTGTCTTGTATAAACAGTGGAGGCTGACACTAATTGTCAAACCTCAAATCATAAAACAATAACAATGATTTATAGTTTTCTATTTTTTGAACTTGATATTGTAAAATACAGTTGGTATATACTGCAATAGCTCTCCAGAGAAGTTTATAAAATTATAGTGATGCTTGGGTTAGAACC
The DNA here is from genome assembly GCA_020271785.1 of Procambarus virginalis. Classification (NCBI taxonomy): domain Eukaryota; kingdom Metazoa; phylum Arthropoda; class Malacostraca; order Decapoda; family Cambaridae; genus Procambarus; species Procambarus virginalis. The sequence continues at coordinate 50,876,500 of WNGS01164858.1, forward strand.
TGTTTTTTAAATTTAATAAGCAAAAAGAATAAGAGTTAATGATTTGTATTATATGTGTAGGGCAGCAACCCTCACCAGGACGTGCTTTATATGTATAATATGTTATGATGCCTCTTCCACCCTGTCCAGTCTTGGAATACAATGCCAATCTCATGGGTTTGGATTGGAGTCTTATTAGCAGAGCTATTAGGCCCTTTAAATATCTATTATGCAATTCAAAATAGACCAATTTATAAACATACCTTTTAACATAATATAATTATTTTAAAACTTGACTTGTATACATTATATAGTTTAGCAGGTTGTCAATTCTGAACACTGATATGATAATTTTAAACATAAAATTCTATCATTACTACGGCTGACCTTTAAATCTAAACTGGTTGCAAGTTATTCAGCTTTTAAAGTGCTTCTAGAATTTGCAGAATGAAAAAATCAGATGGCTCCAATATGTTTGTATAATGTTATAGAAGCACTTCATTATAGGAAAAGAGGGTGAATCTTGAAATTTAATCATTAATGCTGTTGGAGCCTTTTGGTTAGATATTCATTCACAATATCACAAGAGGTGTCTAGGAAAATAAGGTGTGGAATTGTGGATTAGGCTTTACTTATCCTGTCTTCTGCATTAGTATTAACATTAACCAATGTAATTTCCTCTGTGTGTTCTCTTGGGTGTGGTGAATGTTTTGGCACAATGATTGGGTGATTGGGTCGCGCTATCTGCTACTCGACCCACGGCATCGTTGTTGTAAGTATAAGGAAGCACCCTGTGTTTAAGGTGCGAACATGCATTTGTGTGCTTAGCTTACCTCTAGCTGACACTGTGCTTGATATTGCAGTGTGTTGCACTCATTGCGTCTTGGACCAGACCCTACACTAATCACATCTTGAATATACTGCGTCTTGAAATAGACCTTGTACTAATTCAGACCTTGTACTTATTGTCTTAGACCACCCCTTACACTAATTCAAGTTTACTTTATTACTAAATGTCATAGTTTTGGATTTTTAATTTTTTTGCCACAAGACTTTCCAGTTATTAGGAAAAAATGGTTAATCCAAAATTTCAATGTTTCTGCATTTTATTAACTTTGGTAACCATCTCATGTAATGTTGGTTCATAAGTGTTCAGTAATCCCTTAATCCCTTTCACAAAAAGGGGTTGAATTCATACTGGAAATTATACTGAAATATTTGTTTTTCATGTCATATACAGTAAATATTTCTGGGGGAAGCCCCTACGGCTCCCCGAAGCTATCCATGGCTGATATGGATACCCTAACTATTTTGCATCAGTTGATGTGGGTGGAGTTCTAGTCTACCGGGAACCATGAGCCAGAACCTAGACCCCTCACAGAGGCATGGGGAGCAATGGCCCATAGAAATGCACATGTGATTTGGAGCATTCTATAACTGCCATCAACCGGGACAGGCACCCAGAAAGGTAAGCGCCACAAAACAAACTCCTATTCTGGTTAACAACGAAAATTGTCAAACGAGTGGACAGAACTTTCACTGAAAACAACAATGAAATGAGCGAAATACTGAGGAACCAGTACAACTCTGTTTTCAGCAAGCCAATAAACATACTGAAGATCGATAACCCAAATGAATTTTTCATGGATATGATACCAACATCAAATCATATATCAAATGTCACCCTATCCCCGCTGGATTTTGAAGAAGCCATAGACAGTATGCTTATGCACCCTGCAGCAGGCCCTGATTCTTGGAATTCTATATTCATCAAGAACTGTAAAAAACTGCTTTCGCAGGCCCTTCACATTCTTTGGAGACAAAGCTTAGATACAGGTACTGGTATTATCCCTGACATATTAAAAACAGCAGAGATAGTACCACTCCATAAAGGAGGAAATAAGGCAGAGGCAAAAAAATTACAGACCGATAGCACTAACATCGCACGTCATAAAAATCTTTGAGAGAGTGCAAAGAAGTAAGATCACAAAATACATGGAATCACAGCATCTCCATAACCCCGGACAACACTGTTTCAGAACAGGGCGCTCTTGCCTATCACAGTTGCTGGACCACTATGACATGGCACTAGATACCATGGAAGACAAACAAAACGCTGATGTAATTTACACAGATTTTGCCAAAGCCTTTGACAAATGTGACCATCGTGGAAAATATTAGAGGGGCTGGTCCCAAACCTGCACACAGAAATAACATCACATGAGACCAGAAGACATGGCAGGATGTGCAGATTATCCCCGTTGAAAAGCAGAGGTGCAACAGGTACTCTGAGAGAGAACTCTATCAACATCAGAGGCCCGAGACTGTTCAACACGCTTCCGCTACACATAAGGGGCATAACTGGCCAACCCCTCAGTGTTCAAGAGAGAACTGGATAAGCACCTCCAAAGGATACCTGATCAACCAGGCTGCGACTCGTATGTCAGGCTGTGAGCAGCCGCATCCATCAGCCTGATTGATCAGTCCAGCAACCAGGAAGCCTGGTCGACGACCGGGCCGCGGGGACGCTAAGCCCCGGAAGCACCTCAAGGTAACCACCTCAAGGTATCGTGTTATTGCACATTAAATGCGTTCAAAAGGAATTACTGGAAAAATAGGAAAATGGATCTACAATTTCCTGACTAATAGAACCCAATGTACCCTGCGGAACTCGGTCCCCCAGGGTACTGTGCTTGCTCCAGTACTTTTTCTCATCCTCATTTCGGCCATAGACAGACACAACCTATACTACTGTATCATCCTTTGCAGATGATTGTAGGATTTTTATGAGAGTAGACAACATAGAGGACACGGTAAACCTCCACTCAGATGTCAATCAGGTCTTTCTATGGGCTACTGAAAATAATGATATATAAAATAATAATATTAACGAAGATAAGTTTCAGCTCATGTGCTACGGGAAAAATGAAAATATATAAACGGAAACGACATACAAAACTCAGTCAAATCATAATATAGAACGGAAAGACAATGTAAAAGATTTGGGTGTACTGATGTCGGAAGACCTTACATTTAAAGAACACAATAAAGTAGCCGTCGCAACTGCAAAAAAATGACAGGTTGGATAACAAGAACCTTTCACACTAGACAGGCTATACTGATGATACTTTTCAAGACGCTAGTGCTCTCTAGAGTGGAATACTGCTGCACAATGACAGCCCCTTTCAAAGCTGGAGAAATTGCTGACCTGGAGAGCATGCAGAGATCCTTTACTGCTAGAATCCACTCAGTAAAACATCTAAACTACTGGGACCGACTAAAGAGCCTAAATCTGTATTCTCTTTTGAGCGCAGGTGGGAGAGATACATAATAATTTACACATGGAAAATAGTAGAGGGGCTGATACCAAACCTGCACACAGAAATAACAGCACATGAGACCAGAAGGCATTGCAGGATGTGCAGAATACCCCTGTTGAAGAGCAGAGGTGCAACAGGTACTATCAACATCAGAGGCCCGAGACTGTTCAACACGCTTCCGCTGCACATAAGGGGCATAACTGGCTGACCCCTCAGTGTTCAAGAGAGAACTTGACAAACGCCTCCAAAGGATACCTGATCAACCAGGCTGTGACTCATATGTCAGGCTGCGAGCAGCCGTGTCCAACAGCCTGGTTGACCAGTCCAGCAATGAGGAGACCTGGTCGATGACCCAGCCGCGGGGTCGCTGAGCCCCGAAATCATCTCAAGGTAACCTCAAGGTAAGGTAACTCCCCAAAAGAAAAACGAGCAAACAATCATGACGTCACACGATCCGTGTCGCATGTCTGCGCAGCTCCCCCCCTCCCCGGGAGTGGGAAAGGGGAACCCCAGACCATCGCGCCGCCAATCCCCACCCTAGTTCCTCGGCTGATGGGATCGTGCATGGTTGTGTAGCTCCAGCTCCAGTCTTGTCTCAGTGCGGTTCATTGTTTTCAGTGCTGCTTTTACGGTGGTCGTGGGAGCTGGGAGTATTATTCTTAGGTACTCGGGCTGCATGTTCTTAGGGTCTCCTTCCTTGAGTGCCCTGTAAGTACCGCCCTTGGGGCTTGGGATTATCTTCCACAATGCGCCTTGGGTCTACCTCGGTTGGCCTTTCACTGCTTGGCATTTGGCCACTCTGAGTGTTTGGGGTTGTCCTCCCTTGTTTACCTTGGGGTAAGTGGTAGTTATAGCACTGGTGGAGCGCGGGGTCCTGCGTAGCTAGTTTTCACTTATAACAGCGGCCGGTTCGGTTCCCTCTGGGTACGTTGTCCACTTGCGTGGTTTTTCTTTTCTTTTTTGTTTTTGCCTGGTGGGGGGGGGGGTCTGCCTTGTGTTCTCCCTCCCCCTTATATTAGGGTCTTTTTTTTTTGTGGTAGCACCCCCTGCTTCGCCCTCGTGAGTGGACACATCCCGTGAGTTCAGCTTTTAGCAGTTTGCTTGGTAGTTTGGGGTGCCGGTTAGCAGTACCCTGCCTGGGATAACCCTTAGCAGACCCAGTTTAGGGGCCCTGGAAAACCCTGCGGGGGCTCTCGGGTCCGATGGAGGAGACTCTTGCGTCCCCTCTCGCTTTATGCGAGTTTGAGGGTTGCTCTGTCCCCTTGTCTCAGGGTGACACTCATTGTTTTTGCCTCCGTCATGCTGCCTGTTGGGTCGGTGACGCATTCAACCCTGAGTCCTGCGAGCTGTGTTGCTTGTTCGTGACTCAATTCACCCAGTCTGATGATGATTTGCTTCGGGTGCAGGCAGCTCGTGAATTGCAGGGTAGGTTTAGGTTGTTGCAACGCGCTCGGGTTGTTGCTTCCACAGACGCCCCGAGGCTGCCCTGCTTTGTCTGTAGGGACTCGGACTTGGGGGTGTTGGTCGCTTCGGCCTTGGTTCCGTCCGCGCCCCCTCGTTCTTCCCCTTCGGTGGTTCATTCGGTCCCCCCCCCCCCTTTCCCCCTGCTTCCGGCCCCTAACCGTCTGAGGGCTTCGGGGTCGGGGCAGGGTTTAGAGGTTTCTGTGACTCGGGCAGTTTCGGGGGTTGCCCCGTCCGGGATGGCTGCGGAGGCATTCGAGTCTGTTCTTCTGCCGATGCTCCGGGGTCTGACCAGTGGGCTCCTTCCTTTCCGAGTTTTTCAGTTGCCCCAGCCTTTTCTTGAGGGGCCGGGGCTTTGGAGGAAGACTCGGCTCCGGGGCCTGGTGTGGAGGTTTCCGGAGTTGGGGCAGGAGCTGACATGGGGGCCTTGGGTTCCATTGTACCCCACCTGGATTTTCTGTCCTTCTGAGCAGGGCTTACTGTTGTAAGGAGTGGGGTTTTCTTTTCCCCCCTCTGCGTACGATTTGGACTTGGGTTCTGCTCCTCCCAGGTTTGGTTCCGTGTCTCTGTGGATTCTTCGGTTCCGTCTTTCCGGAGGTTTTCGGCTTCCCGCATCTCTCTGCCTGAGGTGCGGTTGGCTATCGTGGTTTACCTCCTGCATGGCCCGGAGTACGCCTCCATAATGGAGCCTTCTTCGTTCAGGTTTGAATCGTCATGTCCTTACTGGGAGCGTTATAAGGTTCGGGGTCGTGCTGGCTTGCAGACTGCCCCTTGTTTTCGTTGGATGCTTGGGACTCGTTCTGTCGGACCTGCACGTTTCAGTGGCGCGAGGCGGTGACGGTGGAAAAGGTTTACCTGGGGGTGATTTTGAGCATCTTAATGAATGTCTCTGCCCCTGCCCTTTTGCGGAATGTTGGCGCGGTGCAGCTCCATGTGCAGTTTCCTTCCCTGTCAGCGGCACTTGTGGCTGAGGACTTGCACGCTCATGGCTTTTTGGCTTTGGTCCTGTGTTTCTTTTCCCTCCTGGAACTGTCTTCGGATTGGCTTGCAGAGGATGTAGAGGCGCTTGGGGTCGTTCTGGGGTCTGGCGTCGTGGTCTCAGCTGCTCGGGCGTCATCTGCCATGTTGAAGCTGTTCGTGCCGATCCTGCAGGAGGCGTTGCTGCGGTTTTTCGCAGCGCGTTTCACGTGTCGACAGGCGGTCCTTGCTTCCTCCTTGGAATTCGCTTGGGCCCTGGTTCTTAGGTTGTCATCTCCCATTTGTCCTCTGCTTTTTGAGGCTTCTGCGGTTGAGCGTTATATTCAGGCGGCTTCTACCACTTGCCGCCCTATGTCCGAGTTGTTGGGGCTCCGGGGGAACCAGAGGGATCCTTCCCAGCAGGGTCATACCAGGGCTCGCAGTTCCGTTCATTGGGGTAGGCCACAGGTGTTGGGTTCGGCACCAGTGCCGCCTTCGGTTCCACCTGTGCCTGGTCGGCACGGTGTTTGCTCTGCGTGCAGGTCGGGTTCTCGTAAGGGGCAGCGGCCCTTTCGTGGTTCACCCCATTGACGGGGCGATGGGGGGGGAGGAGGCTTGCTCTGTTCGCTCACGCCTGGTCTCACGATTTGTGGGCGTTTCGGGTCGTTTCTCGCAGCCTGCCGTGGCGTTGATGGGGGCAGGCTTCCTCTCCTGTGCTCTGTCGGGTCATCTTGGAGTGGGTGCGCTTGAGCATGGTCAAAACGACGTCTCTCAGGTGGGTTTCCCGCCTGTTTCCGGTTCCGAAAAGGGACTGTGTGGACCTGCGGTTCATTCTGGACTTGAACCGTCTGAACTCTTGGGTTTCTTGCCCCCTCGTTTCAGATGACCACTCTGTTCCATGTCCGGCTTCTGTTGGAGCCAGGCGCTTGGATGGTGTCCCTGGACCTCAGGGACACGTATTGGCACGTCCCTATTCATCTGGAGTTAAGGGACTGGCTCGGTTTTGTTGTGGGACATCAGTGCTACCGCTTTCGTTGTCTCCCTTTCGGGTTAAATCTGGCACCTCACGTGTTCACACCCCTTACCCGGGTCGTGGTGGACTGTCTGCGTCTGTTAGGTGTTTGGGTATTGGCTTACCTCGACGACTGGCTGGTTTGGGCTCCCAGTCGGTCCGCATGTCTGCTCGCCAAGGATTTGGTACTTTCCCAGCTCACTGGGTTCGGGTTCCTGGTGAACTGGCAGAAGTCCCGTCTGGTTCCCTCCCAGGTTCGGTCCTGGCTGGGTCTTGTGTGGGACTCTCGGACCGCTTCCTTGTCTCTTCCTTCGGAGTCTCCCCTTCGGAGTCTCCCCTTCGGCTGCGGTCTTGTCTGTGTTTGTTTCTGGGGGCTCCCGGGTCACCCGGCGGTTGCTCGAGGGTCTGTGCGGGAGCCTGAACTATGAGATGTTGGTCTACCCGCCGGGTTGGGTTTGGCTTCGTCGGCTGTTCTGGTTCCTTCGGGACGTCCATTCCGCCTCTCTTGCGATCGCTGGGTTCGCCCCCCGGGGCTTTGTGTCGGCTGCTGCATCGCCGGCTTCCTCGGGTGCTTCCTTCCTCTTCCTTGTTGCCTTGGCACCTTCCTGAGCCCTCACTCGATGTGTTCACGGACGTGCCGTCTCTCGGCTGGGGCTTTGTGACCAGTGGGGTCCGTCTTTCCCTCAGGTCCACAGCACGGTGCAGGAGTTCGCGGCGGTGTGGTTTGCGCTTCGGAGGGTTCGGGTCGCCTCGATCCGGCTCCATTCGGACTGCTCCCTGGTGGATCATTGCTTGAACCGAGGAGGTTCGATGTGGTCCTTGGCTCTTTGGGGTTGGTTGCTTCAGATGACTCGTCTGCTGAGTTCTCGGGGTTTGGCTCTCCTGGCGGTTCACGTCTGGGGGGGGGGGTGTCCAACGTCCTGGCGGACGGTCTGTCCAGGTTCATTCCCCCTGTCCACGGAATGGATGGTCGACACCATCTCCTTTAGTTGGCTCTGCCAGACGTTTGGGCGCCCGGAGGTGGACCTCTTCATGTCTGTGTGGTCGAGGGGTCTTCCGGTTTACGTGGCGCCCTTCCCCGAGTGCGAGGCTGTCGGGATCAATGCCTTTCGGCAGGACTGGTCGAGGTGGGGGTTCCTGTACCTCTTTCCCCCGGTTCAGCTGTTGCTCCAGGTCCTGGCTCGCTTGGAGACTTACCAGGGGCGAGTAGTCCTCTTGGCCCCTTGGTGGCCGGCCCAGCTGTGGTTTCAGGCACTGCTTGCCCGGTGTCCGAACCCGGAGGTTTTTCCACCGCTCCGCCTCTTTCAGGAGATCGGCTCGGTCCAGTACGAGACTGGTTCACTCTTCTCTGCGAGTCTTCGCGTTTGGTGTGTTTGACTCGTGTTCATCACTATCTCTATGGTGGTCGGGTGGCTTCCTTGTTGGTTTCCCACTTGCGGGCTTCCTCTCGGTGGCAGTATGAAGTTTCCTGGCGGTTCTTCCGGTTCTTTTTGTCCCTTCGTCATTGCTCTTCGCTTTCGGTTCGGGTGGTGGTGTTCTTTCTCTCTTGGTTGTTCCAGGACCGTCATCTTATGCCTAATACTGTCGCCTCATATCGTGCTGTGCTGGCGGAGCCAGTGCAGCTTGCTTTCGGTATCGATATTCTGCACCGTTTCGCAAGCTGTCTTGTGCGTTGTTTCACCTCCGGCCTCCTCGTGCGCCGCCTGAGTTGCCCTGGTCTTTGGACAGAGTGCTGTCCTATCTATCTTCTCCAAGATTTGTTGTGGCCCCTTCGGTTCTGGATTGCTTTGCTAAGGCTCTCTTTCTGTTGGCATTGGCAACTGGGGTTCATGTTGCGGAGCTTCATGCTCTGCTCAGGCGCAGAGGTTTATGCTTTTTTGGTCGTGGTCATAGGTATGTTCGTCTGCAGCCGTCTCCCTCTTTTCTGGCGAAGAATGAGACTGCTGCTTTCCGGAGGGGTCCTTGGATTGTTGATGCTTGGTTAGTCAGGCTGGGGGTTCACCATGTGTTGTCTGGTTGTGGCCCTCCGCTGTTATCTGCGTGCCACGGCTTCTGTGTCCGGGGACGCGCTTTGGGTTGATCCGGTTTCCCTTCTAACCTGTTCGTGGGTACGGGTCTCTCAGGTTGTCCGTAAGGTTATTAAATCAAGCCAGCCTGTTGTCTATCCCCGTGCCCATGACGTTCGTAAGTTTGCTGGTCTTGCTGCCGTCTTTGGCAATATGTCTTGGGCTGACATTCGGGCACGGGGTTTTTGGCGGTCGAACAAGGTCCTGGCTGCACGCTACCTCGTGAACATTCCTGGGCCCAGTCGGGCCTGTGTTGCTTTGGGTTGGCTGTTGCAGCCCGTTGTCTCGACTTCGAGTTGAAGAGTGGAGCACCAACTACCTCCTGGGTAAGTTCCCTTTTTCTTTTGTAGTCTTTGGTGAAGTAGCTCTGGGGAGCCATAGGGGCTGCCCCCAGAAAACCAGCATTGAATGTAATGAAACTCCATTTTCTGGGTGAGTCCCGGAGGCTCCCCGGCAACCTCCCCTCCCTTTGGTTGGTGGATTTTCGCGGTTTTTGATATCCAGCCTCACAACTGGGGTTGGGATTGCTGGTGTGAGGGTTTGGGGCTCCCCCTTTTCCCTCCCGGAGAGGGGGGAACTGCGCAGACATGCAGTGCAACTCGTGTGATGTCATGCTTATTTGCTCGTTTTTCTTTTGTGGAGTTCTGTCCACTCGTTTGATGATTTTCGTTGTTAACCAGAATAAAATTTGTTTTGTGGCACTTACCTTTCTGGGTGCCTGTCCCGGTCAATGGCAGTTATAGAATGCTCCAAATCACATGTGCATTTCTATGGGCCATTGCTCCGCGTGCCTCTGTGAGAGGGCCAGGTTCTGGCTCGTGGTCCTCGGTAGGCTAGAACTCCACCCACATTGACTGATGCAAAATAGTTAGGGTATCCATATCAGCCATAGATAGCTCCGGGGAGCCTCCGGGACTCGCTCAGAAAATGGCGTTTCATTACATTCAACTCTGGTTTTTTATTAATGGTTATTATGAACATAAGTCACCAATGTCTTGTATAATAGTCGGTCAATAATTGTACCAGTAACGAATTGAAATCAAGAAAATTAATCTGTAAAGTGGTTGAAACTGCCTGTGTTTCCTGGAAAGAAATAACATTTGAAGATAAGTTGCTAGAGCACTGGCTCACAGTCGTATATATCACTAGCACCTCGGTATGCTCTTTGAAATTAGGTTTCCTATTAGAGCAAATAGAGGCCTGGTGTTTGTCTTCGGTACATGGAAGAATACCACTTGATGGAAAATGTCAATCATTCCTGAAGAATAATTTCCTACTAGATGTCCTACAAAAATCATATTTCTTCAGGAACAAAAACTTAAATACTAGATTTAGCATAAATTGTCACATGAAAATACAGTCTTCACGTTGAGGAAGTTAATAGTTTCTTCAAGATCAATTATGCTTTTTCATTGCTTAAAGATAGAAACATCAAAAGTGTCAAACTTCATTTGACTTCATATTGACTCAAATATGATTAGTTAAAGCAAAAGGTTTAAAATCATTTATACCAGTATTGGGCATAGGTAATAAATTGTTTAATAGGGGGTTGAATGAATCATGATGGGGGGGGGGGAGAAAGTAATTTAAAGTGAATTAGAATGTAACAGATGACAGTAACTAAAAAAAATAACCAATTAATTTTTCAAGAAATTTTGTAATTCTAGATTTTTTTTTTTGTGTGTGTGTGTGTGTCAAAATGATGTGGAATGGAGATGTGAGAAAACAGTGTGCTCTATTATAGGATTAGCACAAGGTATACAGGTACAAGGTACACAACACAAGCTATACAGGTCACACATTCCTGAGAGCAGCATCCATAGAAGTAGTGGTAAATGTGAGAGACAAGCAAGTTTGTAGAGAGGATGCATGCGATATATGTAAGACCTTAAAGTAGCTGAAAAACTGTGACATATTTTTAAAACCTGAAGAGAATATCTAACTTTTTAGGGGCACTCTTTACTATTATAGAAATGTGAGGTTCAAGCACTGCTCAGAAGTGACCGTTATGCCATAGATATTAATGAAGGTTGAGACTCACATTAAGAGATTTTTAAACTTAAGTAAATAATCAGCAGAAAAAAGATTTATTGTGATGAGCAAAAGCTACTTTTCTGTGGGAAGCCCCTTTGGCTCCCTGGAGCTATCGGGTTAATATACGATATACTGTGTTAGACTAGGGCATTAGTCAATGGAGTTCAGCCCTGCCGAGGACCTCGAGCCAGAACCTGACTCCTTCAGAGAGGCACAGGGAGCAGTAGTCCTTGGAAAATTCCCCCTGTGGTTGGAGGCTTTCCTAATCTGCCATCGACTGGGGTTAGGCACCCAAAAAGGTAGGCATAACAAATCAGACCTCACACGGTAAGAAAATTGCAAGAGAGAGAAAACCGAGCAGAGAAGCAGAACTTCCCCAAATCTCAAGCAAACAAGCGAACGTCACTCTGCCGCCGCCGCGCCGCTCGTCCACTCAGCCCCCACCGTTCCTGGAGTCCCGGACCCCTCCGCGCTTGGCCTCTCCTGATCTATGTGAGGCCCTTTCCCGACTGTGAAGCTTTTGTGGTGGACGCCTGTCAGCAGGACTGGTCCAGGTGGGGTTACCTGTACTTCTATAACCCTGTATAGGGTTACCTGAAATTCCAACACCCCTTCAGGTGTAGGGGGTTTCTGCACGTTCATTTGGTCCTGGTAATCGGTTTGTTCGGTTGCAGCCTTCTCCTTCTTTTCTTGCGAAGAATGAAATGGCTGTTTCTGGAGGGGTCCTTGGGTCATTGATGCTTGGTTGGTCTGGCCAGGGGAGGAATGCATCATGTGTTAATTCCAGTGGCAGCTTTTTGCCGTTTCCTGCGTGCCTTGGCTTTTTGTGGCCGGGGATGTGTTTTGGGTTGATCTGGTTTCCTGTTCCAGGGCACAGGTCTCACAGGTCATCCACAGGGTTATTAAGTCTAGCCAGCCTGCGGTCTATTCTTGTCCCCATGACGTTTGGAAGTTTGCTGCTTTGGCTGCCATCTTCGGCACCATGTCTTGGGCTGATATTTGGCCGCGGGGATTTTGGAGGTCGAACAGGGTCCTGACCGCCTGTTATTTAGTAAACATTCCTGGTCCTGGGCATTCATGTGTGGCTTTGGGTCGCAGGTTGCAGCCAGTTGTCTCGACTTTGCGTTAAGGAGTGAGTGGCGGCCGCCTCCCGCGTAAGTCCCTCTTTTTCCTTATCACTGATTATGTAGCTCCAGGGAGCCGGAGGGGCTCCTCACAGGAAACCAGTGTTGAACGTAATGAAATGCCATTTTCTGGCTGAGCCCCGGAGGCTTCCTGGCACCCTCCCTTCCTCCGGTTGGCAGTTTTTCGCAGTTTTGATACTTAGCCTCCTAACTGGAGTTGCTGGGTTTCTGGCACGGAGGGTTCAGGGCTCCCCCTCCCCCTCCTTTGGGACTGCGAGGACAAGTGGAGTGGTGGCGGTGTGTGTCGTTTGCTTGTTTGCTTATTTCCTTGGGATTTGGGGAAGTTCTGCCTCTGTTGAGTTTCGATTGCAATTTTCTTACCATGTGGGGTCTGTTTTGGTATACCTACCTTTCTGGGTGTTTAACCCCGGTCGATGACAAATTAGGAAAGCCCCAACCACGGTCAAATTTTCCAGTGGCCATTTCTCGCTGTGCCTCTCTGAGGGGGCCAGGTTCTGGCTTGTGGTCCCCAGTAGGCTGAACTCCACTGACTAATGCTCTAGTCTTATATACATCGCATATTAGCCCGATATCTCCAGGGAGCCTCCGGGCTCACCCAGAAAATGACATTTCATTACATTCAATACTGTTTTTTTATAATTTAATTTTACTTAAGTTACAGGTACAGTACTACATAGATGGAATTCAGATAGGACATCAGAGAAATGATCTATACAGTACAAGATATATATACAGTAGTTGGAGTTGCTGAAGGGCATTGTCTAAAGTACTGTATGAAGAAATGTGCAAGGAGGATTGTTTGAAGGATAGAATAGAGGATGATAATGTCAAGGAAAGATGCAGAATGCAAAAATTGGTAAATCATTATACTGTAGGGGGAGTATTAAAATGGTTTGATGATAGTAAATAAATTAGGAGATAAAATTGGCTGTTCAGTTATATTTGAAAGTAGGAGAAGGTGAAGAAAGCAAAGAAGAGGGACAGACATGGTGAACTAGTGTGTAAGAAAGTTGGGCTCAAATGTGAATAGTACATTGGAAGTTGTGTTAAGTAATCTAAGTGGAATTAGTTTAGCAAGAGGGGAGTGAGATTTGCCATGTTAAATAATGAAGTATGGTTAAAAACTACACTTATTTGTATGAAGTGGTGAAGTACTGCTGTGGATGTTTCGATTGAGTGCTGATTTAGTGTGGAAAAAAATTATGATTAGATGGGTGTCTTTTTAAGTACTGTATTGTACATTATTTCTAACCTTCTTTCCTTACATTGTTCTCCATTTCTCTGGGTTACTGCTTCACAATTTCCATGAAAATGGGAAATAAAGATGAATGTTGCTTAATATATGCCTACAGAGGATTTTGTTGGGTACCAAAGAGTAAATATAGGTGTATCCTGTTGAAGTAATGATGTGTTAAAATGTTAATTTTTTTTATACAATAATTGTTTTGTTCAAAAGTAACAATGAATTTTTATTAGATTACAAATACAAAACTTGTACTAGATAAACTGCTTTAGTAGGAAATTACCCATGATGTGCTGGTATCAGCCTCTTGTGCTGCTGGGTCAAGCTGATGAAATTTATAGTCAGGATTTTACTTCGTTAAATTATGTTTTTATATACTTGCAGGCCCTTCTACCTATGAAATTTATTTGGTCTAGTTCAGTTGTAACTATTGATTCTCCTTTGATCTCCTTCAAATATAATTAATTATTAGGGGGATAATTTCTTCCAGAGGAGGAAACCAAAAATTTGTTTAAAATTATCGCACTCCGTTGCCTCCGTCCGTCGTTACTCATTTTTCTCCCGAGTCGTCTCCGGTGACGAGATCCGTAGTCACTCAATAAAAAATTTGTTAAAAACTTTAATTTTATCCAATCAAACTAGGAATGGTTTCAAAATGGGCGCCTTTAGATTGCGCACAATTTGATACTAAAATGAACGACGTAACACACACAAATTGATGTCAGAACACTGGAAAGATATAAAAAATTTTGTGGTGAAAGCGTCAAAAAGGGTCCAAACATTAAAATATTTGCTAAAATTCCATTTATTATTCTATTATTATGGGACTAGTTTTATAATACGCGCCTTTATATTATGAACAGTTTGATACCAAAATGAAGGACGTGACGCGAAAATTGATGTCAGAAAAATAATAAATGTCAGAAAGATAATATATACGTTTGTGGTCCAAATTTTAAAATATTTGCTAAAATTCCATTTATTGTTCTGTTACTATGAGACTAGTTTTAAAATACTCGCGTTTATATTGCGAACAATTTGATACCAAAATGAAAAACGTAACACGCTAATTTGTGTCAGAACACTGGAAATATATAAATAATTTTGTGGTGATGAGTGTCCAAAAGTTAAAATATTTGTTAAATTTCCATTTATTGTTCTATTATTATGGGACTAGTTTTAAAATACGTGCCTTTATTTTGCAAACAATTTGATACCAAAATGAAACACGTAGACGAAAATTTGTTATCAAACTGAACGATTATATACATTAGTCTGCAAGTGTGCCAATTGGTGCTCGTTCACTGGTAACTTGGCCAACTTTAGGCTTTGTTGTGGGGAGTCACGCTGGGCTTTTGGACCTTATATGCATATATCCCTGTAGGGAATTTTATTGCGAACACAATGATGCCAAAACGAACGACATAGCACAAGAATTAAGGTGAGAAAACTGAAACGAGTGTACACATTTCGGTGTCGCCGCACGCTCCCCCGAAACGTCGGGAGCATGATGTCACAGTCTGTGGCGCGCTTGCATGGAGTGCGATAGTGTTACTTGGTAGACCAATGATTTTTTTACCTTGAAGCAAATTTTAGAATTATCCTGAGCCATGCCAGAAGATTCTCTGGCATTATTACATAATGAAGTTGATCAGATATGAGATAAAATAATATTTTAAAAGTAAAAGGGCCGTAGGGAACACAAGCTGGTAGAGATATCACCAAATCCACTTTTAGGTAAAAATGTTTTTGAGGGAGGCAATGGCAATAGAAGAACTGAAATGGGCTTAAGAGGTACAGTATTTATTATTATGAAGGATCTGGACCACCTTAGTTATATCAAAGGAGAAAGCCATTTGATTCATCAGAATGGTCTGGAAGGCCAGGAACATCCAATTTAGAGTTAGAAGTGAGTGCTAAAGAGAATGGCTTTATTAAAGGCAGAGGCAGCTATAGAGCTTTAAGGAAATCATGTTTACAAGTGTAAATAAAATTCATTGTACAAGTCCTTGCAGATAGTTATAAAGGATTAATGGTTAAAAAAAACAAGTGCTGCCAAGATACAAAGGCCTTACTCTGTTGCTTCAGAACATGGCCTTCATGATATGATTTAGAGGTAGTATAAGGGAAAGGAAAGGAAAATAGGATATAAGTGTTCCCTCCTGTAATGGTAATCTTGGTGACTTGTTTGGTACACAATGTTGTATCGGATGAGGAGAATCAATTGTCACCTTGGGAAAAGTAAAGATCAAACTAATGAGATTAGTCCAGTTAATAGAATGAAAGTTCCAGAGGCAGTAAAGAATAGTACATATTGAGGGAGGGAGTGCCATGAAGCATGATAAAGTGGCGAGCTTGCAAATAGATGATTATAGAAGCAAAGACACTATAATTGCAAGGAGAGAGTGAATAGGAAACAATTGATGTCTTGAGAAGATGTATATATTGATATAGAGCATGTGTAGGCTGATGAATAAGCTGTTCCATATTGTCATGTAGAGAAATTTAAAATTGTCTTCCTGAATATCAGTAGAAGAAAACCGAAGCCAGTTCTTATAGTTGCTATTGAATATCTTAACAGTGACTTAAGCGTTAGTGGAAGACAAAAGATTTTCTGATGGAAAAGTAAGGTCACATGAGTTAGAGTAGTTAAATGAGTATTTAGGCACATCAGATATATTTTCCTGCCAAGTACCTAAATATATCTTCAATAAAATAACATCAAAGTTTGGCGACTCATGATTGGATAGGAAAGTGATAGATATTAGCATGATAATACACACAACACTGCATTTTGAGTAGCAGAGTGAAAGTAATTTATATTGAGAGAGAAAATTGGACAGTACTGACGATCAGAATTTTTGAGAAGAGAAAGATAATGGGGGACTGCTCCATACAAAAGCAGTCTTAAGGGCTTGGGTGCAACCATTGCTACTGTCATCAGTATCCACTCAGCAGCTTTTTATCTGGACCCATGCCTGGATTAACTGTGATTTATAATGTTTGTAGTAAGAAGGGAGGGAGGGAGAAGAAAAATAAGTATAATGCAAAGCATTAGTATACTGCTTGTTGAATACTCTATTTAAAATTTTGTCCATGATAATGGGCAGTGCCCTTATCTCAAGTGGCTGAGATGATCATGTGCAGGACTTGCTGGTCTGGTGGTACTAGTTCTTTGTGATGCTATTGAATGTGGAAAGTAGTTTTAAAATAATTAATCTTTGAAATAATTTGCCTTCTCAAGTACTACCTTCCCATCTGATGGACAAATGGCTCCCCCATCCCATGAGAATGGGAAACATGGGACAGTAATGATGTAAAAATGGACAGTAATGATAAAAAATGTATCAACTGTTGACAAGTTGAAGATTGTATCGACCAATATTTCCAGAATACAGGCAAGAAAGTTTTCACTCACTTATGAAGATGACTGAATAACAAATGAGAATGATTTAGATTGGGTTACCTAGACATTTTCAAAATAATATGGAGCTAATGCTAACTTATCTTGTTAACTTTTACAGTCTTTTCATTTATATCTCATGCTGTGAAGCATTACACAGAATAATTTATTTGCAAATCGAGTCGATGCCTTTTCGCCCAATCACTTTATTCATTGTATTAGTTCCTTAACAATGTAAAAGTTTTTTGAAGATAATTACAACACTATTTTCATATTCATTTGCTCATTTTATTTTGACACATTAATATTGAGTCCTCAAATATTTGTTTAAAATGTTTTATGGATTTAATAGATATAAATATATAATATTTGCTCTTCATATCTTTGTTTTGTCCTGTTTTTGTTTTCTTGTTGTAGTTATTAATATTTATTTCAGTTAGCCCACTTATATTTTGCACTATAATTTAAATGCTTTAGAAATCTTTTGTTCAAACTGCAATATTCAGTAAATTTTTGCTGTTCTTGTTATTGTGGCAGTGGTTCATATCAGTTATAAAGACAGTACTCTACTGTTCAGTACAGTTTGTGTTGTAGTAATTAAATAGTATTGTAATTTATACTTCTGTACTTGTATAAACAGTACTAAATAGTATATAGTAAAATAGTAGTTGAAGTATGATGACCAAACACATCAGAAGTTGAAGAAATAAAGCTGTTTCAGTCCGTCCTGGACCATTACCATTATCAATCTACACGAGACTTGATAATGGTCTAAGATGGACTGAAACTTTGTCATTTCTTCATCTTGTGATGTGTGGTTTGGTCATCATATCTTCAGCCACGTTGTGACTCATCATCTGCAGTAGTTAAAGTAATGAGTTTTGTCTTGGGCATTACATAAAAAAATAAGGTACAATACTGTACAGTACTGTGTTGTGATTTTACAGATTCCGTATGATAGCTAGGGGTCAATAAGTTAAACATTAAAAAAAATTCTTTTATTATAATGGTTATAGCAATGAATGCACAGAAATTTTAATGCCAACTAAATATTGATTTACTAATGCCAAATGCTACCGAGTTGCTACTAAAAATTTCTTGCCGAGTTGCCATGTAGTTTTCCGCTTGCTCATTTGCTGCATTACTAACCTTAAAGCATTACAGTGCATCATGTTTCTTAGTTTAATGATAATACTGTAGTTGCAAAACAATTATTATATATAAAAATATATTAAAAATGTATTAAATCATTAAGTATATATAAAAGGTACACTGTATCGATGTGTAATATAGTTTTGCTTGATAGATAGGTGGGTACCTGCTTTTATATCAATAAGCTTTATGAAATTCTCACCTCTAACATGGAATAAAAAACTGTATGTATGTATGAACTCGTGTGTGTGTGTGTGTGTGTGTGTGTGTGTGTGTGTGGTGTGTGTGTGTGTGTGTGTGTGTGTGTGTGTGTGTGTGTGTGTGTGTGTGTGTGTGAGAGTGTGTGTGTGTGTGTGAGTGTGTGTGTGTGTGTGTGTGTGTGTGAGAGTGTGTGTGTGTGTGTGTGAGTGTGTAATTACCTAAGTGTAATTACCTAAGTGTAGTTACAGGATGAGAGCTACGCTCGTGGTGTCCCGTCTTCCCAGCACTCTTTGTCATATAACGCTTTGAAACTACTGACGGTCTTGGCCTCCACCACCTTCTCCCCCAACTTGTTCCAACCGTCTACCACTCTGTTTGCGAAAGTGAATTTTCTTATATTTCTTCGGCATCTGTGTTTAGCCAGTTTATATCTATGACCTCTTGTTCTTGAAGTTCCAGGTCTCAGGAAATCTTTCCTGTCGATTTTATCAATTCCTGTTACTATTTTGTATGTAGTGATCATATCACCTCTTTTTCATCTGTCTTCTAGTTTTGGCATATTTAATGCTTCTAACCTTTCCTCGTAGCTCTTACCCTTCAGTTCTGGGAGCCACTTAGTAGCATGTCTTTGCACCTTTTCCAGTTTGTTGATGTGCTTCTTAAGATATGGGCACCAAACAACAGCTGCATATTCTAGCTTTGGCCTAACAAAAGTCATGAACAATTTCTTTAGTATATCCCCATCCATGTATTTAAAAGCAATTCTGAAGTTAGAAAGCATAGCATAGGCTCCTTGCACAATATTCTTTATGTGGTCTTCAGGTGATAGTTTTCTATCTAGAACCACCCCTAGATCTCTTTCTTTATCAGAGTTCTTTAAAGATTTCTCACATAATATATAGGTTGCGTGGGGTCTATGTTCTCCTATTCCACATTCCATAACATGACATTTATTAACATTAAATTCCATTTGCCAAGTGGTGCTCCATATACTTATTTTATCCAGGTCTTCTTGAAGGGCATGACAATCATCTAAATTTCTTATCCTTCCTATTATCTTAGCATCATCAGCAAACATGTTCATATAATTCTGTATACCAACTGGTAGATCATTTATGTAGACAATAAACATCACTGGTGCAAGAACTGAACCCTGTGGTACTCCACTTGTGACATTTCTCCAGTCCGATACATTGCCTCTGATCACAGCCCTCATTTTTCTATCAGTCAGAAAGTTTTTCATCCATGTTAGAAGCGTACCTGTCACTCCTCCAATATTTTCCAGTTTCCAGAACAACCTCTTATGTGGAACTCTGTCGAAAGCCTTTTTTAGGTCCAGAAAAAAAAAAAAGGCTTTCGACAGAGTTCCACATAAGGTGTGTGTGTGTGTGTGTGTGTGTGAGAGTGTGAGTGTGTGTACTCACCTCACCTATATGTACTCACCTATATGTGTCTGCAGGATCGAGCATTGACTCTTGGATCCCGCCTTTCGAGCATCAGTTGTTTACAGCAATGACTCCTGTCCCATTTCCCTATCATACCTGGTTTTAAAATTATGAATAGTATTTGCTTCCACAACCTGTTCCTTGAGTGCATTCCATTTTCCCACTACTCTCACGCTAAAAGAAAACTTCCTAACATCTCTGTGACTCATCTGAGTTTCCAACTTCCATCCATGTCCCCTCGTTCTGTTACTATTCCGTGTGAACATTTCGTCTATGTCCACTCTGTCAATCCCTCTGAGTATTTTATACGTTCCTATCATGTCCCCTCTCTCCCTTCTTCTTTCTAGTGTCGTAAGGCACAGTTCCCTCAGGCGCTCCTCATACCCCATCCCTCGTAGCTCAGGGACGAGTCTCGTTGCAAACCTCTGAACCTTTTCCAGTTTCATTATATGCTTCTTCAGATGGGGACTCCATGATGAGGCGGCATACTCTAAGACTGGCCTCACGTAGGCAGTGTAAAGCGCCCTAAATGCCTCCTTGCTTAGGTTTCTGAATGATGTTCTAACTTTTGCCAGTGTCGAGTACGCTGCTGTCGTTATCCTATTTATATGTGCCTCAGGAGATAGATTAGGTGTTACGTCCACACCCAGGTCTCTCTCGCGCGTCGTCACAGGTAGACTGTTCCCCTTCATTGTGTACTGACCCTTTGGTCTCCTATCTCCTAGTCCCATTTCCATAACTTTACATTTGCTCGTGTTGAATTCCAATAGCCATTTCTCTGACCATCTCTGCAACCTGTTCAGGTCTTCTTGGAGGATCCTGCAATCCTCATCTGTCACAACTCTTCTCATCAACTTTGTGTGTGTGTGTGAGAGTGTGAGTGTGTGTGTGTGTGTGTGTGAGTGTGAGTGTGAGTGTGTGTGTGTGTGTGAGAGTGTGAGTGTGTGAGTGTGTGAGTGTGTGTGTGAGTGTGAGAGTGTGAGTGTGTGAGTGTGTGTGTGTGTGTGTGAGTGTGTGAGTGAGTGAGAGAGAGAGAGAGAGAGAGAACCTAAGTAATTACCTAAGTGTAGTTACAGGATGAGAGCTACGCTCGTGGTGTCCCGTCTTCCCAGCACTCTTTGTCATATAACGCTTTGAAACTACTGACGGTCTTGGCCTCCACCACCTTCTCCCCCAACGTGTGTGTGTGTGTGTGTAATTACCTAAATGTAGTTACAGCATGAGAGCTACTCTCGTGGGGTCCCGTCTTCCCAGCACTCTTTGTCGTATAACGTTTTGAAATTACTGACGGTTTTGGCCTCCACCACCACCTCACCTAACTTGTTCCAACCATCTACCACTCTGTTTGCGAAAGTGAATTTTCTTATATTTTTTTGGCATCTTTGTTTAGTTAGTTTAAATCTATGACCTCTTGTTCTCGAAGTTCCAGGTCTCGGGAATTCTATCTTATGAATTTTATAGCTTCCTGTTACTATTTTGTGCGTAGTGATCACGTTGCCTCTTTCTTCTATCTTCTAGTTTTGGCATATTTAATGCCTCTAACCTCTCCTCTCTTGTCCTTCAGTTCTGGGAGCCACTTAGTGGCATGTCTTTTCATTTTTTTCTGTTTGTTGATGTGCTTCTTAAGATATGGGCACCATGCAACCACTACATATTCCAGCTTTGGTCTAACAAAAGTCGTGAATAATTTCTTTATTTCACCATCCATGTATTTAAAAGCAATTCGGAAGTTAGAAAGTGTAGCATAGGCTCCTCGCACAGTGTTCTTAATGTGATCCTCAGGTGATAGTTTTCTATCGAGAACCATCCCTAGATCTTTCTTTATCAGAATTCTTAAAAGATTTCTCGCATAATTTATTTATATTAACATTTATAATTGTCTCCACCCTTTTGTCCGTTGCTGTTTACAGAGTCTGCGGTGAAGCAGAATCTGCATGCGGCTTCAACTAGTTGCCGTCCTATGTCAGAATTGTTGTTCCTCCTGGGGGCCTGTGGGAGGCTGTCCCAGTGGGGGGGTCGTGCCAGGGCTCGGGATTCTTTCTCTCGTGATGGGCCTGTGGTGTCGTGTTTGGTGCCAGCACAGCCTTCAGTGCCATCTGGTTCTGTTCGGTGTGGGGATCGCCCTTTGCGCCATTTGGGTGCTCATAAGATGCATCGGCCATTTTGCGGTTTGTCCCATTGACGGAGTGGTGAGGGGGAGGCTTGCTCTGCTTACGCCTGCTCTCATGATTCGTGGGCCTTTTGGGTCATTTCATGCGGCCTGTGGTGGCGTTGGGTGGCTCCTCCTCCTCCTCCCTGTTCTCCTGCGCTCTGTCAAGTCGCTTAGGCATGGATGAAACATCCTCGTCCCTCTGGTGGATCTCCTGCCTGTTTCCGGTCCCGAAACAAGACTGCGCGGACCTCCGGTTCATTCTGGACTTGTCTCGTCTGAACCTGTGGGTTTATTGCCACTCCTTTTGGATGACTACACTGTCTCTGTTGATATATTTTCTGTTGGAGCCAGGTGCTTGGTGTCCCTGGACCTCCAGGACGCGTATTGGCACGTTCTGATTCATCCGTAGTTCAGGGACTGGCTCGGTTTTGTGGTGGGATACAAGGTTACCGCTTTCGTTGCATTCCATTAGGCTTGAATCTGGCGCCTCGCGTTTTCACTCACCTTACTCAGGTCATGGTGGCCCGCCTGCATCTGTTAGCTGTACGGGTTCTGGCCTACCTTGGTTTGGGCTCCCAACCTGTCCACGTGTCTGCTCGCCAGGGATTGGGTTCTTTCCCAGGTCGCAGGATTCCGGTTTTTGGTGAACTGGCGGGAATCCCATCTGGTTCCCTCTCAGGTTCGGTCTTGGCTGGGTTTTGTGTGGGACGTTCGGACCGCTTCCATGTCTCTTCCTCCAGCGGCTCTGCTTCGTCTGCGCTCCCGCCTTCGTCTGTTTCTGAGGGGCTTCCAGGTAACGTGGCGGTTGCTCGAGGGTTTGTGCGGGAGCCTGAATTTTGCCATGATGGTTTACCTGCCATGATGGTCAGTTGTGGCTTCGTCGGCTGTTCTGGTTCCTTTGGGGACGTCCCTTTCTCCTCTCACAACTGCTGGGTTTGGCCTCTGGGGGCCTTGCATCAACCCCCAACCCATCCCCATCCCGGGGATAGGGGAGGTTGACAGCAGTGTGGCGACATGATGGCATCATGCTCGTTTGCTAATTTTCGTTTGGGGAGTTCTGTCCGCTCGTTCGGCTTTCATTAGCAATAGATTCACCAGAATAGGGGTTTGTTTTGGGCTGCCTACCTTTCTGGGTGCCAGATCTGGTCGATGGCAGACAAAGAATGCTCCCAACAACACGGGGGGTTTCTATAGGCCACTGCTTTTCTTGCGTCTCTTGAAGGGACCAGGTTCTGGCCCGTGGTCCCCGGTAGGCAAGAACTCCGTGCACATTGACTGATGCCAGAAAGTTGTACATATCCATTCAGGCTGGATAGCTCCGGGGAGCCTCCGAGACTCGCCCAAAAAATGGTGTTTCGTTACATTCATCACTTTTTTTTTGTTTAACAACACTGTAAAGTAATTTGTATCTTTGAACACTTAAGTGGTGACATATTCAGACATAGCCACAGTACAAATATTAAGAACTAATGTAACAATCCCATCCTGATGGTAATTACTAGTGTTATAGAACAGTCTTTCATTGTAAAGCTTGTAGCTTTATCAGAAGACTGGAGCCATACAGTCACAGGCATCTCTCACACTTAGGCTTTCATAAAATTTGGAGAGGTGTGCAGGTGTAATGTTTTTGTTGTTAGAAATCTGATCCACTTGGGTTGAAACAGGCGTGCTGGGCTTTAGTTTCAGTTGACTGCTTATTTGAACAGTAAGGTCACTTGTATATCTAAAATGAGTTTCACTTGTGTGGTGATGCAAAAGATTTGGGTGTGATTGTACTTGGTACATATTGACATCACATTGTTTTTTGATAAAAAAAGAAAAAATCAGTGTTTCATGCATTTTACTGCATACATAAGTAAAGTAAAAGCAGTTCTTAAAGACTAATTTCACAATGTTCTTGGCAGAACAATTTTTCATTTTCCGAAAAGGAGGACTTCAGTGATCTACCTCCCAATCAACGAAAGAAACGAATCCAACAGCGAATTGATGATGTCACAACCAAACTTCACCAAGAAACGGCAGCCAGGTAATACATTTGGTTCTAAATTATCCTTTTTTTTTCTCATTCAATTTTTAGAATTTGAGAATTTAAGTGTAACTAAAATTTTGATTGTTATGAACATTTATAAATTGAATATATAACTTGCCTTGTGATATAAATTGTCCGCCCTCAAAATCTGGACTTCTTTATAATAAATCATCCTAAATACTAAATCATTTTTCCAGTCAGATCACCATATCAAATTTACGTGTGTTTATTTAACACTGCACTGTATAGTAGATTCCTGCAATAGTATTTGTTTATTAAGTTTGACTTTGCTTTACTTGGGTGACCCAGTGCAACTGAAACTGGATATGTGTACACCATACGATTTTTTCCTCTTTTCTGGCAGTACATATTTAGTCAAAGATTCTGGGCTGGTTATATATATATATACTGTGTATTTAGTCTTGGGTAGAAGGGGGCAAGGCCAATGATCATTATCATTCAATCAGCACATAGGTTGATACCCAAGGCAAGACCTAAGTAGGATATCCAACAGTGGTGAATTCAGCATAATAATTCTTTTGAATATGCCCATTACTATCTGGGCACATACAAGCAAGAGCATCAGTTAGATTTATTTAGGAAAGTATATCAGATTAGGTAAAGAGCAAGTTATTCTGTAAACAGTAGGTTTATTTATATTAAAATAAATGGGACTGATGTTACATTACTAAAGTGCCAAGGCAAGAATTATGTATGGCGAGTTACTACTGGAGAACATGCAGGTTTAACACTTAGACAGCGGCTATGGAGATGTGGTCATATCCGCATATGCACAAAAATAAAAAAAATGCAACAAATAATATTTCATTGTAGAATTATTAATTTGTATGCAGAATGTAAGAAAAACGAAAATAAGTGAATATTTATCATTTCACTGGGTGGAGATGCTCTGCAAGGCTGCATCTGTCGCTTGACAGTGCCTGGTGATCGACTATGCCGACACTTTCTGTTTTATACTCCGATGTTTCACAGATTGTTTTATCACTTGTTTTTCTATATTTACATCCAGAGAGCTTTTATATCCATATTTGCATCATACATTTAAAACTCGGCCAATAATTTGTCAAATTTTCGTATGATAACTCCATTACCCTGTGAATCAACAGTTGACGATAATTGCTGTCTAAGCGTTAACAGATGAACCCACTTGGTTCATGACTGAAAATTCCCATTTACTGTTGAACATTAATCAACAATATACTGAAATTGTACTTGACATTTGGCGGTTCACGTCTCTGGTGAAAACCCCTGCAATTGAGGAGATAACACGGGGGGGATCCTTTTCAACGTCAGGAATCCTGAATATAATACAGTATATCAATGTTTGCACAGTAATATAGTCTACTTTCATTGCTCTGCATCCCTGTAGAGGGCCATGTTAGATGTGTGTAACATGTTCAAAATACCTTGTAGGTAAACATGGTGTATAGTGAGTCAACTCATGTCACGGCTTCCTTCAGACCAAAAATATCCGAAAACTTCCGGGAGTTATTCACGCACGAACAAATACAAGTATGCAGTCTTGATAACCTCATTTGCATGCAGTACAGCAACACAATGGGTTCCTCACATAAAAAATTCTTAAAAAAAAGAATACACAAAAGTGCTATAGCTAAACTTATTACACGTACAGTACTTATGGTTGAATAGTCCTTTTTTGATAAACTTGCATACAATAGGCTAGATGCTTCTAGCCTATTGTGCCTATTGCCTTCTAGTCCATGGTGATAGTCATCACAGACCAAGCGAGACATGGCAATTTTATGAGCTGCCTCACTCTGCTTCAGAATGATGTGATGGACACACTAGGTAATGTTTATATACATTATACTCTGTGGGCTCTGTGGTACCAGAGCCCAATGCACTCGAAATGCTATTGAGTCAACAAAGAAATAGCATTTCACTCCATTTAGTTCTCAATTTTTCCATATGATACATGCCCAGGGAGTTTTTGCCATCTGGTCTGGATACAACAAATGTTTCCCCATTTATTTCCTATCTTAACCCTTAAATGGCGCATGGCTATATACCATTTGACACCCACAGGCGCATACAAATCAAAAAAACTTTTTTCTTCCTAACCTGTTAATTTAACACTTTCGCTCGGGCATGACGCAGCATTGCGTCATCCGTTTACTGGCGGTGCTGCCGGGCATGACACAGCATTGCGTCATCCACTTTAAATAATCGCCAAAAATCAGGTTTTTATCCAGTTTTTTTGGGACTGGTTTTAAAATGCGCGCCTATGTCTTCCCTACACGCCTATGTCATGTTCAACACACAATAGTACAAACATTTGTGGGCAGGAATTGGGAGTTTAGCTGGAAGGCGTCTGGGCGCTCATTCGCGGCTAACGTGGCCCGTCTTCAACTCGTCGGCGGTTGGAGCGTGACCAGGTTTTTTATTTTATATGCTATTGTTCCTCTAGAGAATTTTATTGTAAACCCATTGAGACCAAAATGAAAGACCTAGGACGAAAATTGAGGTGACCGGAGTGAAAATAGTGAAAACATTTTATCGCTTTCGCTCGCTCCTGGGTAACTCGTTCGCACTTTCTCTGTTTTCTGCGGGTAATTAGCCAGGCTTTTGGAGTTTATATGCATTTAGTGCTGTAGAGAATTCTATTGCGAACACAATACCAAATTTAATCTCGTAGAACAAGAATTGAGGTGACAAAGTTGGAGAGTATACACTTTACAGAATTAACGCGCGCTCCCGCGACACGCGGGGACCCACCACGCACAGTTAAAAGGTGGCGAGCGGGGTGAGCGAAAGTGTTAATTTGTGTTCACTGATCATGGGAAAAATAATAAAAAAAATCGTAAGTGGCATATATTGTCCGCTATAGGGCGGGGAAATCTGGCAAAAAACAGGCGCTGACTCAGCGTGCATCCCAGGTGGTCTGTTGCTTGCCAGCTGTCAGGCCGGAGTTGCCACAAAGGGATAATTACCTAATTATTTCAATGTGATTGATTTTTCGTAGTTTTTTTGCTGTAATATTATTCAATAGTGTGCAGTGTGATATATTTATATAATAAAATGAGTGGATCATCGCTGTACTCAAAAATATGGTGTGCATATTATTGATTCAATTATGTTCATCAAACAGTGAACAAATACTTTGTCGGTTATTACACTATATACACAGGTTATATATAAGTATCTGCATGTTTTATTCACCATAACGAACCACTAAGTTGCTATTATGAGTCAAAAAGTAACGAGGAGTGAATGTCGTGTATCAGCCAGCCACTCACGCCCTCCCTCAACACCTCACTCGCCACATTCTCCTCCCACCATACTGTTTTTGCTTTTATTCACTATATACAGACGTCATATATGAGTATCTGCATTCGTGTTCACCATAACGAACCACTAAGTTGGCATGCTGAGTGGCAGTGGCAGCCCGCCACTGGCTGCTACTTCCTCCCTCCCTCAAGTCACCTGACTCACCCACATTCTCCTCCCACAATACTGTTTTTGCTTTTATTCACTATATACAGACGTTATATATAAGTATCTACATTCGTGTTCACCATAACGAACCACTAAGTTGGTATGCTGAGTGGCAGTGGCAGTGGCATCCAGTGGCATCCCGCCCGCTGCCACTCCCTCCCTCCTTCGCCTCACCTGACTTGCCACCATTCTCCACCCACCATACTGTTTTTGCTTTTATATACAGATGTTATATATAAGTATTTACATGTTTTGTTCACCATAACTGTACATCTAAGCTTGTATGGTGAGTAAAGGCACAAAGACGTAGGACCTCACACAGTCAGCTGGCTGCCGCCCTCAAGGCCAGATGCACTAATATTTCTCCTCCAACAATACTGTTTTTGGTGTTATTACGCTATATACACACATTATATATAAATATCTACCCGTTTTATTCACCATACTTGTACGAGTAAACTGGTATGGTGCCCAAAGACCATCGTGGTCACCAGTAAACATGATAAATCATGCAGACGACGCCACCGCCCTCACCAAAATGGCGGCTCCCAACCTCCTACTCTTGCTGTTTATACGTTCTATACACACGTTATATATAAGTATCTACATTTGTGTTCACCATAGCGAACCACTAAGCTGGTATGGTGAGTGCAGTCAATAAAAAGTGGCCACACACAGTCGGAAGACAACGCCACCACCCTCCCTCCCACAGCATTACTCCTCCCTCCATGGAGCACAGCGCTAAATATCACCACAATCCTGCTATTATCAGAACCCTGGTCAGTTTTATCACAGTCAGGGGTCTTCTGTAATAATATCATCGCTACATAATAGCATGAACAAGTATATTATGGCATTTTTAGGCGATGCTGTGGTCACAAGCTGAACAGCAGTGCTGTGAGCTCATGCTGCATCAGGCTTGGTAACTCACTCAATACTGAGGCCCCTAACACCCGGGAATTTGGCCCACGATTTTTTTTAAATGGCGTCTGTTTACAAGAGCCCTGATGGTGTGGTGAACCCCGTGTATCCGCGGGCCGTTTAAATCTTGCATAGTACTCCAAAGCATCATATGATGCGATGCGCAATTTACTGCAAGTCGGTCAAAGCATCATATGATGCGATGCACAATTTAAGGGTTAATTCACCTTTGGGTAATATAAAAAGTTACCAGAATTGGTGTTTCCTCATATATACCAATATTTTGAATGAACGAGTTGTGGATAAGGGAATTTATATTGTTGCATGATTGAGTTTGATGAGGTGTACTGCATAAAATACTTTAGTTATGCTTGATGCAGGGTTGCAAATAATGTATTTCTGTACAAAACAATGCTTGGTTGGGTTTAACATGTGGTCCTGCATATTGCATCTGTATAAAATACGTCATGGTTGGATTTGACATGGTTGTTGGAGTATTGTAATGTACTCTTTAGAAAATACTGGACAGTTGAATTTGGTATATGGTCTTAAGTAATGCATCCCTGTATAACATCAGCAGTCTACAGTATATTTTATCTAAACACAATTTGTTAAGCAGTTCTGTCTTAGAGCAGTAGTCACAAGATTAATATGCCTTTAATACTTAGTTGTATAAATTGATGTATTGTAGATCATTTTGTATTTATCTAAAAGACTCAAAATTGCACATCCAGCATCTGTCAACTCCCTAGTTACAGGTAACTTATGAATGACAGAGGTACAGTATATGTATCAGATTTGTTTAATTAGGTCAGGATTTTTTTATATTTTCTTTATATACTATAAGTTTTTGACTTAAATGTCTCTAAAAGCTTACTGTGATATTTTACTTTTTCAGGGATGGGCTCTTAAAGATGAAAGAAGTGTACGAGGGAAATCCATCACTTGGTGACCCAATGAGTATAATGGGCCAGCTCAATGATTCTTGTCAAAGGATTGAGAAGTTACGTGCAGATCTCCAACGGTATCAAGCCATGTTGGAAGATGCAGATGGTGATATTCAAGCTGGGATAGCATCAGGAGGCCCATCTACTCCCAATGCCTCACTGGCACGGCATCATAGCAGTGTCCTGTCGCCACATCACAATGGAGGAGCTTCTCCTAGATCCTCTGTCACATCCCATCGCACATCCCTCAGCGACGAATCCCTTTCCCGGTCAGCCTCTGACTCCTCCGTCTGCACCAATCCTCCCTCCTCCAATACTACCACAACTACCACAACTACCACCTCCCTTCATCGTGTAGCCATCTCTGCTCTGGCCACCGCCACCACAACAACCACAACAGGGGAGGGCAACAAAGCAACCCCTTCTGACCCGCTACCCTCTCAGGGGTCAGTTTTGCACTCATTTTCACAGCTGACAAACACGCATTCATTAAATTATTTGCTTTCCAAACCAAAGTTTTTTCTTCAGTTTATTCTGTATCATGTGTTTTTATGTTGTACAGTAATTGTCATTAAATAATGTGCCTTAATTTTTTTAAGTGACTTCGTGTTTGTTAGCCAGTAATTTGGTTTAAGGTTATTTGGTCAGCTGCTTGATTATGGTACTTGTATCTGCAAATGTCTTCTATCAGTCTTTTCTCTTGTTTTGTTGAGCTGGTATGCAGTCACTTAATTGGAATGCAATTTGGATCTTAAAATATATTCTGGGCTGATAAAGCATGGCCACTTAGAGTAAATTATAATTTTCTCTTGACATTAACCCTCTTTGTACTTTAGCTATTGTGCATGAGGGTTCGTTAGATCTTAAGTTTGGAGTGTGACAAGTGCTCAAGTAGTTTTTTAAATATATTTAAGTTATTTAGGATTTTCAGAATACAAAGGTATGAGGGGGTATTTAAAAATGTTTTGCAACTCGAGCTTCTAAGAATAAAATAAAATAAAATAAAATTTCCTCTATTGCATTTATAAATGTAATAATCCTCTGTTTTAATGTACTGTACTTTTAACTATTTTTATATTTTTAAGATGTCAATTCCCAGATAATAGTACATTTTGACTGCACCACTAACCATTGATAATGAACTGCAAGAATTATCTTCCCGTAGTGTTGTAATGTGATTTTTAAACTGCTTGATCCCCTTACGAACAAATAGGATCTCTGCAACTGTAACCATTTAAAGCAATACAGTATCATGCAGCAACAGAACACCTTGGAAGTGGAAACTATTTCCACTTCATCTTTAAGATTAGGTATAATTTGGAGGATTAGGCACACAAAGTAACTGATCCCCAAGAGGATGGGCACAAGAGTAGATCTCACTGCCTATAATCAGGTCAGGCCAGGTTAGGTTAAGTAAGCATTACTAGATAAGTAATCCAACAATTCGGTTATCATTTTAAGTTGATTTTTTTATTAAAACATTTAGGTACATTTGAATTTATGCAGCTACCTTTGACTATACGTTGAATTATTGAGAAATATATGAGGTTTAATTACCCTTTTTTTCTGTGGAGAGCCCTTCTGGCTCCCCGGAGCTATACCAGGGGCCAGATTCACGAAAGAACTTGCGCAAACACTTGCGAACGTGTACATCTTTCCTCAATCTTTGACGGCTTTGGTTACAGTTATTAAACAGTTTACAAGCATGAAAAGTTCCCATTCAACTGTTGTAATTGTTCTAAACAGCCTCCTGGTGCTTCAGAGCTCATTAACTGTTTAATAATTGTAAACAAAGCCGTCAAAGATTGAGAAAAGATGTACAGGTTCGTAGGTGTTTGCGTAAGTGCTTTCGTGAATCTGGCCCCAGGCTGATGTGTATATATTAGACCGTGGCAACAGTCAATCAATGGAGTCCTAGCCTACAGAGTACCACGAGCCAGAGCCTGGCCCCCTCAGAGAGGCGTGAGGAGCAATGGCCTATAGACACCCCCATGTGTCTGGAAGCAGTCTATATCTGCCATCTACCAGGTCAGGCACCCAGAAAGGTAGGAATCCCAAAACAAACTTCAGCTGGTTAAAAATTGCAAACCGAAAGCCGAGCTAGCAAGCGGAACTCCCCCGTTCGAAAACAAGTAAACCAGCATGATGTCACCACAGCCGCTGTGGAAGGTCTGGGGGGGTGGGGTCCCAGACCTCCCATGCCTCCCATGCCGGCTACC
Organism: Procambarus virginalis; assembly: GCA_020271785.1. NCBI lineage: Eukaryota > Metazoa > Arthropoda > Malacostraca > Decapoda > Cambaridae > Procambarus > Procambarus virginalis. The sequence continues at coordinate 50,907,663 of WNGS01164858.1, forward strand.
CAATCCCAGTTCAGAGGCTGTTGTGTTTGGTGGCGGTCGATCAACTCCTTGAGCAGTGCTGTGCTTGGGGGTGTTGTACTGTGGTGTGGTAGTGTGAGCCAGGTGTTCTTCATGAAGTACTGGGGCTGCATGTGCCTAGAATTACCTTTCCTAGGTGCCCTGTAAGTACTGCCTTGGCAGTTTTGGGTTATCTTCCATAAGCCGTTTAGGAACTACCTCCGCAGGATTCTTTTGCTGCTTGCCCACTCTTGGGTTCAGCTGGGGTTGTTCCTGCCTCTGTTTGACAGGAGGTAGTATTGTTACTGGCTAGGGCGCAAGGTACTGTGCAGCTGTCTGATTTATGTATAGCAGCCGGTTCTGTTCCCCTGGAAGCGATGTGCTTTTTTTTTTTCTTTTTTTTTTTGTTTGCCTGGTGGGGGTCTGCCTTGTGTGGCTATCAATCCACTTGTATTTTGATGGCCCTCCTCTAGGCCCCCATGATTTTACACGTCGTGCGGGTTCAGCTTTTAGTTGATTGCTTGGTAGCTCTGGGATAACCGGTTTGCAGTACCTTGCCTGGGTTTCCCTTAGCAATCAGCCTAAGGGCCCTGGAAACCCCCTTGGTCTGGTGGAGGAGTCGTCCGAATCCCACCTCGCTTCGTGTGAATTTGAAGGTTGCTCTGTCCCCTTATCTCAGGGTGACATTCATGGTCTTTGCCTCTGTTAAGTTGCCTGTTGGGTCGATGACACACTTGACCCGGATTCTTTCGAGTGTTGTTCTTTGCATGTACTCCAGTTCACCCAGTCCAATGTTACTGATATTCAGGTGCAGGCAGCTTTCGCGTTGCATACGAGGTTTAGGTTGCTGCAACGTGCTCGGTTGGTTGCCTTTCCTGATGCCCTGCAGCTGCCCCACTTTGGTTTCAGGGACCCGGACTTGAGGTGTTAGTTGCCTCGACTTTGGTTTCGTCTGTACCCCCCTTGTCCTTCCCTTGCTGTAGTTCATCCTGCTTCCCTCCCAATGCCCCACTGCTCCCAGCTCCCAAACGTCTGAGGGTTTTGAAGCCAGGGCAAGGTTTTCTTGGTGGTGAGACTCGGGTAGCCTTGGGGACTGCCCTTTCCGAATCGGCTGGGGCTTTCAAGTCATGGCAGCAGACCCCCGTCTTCTCTGCTTTTGCAGTAAACTCTGCCTTTTCTCCAGAGGCAGAGGGTTTGGAGGATGGCTCAGCCCCGGGTCCTGACGTGGAGGATCCTGGGGCTGGGGAGGAGTTGGCCTAGGCCCTGTATGACCTCGCTTAGGTGTTGGTACCCTCAGCATGTGGCTTGTTGTTACAAGGGGAGGGTTTTTTTGTATCCCCCCCTCCTCTCTGTACAAGTTGGATATGGGTTCGGCTCCTCTCCAGGTTCCTTTGTGTTCTTTGGTTCGCTCCTTCCTGGGTTCAGTTCTGGGTCCCTTTGTGTTCTCGGTTCCCTCCCTCTGGAGGTTTTCGGCCTCCTGCATCTCACCTAAGGAGGCGCGAAAGGCCCTTGCGGCTTACCTCCTGCGAGACCTGGATTACGCCTCGATAATGGATCCTCCTTCTTTTGAGTTTGGCACCTTTTTTTCTTACTAGGTTCGTTACGAGGTGCCGATGTCCTGGTTAGCAGACTGCAATTTTTTTCGGTGGGGGCGTGGCATGCGTTCTGCCGGACTCACACGCTTGAGTGGCGGGTATTGACTATGGTCATTCAAGTTTACCTGGGGGCGAGTTTGAGCACCTTAATGTGTACTTGTTCGCCCCTGTGCTTCATCGTGATATCAGCCAGGTGCAGCTTCACGTGCAGGTTCCTTCCTTTTTGGTGTTCCTGGTGGCTGAGGATTTGCATGCCCAGGGGCATTTGGCTTCGGGCTTGAGCTTCTTTTCCCTGCTGGAGCTGTCTTCGGACTGACTCGAGGAGGATGTGGAGGAGTTGGGTTCTGTACTTCGAGTTGAGGAGCGAGTGGTGACTGCCTCCCGGGTAAGTCCCTCTTTTACTTTGTGTGGTTAGGTAGCTCCTGGAAGCCGGAGAGGTTCTTCACAGAAAACCAGTGTTGAATGTAATGAAACACCATTTTCTAGGTGAGACCTGGAGGCTCCCCGGCATCGCTCCCTCTCCCCAGTCGACGGTTTTTCGCGTTTTTTGATATTCGGCCTCTGAACTGGTTTTGGGTAGCCACTACGGGAAGTCTGGAAGGCCCCCCCTTCCCTCACCCAGGGAGGGGGAGTTGCAGAGACAGCAGCACGCCGGTTGTGGTGATGTCATACTTGTTTGCCTATTTTCTGATTGGAGAGTTCTGCTTGCTCGTTCGGCTTTCAGTTTGCAATTTTTAACCAGCTGAAGTTTGTTTTGAGTTTCCTACCTTTCTGGGTGTCTGACCTGGTAGATGGCAGATATTGACTGCTTCCAAACACACAGGAGTGTCGGTTATCTTGAGGTTATCTTGAGATGATTTCGGGGCTTTAGGTGTCCCCGTGGCCCGGTCCTCGACCAGGCCTCCACCCCCCAGGAAGCAGTCCGTGACAGCTGACAGTAAAATAGGTACCCAGGTACCTATTTTACTGCTAGGTAACAGGGGCATTGGGTGAAAGAAACTCTGCCCATTGTTTCTCACCGGCGCCCGGGATCGAACCCGAGACCACAGGATCACAAGTCCAGCGTGCTGTCCGCTCGGCCGACCGGCCGACCGGTGTCTATAGGCCATTGCTCCTCACACCTCTCTGAGGGGGCCAGGTTCTGGCTCGTGATACTCTGTAGGCTAGAACTCCATCGATTGACTGTTGCCACGGTCTAATGTATACACATCAACCTGGTATAGCTCCGGGAGCCTCCGGGTCTCGGCCAAAAAATGGCATTTCATTACATTCAATGCTTTTTTTTTTTACTGACTTGTTTTACTCATATTTGACCTATGTATCCTTTGAACTAAATTAAGATTAGACATTTTAAAATTGTATTGCATTAAATTGTTTAAATTAGGTTGCTTTCATAATGTTACGCAAAATGTTGGTGACGAAATCTTCTAATTATATCCACAAGGAATATTCTGTTTAGCCATTATTATTATTTCTGGTGATAAGTGTAATTCTGACCAGCAATTGTGGCATGTCTAGTACTAGAACCTCTTTCAAGCCCTTGAAGGTACTGGTTATTAACATCTCAGCTTAGGACTTGATATGAACCATCTCAAGTGAGGAATGTACCTGACGGTAGTTCCTAAGGGTCACTGTCCTCACTTTTTAGCCTCAGGCCAACCTTCAATGTTAGTGTCTATGCCTAATAAAGGATAATAATGTCCAGATATCAGCTGACAATGTTGATATTGCCAAATCTGAATTCAAGACAAATTTGGGTATCATGAGAAATAGAAAGCTCTATGCACAACATATATGTTGCAAAACATTTTGACTGCCCTTCTTAGGATTTGAAATAATGTCTAAATGAAATGAAAACTACAAAATTAATCCTTAGCACTTGTAAGGTAAACGGTTGGTAGTGTGTGTAATTACCTAAGTGTAGTAACAGGATGAGAGCTATGCTCGTGGTGTCCCATCTCCCCAGCACTGTCATACAACACTTTGAAACTACTGATGGGTTTTGGCCTCCACCACCCCCTCAAACCACCACCTTCTCAAACAATTTGTTCCAACCCTCTACCATTCTGTTTACGAAAGTTAATTTTCGTATATTTCTTCGGCATCTTTGCTTAGTTTAATTCTATGACCTCTGGTTCTTGAAGTTCCAGGTCTCAGGAATTTTTCCTCCTTCAATTTTATTGATTCCTGTTACTATTTTGTACATAGTGATCATATCACCTCTTTTTCTTCTATCGTCCATTGCCGGCATATTTAATGTCTCTAACGTCTCCTTGTAACTCTTGTCCTTCAGTTCTAGGAGCCACTTAGTGGCATGCCTTTGCACCTTTTCCAGTTTGTTGATATGCTTTTTAACCAACGTGCTGCGGCGAGTTTATTGTGAAATACCCCCTGTGGTCATGAAAGTGTTCCCCCAAATTTTTTTTCTTCTTAAAATAATAAATTCTCTTCCCTGAGCATGTCTATGTAAACATAAATACCAAATTCCACTTACTTTGGCTGTGGGGACGTGGACAAGGTGCGCTGTGACCTCATCGGGGCTGGTCTCCCGTGTGCGACACGCCCAGACTTGAATGGTCGCGTGGGCCATTCAAACACCAGGTGTTGCCACAAATATATTTTCAATTATTTGTTCTATGTATTTCCAATGCAGTTTTATTTGTTTTTTTATCGTATATGATGCATATTTGTGTCCTTTACAATATGTATACAGTAGAACGTTTATAATGTTCCATGGAACTGTGATACATGTGTCAGTAACGTGTTCACAATAAATGTTTATTGTCACAATATTACTTGTTAAAAATTCACTAAAATTACAATATGTACAGTTTCACACATTTTTATACATACATGTCATGTCACGTCACTTAGGCCTATGTCAAAAGGCTTATGTGTGTAATGAAGTAAGGACGAAGAGGGAGAACGGCCTATTGACATAGCTCGAGTGCATGGGGGGAGTTGTGTAAAACCCTGGTTTGTGCCTCGGAGAGGCTACAGGATCCAGTAAGTTTAGTAGAACCTCGGTTTCAACTCCTTTTGACCATGTCGTAGCTCGGTCGATTAAGGCAGTGTCTGGGATGCTCTCGGACGCAGGTTCGAATCCTCATCACGGCCCTTGTGGATTTGTTCATTTGATGCATCACGCAATTGTGATTTCTGTGTGTAACACACTTGGGAACTTTTCATTTAATGTTTCACACATTTCCTTTTCATTTTCAGTGAATCTATTTCCCATTTTCAACCTCTTGAATATTATCCTTTACCTGCAATTTGTTGTTTATGAATTTATAAAATAGACCTGGTTCTGTTTTACGTTTGTCTGCAATCCCTTTTTCAAAATTTCTTTCTGCCTCTCTCCTCACTGCTGTGTAGTTGTTTTTCACATCTTTGTATCGCTGGTATGTTTGGGGGTTTGGCCTCTTCCTATATTGATTCCATTTTTGTGTCTTTTGGTCTCTGGCCCTCTCGCAATTTCTGTTGAACCAATCCTGTTTCCTAGTTCTGCATCTCTGTTTTGGTATAAATTTTTTTGAGCCTTTATCATATATTTCACAAAACTTGACATACATCTCATTTACTTCCATACCTAGCAACAGGTCTGTCCAATTATACTCGCTAAAAAATTTTCTAAGGTTGCCATAATGTCCTCTTCTGAAGTCAGGATTTCAACTGCTTCAACCACCTTATTTTCTTCCAGATTATAATGCATTGCATACTTTATTCCCAAAAAGACATGGTCACTTTACCCAAGGGAGGAAGGTACTGAATGTCAAATAACTCTTCCTCCTTCCTGGTAAATATCAAATGTAGCATGGAGGGAATGTCCCCTTCCCTCATCCTCATAGCTTATTTAACATGTTGATACAAGAATGTTTCCAGGATGAGGTCTACAAATCTACAGGCCCAAAAATCCTCTGTTCTAGCTTCATATGCTTCCCATTCTATGGATTTCAAGTTGAAGTCCCCGACTATCAACAGTCGTGATCTATCTTTATCCGCTCTCGCTATAATCTCTCTGATTATTGTTAGAAGACCCTCTCGTTTACTATCTAGCTCCTCCTTTGTCCATGTGTTGTTTGGTGGTGGACTATATGCATTTATGATCATTAGTTTATCATCCTCATGGCAGATCTCTAGTGCTATTACATCAACGTCTCGTGGATTGGCAATCATTATTTCGTTCACCTTTAGGTGTTTTTTCACCAGCACAGCAACGCCACCGCCTTTCCTAATTTTTCTGTCCCGTCCGCTTTCTGCTAGATAACTTACAAATTCTTATAAGGCAATATTCTAAAAATCTTATTAGTTATAATAAATTTCAGCAGGCTTGAAGAAAGTATATATTCTTTGGAATAGAAGAAAGGGAATGACTTTATTGATGATGATGATTTGCCCCAAAGGCCTTACCAGTCTAACATAGATTCACATGACTAGCCCCCTAAAATTACTGTTAAGTATGATATAGCCCTAATAGACAAAATCATCCTCTTCAAAAGTATTGACTCAACATATTTGGCTGTAATGTTTTGTCACTAGTGTGGGTGCTCTTGTGCTATCATGGAAAATAGGACGTTTCTTGTGAGTAAACACTCGTCTCCATTCCTTCAATTATTCATCTATATAAGTATTTCTACCTATACACCATTATAGTACTTGTCCCTTGCACCATCATAGTACAGTACTCATACCCATACTCCTTCGTAGCACCCATACTCCTTCGTAGCACCCATACTCCTTCGTAGCACCCATACTCCTTCGTAGCACCCATACTCCTTCGTAGCACCCATACTCCTTTGTAGCACCCATACTCCTTCGTAGCACCCATACTCCTTCGTAGCACCCATACTCCTTCGTAGCACCCATACTCCTTCGTAGCACCCATACTCCTTCGTAGCACCCATACTCCTTCGTAGCACCCATACTCCTTCGTAGCACCCATACTCCTTCGTAGCACCCATACTCCTTCGTAGCACCCATACTCCTTCGTAGCACCCATACTCCTTCGTAGCACCCATACTCCTTCGTAGCACCCATACTCCTTCGTAGCACCCATACCCATACTCCTTCATAGTACTCATACCCATACTCCTTCATAGTACTCATACCCATACATCCACATATTCCTCATACCTAAAGTCTTACCTGAATTTACCTCTATAGTGCTCATATACAAACACATACTCATATATTGGTGTACTCATATGCATAAGAGGACCTGCTGCATGGGTGACAGCTTCTCCCCCATATCAACCTACCCTGGCTCTGCTCTGGAGAGGCCACTCCAGACCTACAACCAGAGTGCAACTCCATAGTCCCCTGAGGCTAATGGATGCATGCTACTACTCATATGAGTACTATACCCATGAGTTCTCATACTTATGCACCAACATGGTGCTCATATCCAAGCACCAACATGGTACTCATACCCAAACACCAACATGGTACTCATAGCTGATATAGCTACATTATAATCAAATCAATACAACTACATCATAATTATTCACATAAAACTGTACAGTATAATAATCATTCCCAAAGAACTACAATTATACCTATCCAACACTATAATATTCATGATGTGAATATTATTTATTCACATAACTAAAAAAATAATAAAAAAAATTCAATAAATAACTACTACTTTTGTTTGTTTTCTTACATATCACTACATGTAAAAATCATGCCCATGCAGCTGTGTACCAGTAATAATCATTCTCATGCAGCTATGCACTTGTAAAAATCATGCCCCTGCAAATACATCTGTAATAATCATGCCCATGCAAATACATCCCTGTAATAATTATGTCCATGAAGGTACATCCCTGTAATAATCATGCCCATGAAGTTACATTCCTGTAATAATCATGCCCATGAAGGTACATCCCTGTAATAATCATGCCCATGAAGGTACATTCCTGTAATAATCATGCCCATGAAGGTACATCCTGTAATAATCATGCCCATGAAGGTACATTCCTGTAATAATCATGCCCATGAAGGTACATTCCTGTAATAATCATGCCCATGAAGGTACATTCCTGTAATAATCATGCCCATGAAGGTACATTCCTGTAATAATCATGCCCATGAAGGTACATTCCTGTGATAATCATGCCCATGAAGGTACATTCCTGTAATAATCATGCCCATGAAGGTACATCCCTGTAATAATCATGCCCATGAAGTTACATTCCTGTAATAATCATGCCCATGAAGGTACATCCCTGTAATAATCATTAAGGGTACCTGCAGCAATGTATCTGTAAAACTCTTGCTTGTGTTATCGTTATGCTAGTTTTGAGAGTAAACAACGTAAATCTTGGTTTTTCGTAGAAGTTCTAGAATGGTGCTGGGAGAATGCAACATGCATCTTAGACCTGTTTGGTGGTGGGAATTATACAAGACAACTCACACATCCCTCCCCCCTCCCTACATTTAAGTTGTAGTGTCTTATCATAATACTTTTTGACCATTGGTTAGACACTTTTTTGGGGGGGTTCCTTTAGCCTTTATTAAGAAGTAATATTTTTATTAAATAAATTGGTTATATTATTATATGAAGGAAATTATATTTACAGTGATCTACTTATTTATTATAGATTTTAATGAGGTGGATTGAAATAACTATTTAAATGTTTTCTTTGTTTGTTGAACAAGATTAGATTCATTCCCATATTGAAATACCTGATTTACTTAATGGACTTAATTTCATTAAGTAAATTAAGTATTATTTTAAATTATTATTATTTTAATATTATTATTTATTAATAATAAATATGTATTATTTTATTATTATTATTTTTATTAGTATTATTAGTATTTTATTAGTATTATTTTAAATGAGAAGCAGTTGAGTGAGGCAAGAGGCCTTACCATCATGATTGTGGTGTCTTGCTACACTGTTGCTAGTCACACTGCACCACACACTTGAGGGCATTCCAGTGCCCGTCACTGTAAATCAATGGAGTACTGTTATTATATATTTTATGTACATGTACAGCATTTGAACATTTTGCAATTTTACAATAATTTTCTACTTTTTTCACTTCTGTTTGACTATGCTGAATGCATCTTCATTCTTTCCTTGCCATGCTTTTCTTAGTGAAAGAATCTAGGGAGTTCTTAGAGGGTCATTCCTCAGGGATGGAACATTATAAGAGGGAACAAGACCTAACTAATATAAATTTTTTTTTTTAAACAATAACTCTTGAAAAGGAAGTTTCAAGCCAAGCATTCCTCTTTAAATCATAGATCCTTTAAGATTTAAGGCAACAGTAACTTGAGAATTAGCTCAGTCTCATGTCTCCAGCATATTGTGGTTGTTCTCAAATATATCATTCCTGGACAGTTTTCTTATTCTTAATCTGCAGGAGCCTTTTTATTAATATCATAATTTCCTTTTGCAGCACTGTAATAGATATTGAAATCCAGCACCATATATTGAAAGGCTTTATAATACTTCAGTCAATATTGAAATAGCAGTGTGTCAAATTGTATGTTGAATGTTTAGATTAGCTTGTCATGTCTTAGCAGGTTAATGAATAGCTCTTTTTTATTTTTCCTTTATGAATTATGATGAATAAATTACTTATCTGTGTAGTTTAACACTAAACTTGCAAAACTTACTTAATTTTATTGGTACAAATTGCAGTGTGTTCTAATGCTGTGTAACAAAAGTGAATATTATACCTGTTGTCCTAGGCAACTTGCATAATTATTTGAGCTTAAGGTATTATGCATCATCCAATTTCCAATTTTTCTAAAGACTTTATTTAATCAGGTGATATATATTTAACACATTGTCATATGTATGATTCAATCTGAGAAGTGGTTAAGAGATTCCCAAGTTACAGTTGCCATTTGCTATTTATTTAGTTACATATGTACTTCCATGCAAGTGAGAAGGTAGAACATCATGTACAGTTGCTGTTTGGCTTGAGTTGCCTTTTGCTTATCCTCAAGGTGAAACAGTTTTCAGTATCTCTATTACTTGGATCTGTAATTTCCTATACATCAAGTTGTATTCTGGATTTTCCTTACTCTTTATCTTATTCTTTTCACTAATCTTCACTTACAATTGTACTATTTCTGCAACTTTAGTATGGGAGGACAACCTCGTTTCTTTATTATTGTCCATGTCACTTCTTCCTTCACCCCCTAAAACCTTCCCATTGGAACAGAGGCTTACATCCTATTTTCACTCTTCGTCTACCTACACCTCTAAACTGTGGTTTGATAGAATATGATCTGAAGCTATTTAATAACTAGAAGTCTTTTCAGATTTTAGCACTAATCAAATTGTAACTTATCATTCTACAACTGCAACTTATCATTCTACTGTACTCATTTATTTCTTTTCTACATGAACTTTGCAGTTGTCTGTTTTGCTTCACTTTCTGGATGTTTCTTTAGTGGTGATCATAATAATCCCCTGCTCCCTGTGCCTCATGGGGAGCAGGGAACTATCAACTCATTTTAAGACAGGTCCTGTATGATGCAACAAACCCTCCAGGTCATTAGATCAAAGGGTAACCATGGACTGGGTTTTGACTCTGGTTTCCAATAGGTTACTAAGAACTCCTAGGGCTGATGTGACTCACGTGTGGAGCGTCTCAATGCAATAAGCTTCGGGGAGCCACCAAAGCCTAACCAGAATGAGGCATTTCATTACATTCAGCACTAATTGGGGATGTGTCTTAGGGGAGGGGGTCAGCAACCCAGCATTCAGGGCTTCCCATGCTATTCTGTCTCAACATTAATGCCCTTAGAGCTCTTGGGGAGGGGGGGGGGAAAGGTTTGTTCCAACTCCAGTTCTTCTTCCTCTGGGGGGGAGGGGAAGGGTGTAGTTAAAATACATATTCAGTATGTAGTTCATGGTTACCCTTTGATCTAATGGCCTGGTGGGTTTGTTGCATCATACAGGCTCTTTGTCTTAAAATGAGCTGATATTTCTGGGTACCAGTAAGCACCCTGGATACCCTCCTTTGTGCCTTTTATAACCCTTGCTATAGTTCAGATAAAACTGCTTCAGCTTCTGCTACGGGACCAAGACCATGCGTCTGAGATGGATCCAAACTTTTTTTTTGTGTAAAGATCATCTGCTTTCTGGATGCGATATGGGGATCCAGTTACCTCCTGACTGGCAAACAATCCCTTGTTTTACTTGATGAGTGACAAACGCTTTGTCATCCTTGAATACTTGCCTGGGAGGAGGAAGGCCCCTGTTTATTTTTTTTAGGTTTTTCTCTGAGGATTATCTTCGTGGAAATATAATGGCAGAGGGGCTTTGTATTTTTTTTTGGTGCACAGGATCTTATCAGAGCAATTGCAAGTCAATCTTGGCTCCTTAGCATCTTACTCTACTCTGCTTTTGTGGGTGGAAGTGGCCTCAACAACTTCTTTCTTCAGTGCATTCCATCTGCCATACAAGTTACAACAATTTCTTAGCATCTCTAAGAATCAATTGTGTATCACCAATGTCCTACCTCTTTTTAATTTAAATTAACACTCCTGTTCATGTTATCTATTCCCCTAGTATCTGCATTTAATGATTATATCCCATTTCTTCTCGTCTGGATTGAGAGTTTGAGTTCCCTTAACCTCCACATAGTTAGGCTTTCTCAGTTCTAGTACTAATCTAGTTGCAAACCTCTGACCTTTCTCAAGCGTCTTTCTCTGTGGGGGAGTCCCATCGGCTCCCTGAAGCTATCCGAACTGATAGTGCTTTATTAGTTTGGGGTCATCAGTCACAGGAGTCCTTTGCCTACCTGGAACCACAAGCCAAAACCTGGCCCCCTCAGAGAGGCGCAGGGAGCAATGGCCAATGAGCACTTAACATTTAAATAAAGTATGACATAATTGCCATCGACCGGGTAAGGACCCAGAAAGGTAGGCGAATCAAAATAGACAACTGTCTGGTTAACCTATACAATGTACATCCTAAAAGATAAAAATTGCCTCCCTAGAAAGATACCAAACAAGCATCACTTCGTGCAACTAGGAGTC
>WNGS01164858.1:50938042-50951424 GCA_020271785.1 Procambarus virginalis
GTGTCACCACCATCCCACAATATGCTCCACCAGTGTCTCCACCATCCCACAGTATGCTCCACCAGTGTCACCACCATCCCACAATATGCTCCACCATCCCACAGTATGCTCCACCAGTGTCTCCACCATCCCACAATATGCTCCACCATCCCACAATATGCTCCACCAGTGTCACCACCATCCCACAGTATGCTCCACCAGTGTCTCCACCATCCCACAATATGCTCCATCAGTGTCTCCACCATCCCACAATATGCTCCACCAGTGTCTCCACCATCCTACAGTATACTTCGTGTATTTTTTATTGTGATATAAAATGGGATCACTGTTTGGATGACCCCCATTCCTTTGCTGTGAGTTGTTGTTGTTATAGATTCAGCTACTCTGAACAAGTTCCAAGTAGCACGGGCTATGGTGAGTCCGTAACTTACCTGGCACAGGAGCGGGGCAAGTAGCACGGGCTATGGTGAGCAGATATGCTGTGAGTATTTTTAGTTTGTGGATTTAGGGCTTTTGATGCCGACAGAAAAACCATTGAAACCAACAGATAACAGAACCAACTGGAAACGGTACATAGGCTCGATTTGTTCTTCACGAACAGTGAAGAAATAATGACACTTTGTATCCGATGTTCAGTTCACAAACTCGTAGAGTTCAAACCATCATTATTACACGAAAGTCTCACAAAAATAAATACAAAGCAGAAGGAAATGTTAAGGTAAAATGTTAATAATAAAGTCTTTGACTGGGAACAATAAAGTAGCGAGCATCTAGTGGGAAATAGTCCCAAGTGCCAGACTCCCACACAAGAAACAGAACAACTGATCAGCGGAGTGAACAAAGGCTGCTTGAAATATGTTCCTTCGATGAATATCAAAACGTTGAGAGAATAGAAGAGCGGAGAAAGACACTGCATAAGGAAAAGAACAAGGAAGTGCTCAAGCACACACACATATCCCAACAAAAGAATATTAATTTAAAAAAGTAGATTGAATAAATAGAGGAGCCCTCATGCCAGACGAAACAAATGGAAAAGAAATACATACAACAGACAGATAAAAACAAATAAAAAGAAGTTAAAAGAAAATTAAGATGTAAATGTATCAAAAGACTTGGCTCAGACATTTTACAAATGTGACCTGTAGTGATATCCCGAAATACGAGGTCCATATGAATAACAGGAAAATATGTGGTGAAGGATATTACATTTTCTGATAAACCCGTACAGAGTTGCAGGAAACAAAAAATCTAGTGTCCAGTGAAACCTTCTGTGCTCCAAGGCAGTATCTTTGTTCCACTACTCTTTCTCATCCACATATCCGCCAAAGACAAAAATAAAACAGTTTAGAGTCATCCTCTACCAAAGTAGAATGACAATCACATTAGTTAAATAGGCTGTACTTTGCAAATATATATAAATAAAGTCTTCGACTGGGCAACAGAAAATAATAAGTTTTTCAGCAGTAATGATTTCAAGATTCTTAGATATAGAAAATATGAGCTTAAATGGTATTCGTGAAGCAAGATGCAGTAAGATTGCCTCAGTTTAGTCATTAATTATGCACCCCATACCCATCCCATGGGCAGTTTTGGAAAGGATTAGAGGAGCACATAATGGTTTCAGGAACTGAACCCCACAGTTTATTTTTTTTTGTATTTAGTTGAAAGTATTTACCTAATAGTGACAATTTTGTGGAGCTGGTTACATAATTATTTTTCTTTTACGCAAATACATGTACATATATCAATAGTTGTTTAATACCACAAGTGATTCAAGAAGTGGCCTACAACATAGATCACCTCATTGGTAAACGACATTGAAAGAATGCAAAGACAAAGATGTCAACCGACCTAACATTTAGTGAGCACAACAAAGGAAACGTAGCACCAGCAGGAAAATTATAGCATGCATTGTGAGAAACTTCAGATCTAAGGTTATCCACAATGCTCCTACTTTTCAAATCACTTGCGCTTTTCCGCACCAGCATATTACTTTGTACTCGGATCTTCTCTTAAGTCAGGCGAACATTGTAAGATAGAAGGAATGGAGATAGTGGTAGGTGTACAGGCGCAAAGAACACTGTTAGAGGACCATATCTCTTCAACCTTCAACATTTCTCCAAACAATTTTCCATTGTCGAGACAGGACGTTTGTTAGGCTTTTCATGGTCCCTCCTCCCCTCCCTCCCTCCCTAGTCCAATGTCTAACCTTTCCCAGGCTGCTCCCACACCAACTGCTCAACTCCCGGATATTTATTTACTGCTATGTGAACAGAAGTATCTTGTTTTAGGAAACGTTCTCAAATGTCTCGCTATTCTTGGGAATCGAACCCAGTGCCTTTCAGTTGAAAGCTGAATGTGTTGAACACTGCACTACAAAAGCGGAAGTTTTAAAAGACAATTGAATAAGTTTCTATGGAGCAAAAGAACTCTCGAAATCGACTAGAGGTATATTACAGGCATGCAGGTTCTTGCATTGAATTTAGCAAGCCTTCACATAATTGTTTACATCATTAGGAAACATTGGGTGGAAGAAGGGTATTTATTCCCTCTGGAAGATCATTCATTTGCAAAAAGATGACCCAATGGGACCCAGTTGGTAACATACGCCGCTCTTGATGTCTGGCACCTCACACTACTTCATACTGCCTCATTCTGTCACTCATGCCTGTTTAGCCCTGTTGTGTAATACATACGTGTGGGGTACAGTGTCGAAGACTTCGTGACAGTCCAACAATGTACAATTCCACACTCCCTTATCTTATCTCAGTCGCCCGGTCATAGAAATATTGTCAGTGAGGCAGGATTTCCCATCTCAACTTACGCCGATGTGTTAGAAAGGTTTTTCTTTCCAGACGATCTACAATTCTCTCTTTCAATGATCTTTCCATCACCTTGCATGACAGGTAAGGGCATTGACCTGCATTTTATTATTTCTTTTCCGTTTCTCTTTTTGGATTATTATGTTGGGTCTTACAACCAGGTGTCCAACAACTTGGGCTGGACGGTAGTTACCTTGAGGTGATTCCGGGGCTCGGCGACCCCGCGGCCCGGTCGTCGACCAGGCCTCCTCGTTGCTAGACTGGTCAACCAGGCTGTTGGACGCGGCTACTCGCAGCCTGACGTATGAGTCACAGCCTGGTTGATCAGGTATCCTTTGGAGATGTTTGTCGAGTTCTCTCTTGAACACTGTGAGGGGTCGTCCAGTTATGCCCCTTATATGTAGTGGAAGCGTGTTGAACAGTCTCGGGCCTCTGATGTTGATAGTTCTCTCTCAGAGTACCTGTTGCACCTCTGCTCTTCAACGAGGGTATTCTGCACATCCTGCCATGTCTCCTGTGCTGTTATTTCTGTGTGCAGGTTTGGGACCAGCCCCTCTACTATTTTCCACGTGTAATTATTATGTATCTCTCCCGCCTGCGCTCAAGAGAATACAGGTTTAGGCTCTTTAGTCGGTCCCAATAGTTTATATGTTTTACTAAGTGGATTCTAGCAGTAAAGGTAGAGCGACGGCCTCGCTTCATGCAGGTCGGCGTTCAATCCCCGACCGTCCAAGTGGTTGGACACCATTCCTTTCCCCCGTCCCATCCCAAATCCTTATCATGACCCGATGATTGAAAAAGATTAAGGTACCCTAAAAGGTGGCACGGGCATGAATAGCCCGTAAATTATCCTCACCCCTTCGTAGTGCTATATGGTCGTAATGGCTAGACGTTTTCCCTGATAATTCCCTCCGTCTCTTACAGCAACTCTGTACCTTGTTGTTGTTAAAGATTCGCTACTTGGAACAAGAAGTTCCAAGTAGCACGGGCTATGAACTCTGTACCCCCAAAGCACAGATCGCAGATAAAGTGAATCGGATCACTTCTTACAGTAAGTAGACGACTCATCAAGAGGGATGTGATGACTATGTAGCCCGTCCCCTCCAGTGTTCACAACGTCACTTAACTGTTGTACTAAACTGCCTGAACCAACAAATCTTGCTGATCAGGCGCGTCACCGCTGAAGCCTAGTGCATACTGGGCTGCGAAAACAAAAAATCTTGAAAGTTCACATATGTAAATACAGCACAAAAGCATTTAAATTCAGCACTAGGCATCTAGGTAAATATATACACAAACCCGTTGTTAGTGTAGCGAAAGTGGGAAAACGTGCATAGAGCCATGTGTTAGTGTGGGAGTCGGGGCTGACCAGAGCCCTGTGTGAGGCTAAGGGCGCACGCTATGGGGCCTGTCTGCACTTCTCCCAGACGCTCTCAACCACAAAATTAGTTAATTCTAGCAGACTGGTACATCCAGTAGAGGGAGAGAACATAATTTTCTTGTCTTTGTGACAAGACAAAATTGTCTCGTCAAAGTTGCTTGTCTTGGTCGACGTCCAACTCTCACACGTGGGAGGACTGACACATGACCCAGATGAAGTAATATTACCACGAATCATTGATTATTCGTAAGAAGCTAATTTAAGCTACTTTATACTTAGTGGTAATGGATCAGGTTTTCTCCAAAATCGTAATTTATTTATATAAATGTTTCACAGCGTAGGGTATGAAATAAATATAATGTTCGGCGAAGAGGATCTAATTTTAATGTTAACATTAATTTTAATGTTTTAATGTTAAATTGTTTGACCACGGGCTACAGTTCTTATGATCAATGATTTTTGTTTAATTATAAATGTACTCTTGTAAGCAATATCGCAGATTTTAATTTTAATTGGGAATCGCGTTGTTACAGTTCCACATTACAAGTCATTGGCTGTGCTAGCAGCCTATTGCAATAATCTTGTATATACAGCTTCTTGAAGTGCTCCAGGGTATTCTCTCCAGTTCTCACCAGTATACTATACACGTTACTCTTTAAGGACCCACGCACCGTTGATGTTGATCATTACTCTACTCTAGCTCACCAGTAGTTTTTGGGCTTTTACCACTTGTACGTTCTTCCGTCCAGTTAGGCTGAGAGAGAGTTCATGAGGCTTCAGAATTCGGCAATTTTGGAGAGTTAAACCTCAAGAAAATTTGAGTCAATGTAGTTTTTGTTTTGTTCAATGCGTTGATTACACTGATGTCCAAGATGTGCCCAGGTGTGGTGAACCTCAGGCCACAGGTAACCTTATGCCGCTGTCAGGGGGCACACTTACCTTCCAGGTCCCTTCCGTCACCCCCCCCCCCAGGCTTTTCCATTAACCCCTCACGGTCTTCCACTACTTATGCTTCTTAAACCTCAAGGGTTTAGAAGCTTGTTCATTATGATGCCACTTGGCTCTCACGAGCCTAATGTGATGACTTTGTTAGTGTCAACCATAAACTTGCGCTCCTCCAAATAACCTTTAAAAATATTACTATTACATTATAATTGTGATTTTCTGGTTACACAAGTATACCTACGTGAATGAACAGTGAGAATAGTGATGGTGAGGGGGAGAGGAGTAGTGTGGCGCCAGTGTGGTGTTGCGGTGGATGACAACGATCCTCGTGAGGCGGCTCATGTGCACCCCCATCATCATTTACACCTTCTTCCCTGGTCGCACAAGCCTCTCCGCCTGCCCCAAGCCTCTCTGCCTGCCCCAAGCCTCTCTGCCTGCCCCAAGCCTCTCCGCCTGCCCCAAGCCTCTCTGCCTGCCCCAAGCCTCTCTGCCTGCCCCAAGCCTGCCTCAAGCTAAATTTTTATCCATTAGCTTTAATGTGTCAGTGTAGGGCAGTAAAAATCTATATACACTAATGTAGTGCAACAAATTCTGTTCAAAAAGGATTATCTTGAAGAAAACCTTTGTTGTTTGTAACGTGTTAAAGGTGAACGCCTGTTACGGCTCTCCCTAAGAGTTTTATATTGTTTCAGGATATTTTTTAGTTACCTTTATTAAGAGAGGAAGACTGGTTTGATCTTGTAATTATTAATCAATCTTAAGATCGTTGTCAGTAATTGCGTTGAGACACGTCAGAAGCTTAGCTGGTCCTGAGGTTTATACGGCTGACTTTGGATCAACCACCTTGGTTGGAAGGGAAAATATTGTTTCTCCTACAGGTGCACTTTATGCGGGTATGTGCAGGTGTGCAGATCAGCTGATGGCCAGGTCAAGAAGGACGAGGTAGCACGTGTCCCTGGTCAGATACATGCTAGTTTCCAGGGTCCAGCATTTTTTACATTTTGGATGCTTAGGGAAAATGATGTTAGTTGTCTCATGTAAAAAGAGAATTAAATATATTATTTGTGTGGGTGGGCCCCGTGTGGAGCATTAAGATTGGTTTTCTGTTGAGAAATTTGAGAGCCTGACAGTCTATGCTTACTCAGTGGCCCCGGTAATTGGCCTGGATGGTGATGCCAAATAGTGTTTTGTATTGGTTCCGGGCAACTAACGTTAAAGGAGGACATGTGATGCAGTGCAGTAAGAAGGAAATATGTTTGCTTTCTTTATATTTTTGTGATGTTATGTATTACTTCTCTGACGTGGCTCGCACACAAATATCGGAATAGCATCGCAGATGCAGAGAGGCGATCCAGCAACCTTAGAGGACTTTCTCAAGACGATGAAGAGTCGGTTACCTGTTAGTCTGGAACGTCTATATTATTAACCCTATCCCCCAGATCCTCACTTTAAATTTGACTTGTTCGTTTGATTAACATCAAATCAGTATGTTAATGACTGTATAAATATTGCTGGAAATGTGGGAGATGATGGTTATTTGGGGCTGTGGTGGGTGGGAGCAGGCACCCGCTGGCTGGAAGGGTGGAGAGGTGGGGCTGTGCGTCGCCATACTCCGCCAGTAGTGATGAGTGTTCTCCAGTGAAGAGGTGGGATTACTGTTCCAGCGGTGTTTTGTGTGTAGCTTTGTCTTGCCACTTGCTGCCGCCCGACTCTGCCCATGATTCATGTAGATCATTGATTTACTGTTGTATAATGCGGTGCTACGCCATCTTGAAGTGCAGTGGTATGAAAACTAATGTATGGAAAAATAATCCTTGTGCTTTATTGTATACGTACCAATATTGGATTTTGTTTAATGTTGTCGTTTGTGATTAAATCGCGTGTACTGGTAGTGGCAGTTGTAGAGGGGTGAGCTTTGGGTAGGGTCCGGGCAGCTGAGCGAGGGAAGGGGGCGTAGTTGAAAGTTGACGGTTGTGGTGGAGGACGGAGGGGCGGGCGGGTCTTACAGTGGTGCCCTTTGAACCAACTAACGGATTTGCACCAGGTCTGGCGAATCGTGTGCCTACTGCATCTTCCTCAGCTGAAGGCAAAACTCTCCCACTGTTGACATGGCATAAAGGAAATAGCATCGTGGAAGGTTTGCGTGTTGGGGAGGTTGGGAACGTCACATGTGTAGGGGTGGGTGGGAGGAGAGGGGGAGGGTAGCTGAATTGTGGGATGTGAGTGGTGGGGCGGGGGGGGGGGGGGCAAGGAAGGGTCTGGGCAGGTATTTCCGTCGTGCTCCAGTCCACCCCAACAGCGGCTGGTGCCCTCGCCAAGTCCTCACACTCGCCTCTATGTCCTCACACGTCCTCCTTCAGTTATACATTCATCAACATTTATCCTTTTGATGTGGTTTATAAATATATTGAGATGCATTTAAATCCGTATGACCTGTGACGTAGATCTTGAATGCTAAATGTTCAACAGATACCTTAATTGAACTTGAAATGGAGACGTATAACGTGGCTCAAATATCTTGACCAAACCACACTAGAAAGTGAAGGGACGACGACGTTTCGGTCCGTCCTGGACCGTGTCGAAATCGAAACTTGAAATCGAACTTGAAATGCTGTATTTACGGCCACCAGCATCATCCACCCAGCCCATGCCCACTGACCCACGGCATGGGTCAAGACATTAACTAGGGAAAACTTCGGTATTCCAGAATGGTATTGTGGAGATAGGGAGGAACCTGGGAGCGCTGACCGCAGCTGTCAGGCAAGGGGTAGAGTAAATAGCATGTTCGTCCCCCTGTCACAGCCATTAATGACTACACTGCCACGTGCCGGGTGTGCTATTATACCTGGATTGATGTTGGGTGACTGTTATCAGTTGCGCACCAGTCCTAGCACCGCCATCAACGTCGCCAACCCCCGCCTAGCGCCCAAGGTTATCGTACACAAAAACATGTATTAACTAAACTTTGGTTAGTTGCATACACACACAGAGAACGGTAATTTGCATGGTAGTGGCAAGTGCGTTTAAAATCTTGTTTTAAGGGCTCGCGTGAGGGGTTTCGTGGCTTGTGTGCCTTATGTTTCGTTAGTTAATGAGTAGAATAAAAATACGAGAAACGTGTATTTAGATTCAGCTACTCGGAACAAAATGTTCCAAGTAGCACGGGCTATGGTGAGCCCGTAAACGTGTAGAAGTAGTTTATTGTTATTGGTGTGAGGTGGACAGGTGTAGGGAGGCCAGGGTTGGTAACTTATGAGGCGCGCACCGCTACTCCCGCCACACGGGATACATCTCCTGTCCACGAGGCTAACCATAGCCCGTGCTTCTTGCCCAGCTCCTGTGCCAGGTAAGTTACGGGCTCACCATAGCCCGTGCTACTTGGAACTTGTTCCGAGTAGCTGAATCTATAACAACAACAACAATACTCCCGCCAACTCCACGCTCTTGTTTTACCTCCATGTCATCCATTTTCCCTCCTTTGTCACTAATACGTGCAGTCTTTGTCTATGCCAACTGTAAGCAGCACTCGTTGGGTGAGACGTCAGCGAGGCTGGAACCGACGCAACTGTACCATACCTTACATTGTGTATTCTTCAGGCGTCTCTCGCGCCCCCTCTCGCAGAACACCCGACCCAAACCGCGCAGGAGGGAGAACACCAGGGACCAGCACCCAGAATAATCGAAAGGAAGGAACCGGAGATTGTCGATGAGTAGATTTGGGGAAAGAGGGGACGTCTGAATTTTTGGAAGGGGAGGAAATGGAAATTATCGTGTAAAAATGTATGGCCAGTAGTAAAATTGATGTGAGGGGCAGCAGCGAATATGGGAGCGGAAGGCAGATAAGGGGCAGGGAGGGGGGGGGGGTAGACGACCTGAGGAAATGAGGCCGTAGGCCTAGTGACTTCAGCACCTGCGTTCCTCCTCGCTTTTGGCCATGTATATTCCGACTTTCATTTTTTTGGTTTGGTTGGGTTTACGTTTGTTGTAAATCTGATATTCGTGTACTGGAAGCACACTCTTAGTCCTTTCTGAAAGTTTAGAGTACATTGTGGTTAAGATAGTGAAGGAACGTGCGAGAGGACACACAAAAACACTGGCTGGTTAAGCCAGCTGGCTGTGACTAGCCCGGAGGCCAATTGGTACAGCAATCTTCTCATCTGTGGCACCGCTACCCTGTGCTGGTGACCCTGCCGTTACTCCTCTGCTCTTACTACCAGACTGGGGTCACAGCTCCTGAATGCTGGTTCCTTATGTTTGGTAGTGGTGTTGGTACTGGTGGTGAGCCAGGGGCTGCTACCACCATAGTGGACACGGGGGCCGTACACCTACCTCACCCACCGCCTGTTTATGGACACGTCTTTATTCCCACTGCCTGTACTCCACACTCCCTTTCGGGCTATTCGTGCCCGTGCCATCTCTTGGGTGGCTTAATCTTCATCAATCAATCATATTCCCACAATGAATGTTTCATACCGTGAACTATTTTGCTTGGTTAATTTAGATTTTGTAAATTTCAGCGATTATTTAATAACGCGTAATTGCACGTGTCCAGTGTTTCTGGGGAGTTTTAAATGAGGTCTTGTTATACGAAGGCTGGAGTAGTGACTATTCGTATTATGTCTAAAAGTTATGACAAGGAAGAGTAAAAGGTTCTTCATATTTGTGAAGTGTCTGGTAGTGGCATCTCTAGAAAATAGTTGCAACCAAAAGTGAGTGTGTGCTACTTACTCGTAAATTCGTTTCCTCTCCCGAACTGTGAACAGTATAGTGTAAAAAGGTATAGTGTAGATGAAGAACTATAGTGCTATCGTTTCGTAGACGAACAGGCGGTTCTTGACCTGGATTTGTTTTATGTTAGTGTAATGATCCAATTCCTGGTGTGAAAACCAGTGGTGATGCACGCAATGGGTGACACTGCACCTTTTGGAAAGTTGTGTTGATGTGTGTGTGTGTTGTAATTACAGGTGTTCGCTAACTTGAAGGTTAGAATTATACCCCAGTTGACATTAATCAATTGAAGCTATATCAACCAAGGCAAAACTGAAAAGTTGATTTATTGGGTGCTATGAGAAAAGCGGGAGTGTGCTCTTGGTGATGCTCAATTGAGCAGGAGTAGAGTGGTAGCGACCACTAACACCTCCCAGCCGCCCAGCAGCGGCAGCAGCAGCAGCACTTGTCTGCTAGGACACCGCTTCATAACGCCCACCTGAGCTGTGTTTACCCACAACAAACATGGTTTATAGGTGCGAGGAAGTACTTCTCTCCTACAACAAGTTCAGCGAGACCAAGGTCAGTATGATTCCCTTACGTTAGCCACATGCCACAAGTAGTGTGTTTATCCCACACGTACCCTGTACCCACACGCCAAAAGTACAGTGTGCATCCCACACGTAGGACGGGAGACATCTCCTGTCCACGAGGCTAACCATAGCCCGTGCTTCTTGCCCAGCTCCTGTGCCAGGTAAGTTACGGGCTCACCATAGCCCGTGCTACTTGGAACTTGTTCCGAGTAGCTGAATCTATAACAACAACCCACACGTACCCAGTACCCACACGCCACAAGTACAGTGTGTATCCCACACGTACCCAGTACCCACACGCCACAAGTACAGTGTGTATCCCACACGTACCCAGTACCCACACGCCACAAGTACAGTGTGTATCCCACACGTACCCAGTACCCACACGCCACAAGTGCAGTGTGTATCCCACACGTACCAGTACCCACACGCCACAAGTACAGTGCACATCGCCAGATGTGTTCTCTTCTCTCGCGTACCGTAAGCGACTCTGGCACTCTACGTGCCACCTGCTCTTAGCCATTTTGTTCACGTACACAAGCTGACATATTTTATTCTTTCTGCTCCATATATAAGGCCCGTTTTCAGTGCATCAGTTGCTTCGTTTTGTTCTTAAACTTTACCGCGCTTCAGATCACAACATGCTTCATGGGCGTTTGGAGGAAATGCTAGGAGTGCAGAGTATTGGTAATTGAACTTCAGGATTAAAATTATTCGTTTATATCAAATATTGCGGAAACTGTTAAGCACACTGACGTCACAACCAGAACAGTTTAGCTCTGGCAGATTTTGTCTTGTGACTGATTGGCTGAGACATGCTGCCGTTGTGATGGCATGATGCTCGTGGACCTGTAGGCCAAAATGGTCACCACTACCTGGCTGGTCAGGCACCTTCGGCTAGATTTAAACGTTTGTCCCGGAAATTACGCCTACAAATGACAAAGCAAATAACCGAACTTACACACAAGAATTAAAAGTAAGGACGTTTGTCCGTCCTGGACCTTATCAAGTGTCCCCACTGCCATCGGCTGCGTTGGGTTTATTTTTGTCACGTTATTGTGAGTTATTCTCTGCGAGGTGCAGCGGTATACTTCAATAATGTATCGTTGGGTTGGTGAGGCTCAGGGACCAGATTCACGAAGGTACTTACGAATGTGTTTCTTAACGCCTTCGCAGCGGCTACGTCGGTATTCAGGTAGGCATACTAAGAAGGAAAATCTTCGTAAGTTTGCTCCGTCGGCTAAGGTTGCTGTCGACCACTCGTAACTTACGTAAACTGGATATAGCTCAATTTTTCGTACTACACAACACGGAGGATCGATTTAATTATAAACAAGATTTTAGCTGGAGAATTTCGTCAAGAGGCGTCCTTCGTGTAGTTATATATGCATCTCTGCTTGAAACTTGCAGTAAATATGTCTTTTATGATATTAGAATTAGTTTATAATAGCAAGATATACCGTAGCTATTAAGTAAACAAACACTGGTGAACATGAAATATGAGAGGTGATGATGAACCCTGCCTGATGGGAGCATTATTATCACCAAGTTCACCTAGTAATAAGTATAGATGGGTATGTATAGCTAAGGTACACACCCTATTTTTAATTATTTATTTGGTTTATTTTGAAATTAAATCTGGGTGAGACACAAAATAAAAAATATGCTGCACAAATGATGTTAGGTTAGGGTAAAAACTTTAAACTTTTC
Source organism: Procambarus virginalis (assembly GCA_020271785.1). Taxonomy (NCBI): domain Eukaryota; kingdom Metazoa; phylum Arthropoda; class Malacostraca; order Decapoda; family Cambaridae; genus Procambarus; species Procambarus virginalis. Next base: position 50,950,201 of record WNGS01164858.1, read on the forward strand.
TCATTGAATACTTAAACTTATAATTATGACTATATGAACTATTAAAAAAGAGAAGGAAGTAGGGGGTCCAAGACCTCTTCCTGTTATACAATTTGGGTTTGGAACAAATAATTATCAAAAAAGAAGGCACCAAGCTGGGAAGGCTATGTAGCACCATTGTGTGTAACAATAAACCATTTTTTTTTAACAAATAATGCACCTGTGAGAAACAAATCCTGTCAGCTGTAAAAATATGATGCAGTTATTGAAATAACAAATATAATGAAAGAAATATTACTGGTTTATTTTGATCCTCTTTTTGTACTATACAGTACAGTATATCCAAAGAAGCGAAAAATTGAGACAATGCACAATTTAATGAATGATTCAAAAGAAATATGACTATACATATCACATGAGATCTTAATGATCCAAGATTAACATGATTTATAAGGATAATATGGTAATAATAGAAACTATAATTTAAAATCTTTATTACTGATATTTTTGTATTAAGAAGCTTAGGTATACACAGCAATGTGCTGTGCCCTATTCTATATGGAAGATTACACAGTGTAGATGAAAAAAAGTTATAAGATCATCTAATACTCTCATCTCGCAGGATGGTTAGGTATACATGGAATCAAGGAAGAAAATACTAGCTCAATACAAAAAAAAAACAAATCGACTCTGACTAAATAACAACTTCACGGTTTCACAATAGGTAAGCACGAATCATGGAAAACATAACTACTCTTACCAGTTTCTACAAGACTCCTCTCAATGTATTGTTTTTTAACATGCTTAGTATACACAGCAATGTGCTGATTCCCTATTCTGTATGAAGGACCATATAGTCCAGATCAAAAACCAGCTACAAGCTCATCCAATATTCTCACCTCACAGGATGGCCAGTCATACATGGAATCAGGAGAGAACAAAATATGTAAGGCTGATCTATTAGCCCCCACTAGCAAAATCGGGTGCAGCACAAGAATATCTCCAATATTCCTGAGTGTAGGCAGTAATTACAGAGCTCAACGTACCTCATGCCATTTGGTATGAAGTCACTGATAACAGGGCAATCACAGATATAGTGTGGGAGAGTATGTCCTCTCAAGTAGGACTGAAAACGGATGTTTTTTACCCAGAGGGTTAAACCCATGGACCGCCTACCCGCTAAAGTCATAAATGCCAAAATCCAGCTAGAAAATATTAGAACAATTGGCGGGACTATATAGCAAA
>WNGS01164858.1:50962958-50976959 GCA_020271785.1 Procambarus virginalis
TGACATGGCATAAAGGAAATAGCATCGTGGAAGGTTTGCGTGTTGGGGAGGTTGGAACGTCACATGTGTAGGGGTGGGTGGAGGAGAGGGGGAGGGTAGCTGAATTGTGGGATGTGAGTGGTGGGGCGGGGGGGGGGGGGGGGCAAGGAAGGGTCTGGGCAGGTTTTCCGTCGTGCTCCAGTCCACCCCAACAGCGGCTGGTGCCCTCGCCAAGTCCTCACACTCGCCTCTATGTCCTCACACGTCCTCTTTCAGTATACATTCATCAACATTTATCCTTTTGATGTGGTTTATAAATATATTGAGATGCATTTAAATCCGTATGACCTGTGGACGTAGATCTTGAATGCTAAATGTTCAACAGATACTTATTGAACTTGAAATGGAGACGTATAACGTGGCTCAAATATCTTGACCAAACCACACTAGAAAGTGAAGGGACGACGACGTTTCGGTCCGTCCTGGACCGTGTCGAAATCGAAACTTGAAATCGAACTTGAAATGCTGTATTTACGGCCACCAGCATCATCCACCCAGCCCATGCCCACTGACCCACGGCATGGGTCAAGACATTAACTAGGGAAAACTTCGGTATTCCAGAATGGTATTGTGGAGATAGGGAGGAACCTGGGAGCGCTGACCGCAGCTGTCAGGCAAGGGGTAGAGTAAATAGCATGTTCGTCCCCCTGTCACAGCCATTAATGACTACACTGCCACGTGCCGGGTGTGCTATTATACCTGGATTGATGTTGGGTGACTGTTATCAGTTGCGCACCAGTCCTAGCACCGCCATCAACGTCGCCAACCCCCGCCTAGCGCCCAAGGTTATCGTACACAAAAACATGTATTAACTAAACTTTGGTTAGTTGCATACACACACCAGAGAACGGTAATTTGCATGGTAGTGGCAAGTGCGTTTAAAATCTTGTTTTAAGGGCTCGCGTGAGGGGTTTTCGTGGCTTGTGTGCCTTATGTTTCGTTAGTTAATGAGTAGAATAAAAATACGAGAAACGTGTATTTAGATTCAGCTACTCGGAACAAAATGTTCCAAGTAGCACGGGCTATGGTGAGCCCGTAAACGTGTAGAAGTAGTTTATTGTTATTGGTGTGAGGTGGACAGGTGTAGGGAGGCCAGGGTTGGTAATTATGAGGCGCGCACCGCTACTCCCGCCACACGGGATACATCTCCTGTCCACGAGGCTAACCATAGCCCGTGCTTCTGCCCAGCTCCTGTGCCAGGTAAGTTACGGGCTCACCATAGCCCGTGCTACTTGGAACTTGTTCCGAGTAGCTGAATCTATAACAACAACAACAATACTCCCGCCAACTCCACGCTCTTGTTTTACCTCCATGTCATCCATTTTCCCTCCTTTGTCACTAATACGTGCAGTCTTTGTCTATGCCAACTGTAAGCAGCACTCGTTGGGTGAGACGTCAGCGAGGCTGGAACCGACGCAACTGTACCATACCTTACATTGTGTATTCTTCAGGCGTCTCTCGCGCCCCCTCTCGCAGAACACCCGACCCAAACCGCGCAGGAGGGAGAACACCAGGGACCAGCACCCAGAATAATCGAAAGGAAGGAACCGGAGATTGTCGATGAGTAGATTTGGGGAAAGAGGGGACGTCTGAATTTTTGGAAGGGGAGGAAATGGAAATTATCGTGTAAAAATGTATGGCCAGTAGTAAAATTGATGTGAGGGGCAGCAGCGAATATGGAGCGGAAGGCAGATAAGGGGCAGGGAGGGGGGGGGGGTAGACGACCTGAGGAAATGAGGCCGTAGGCTAGTGACTTCAGCACCTGCGTTCCTCCTCTTTTGGCCATGTATATTCCGACTTTCATTTTTTTGGTTTGGTGGGGTTTACGTTTGTTGTAAATCTGATATTCGTGTACTGGAAGCACACTCTTAGTCCTTTCTGAAAGTTTAGAGTACATTGTGGTTAAGATAGTGAAGGAACGTGCGAGAGGACACACAAAAACACTGGCTGGTTAAGCCAGCTGGCTGTGACTAGCCCGGAGGCCAATTGGTACAGCAATCTTCTCATCTGTGGCACCGCTACCCTGTGCTGGTGACCCTGCCGTTACTCCTCTGCTCTTACTACCAGACTGGGGTCACAGCTCCTGAATGCTGGTTCCTTATGTTTGGTAGTGGTGTTGGTACTGGTGGTGAGCCAGGGGCTGCTACCACCATAGTGGACACGGGGGCCGTACACCTACCTCACCCACCGCCTGTTTATGGACACGTCTTTATTCCCACTGCCTGTACTCCACACTCCCTTTCGGGCTATTCGTGCCGTGCCATCTCTGGGTGGCTTAATCTTCATCAATCAATCATATTCCCACAATGAATGTTTCATACCGTGAACTATTTTGCTTGGTTAATTTAGATTTTGTAAAATTTCAGCGATTATTTAATAACGCGTAATTGCACGTGTCCAGTGTTTCTGGGGAGTTTTAAATGAGGTCTTGTTATACGAAGGCTGGAGTAGTAGTGACTATTCGTATTATGTCTAAAAGTTATGACAAGGAAGAGTAAAAGGTTCTTCATATTGTGAAGTGTCTGGTAGTGGCATCTCTAGAAAATAGTTGCAACCAAAAGTGAGTGTGTGCTACTTACTCGTAAATTCGTTTCCTCTCCCGAACTGTGAACAGTATAGTGTAAAAAGGTATAGTGTAGATGAAGAACTATAGTGCTATCGTTTCGTAGACGAACAGGCGGTTCTTGACCTGGATTTGTTTTATGTTAGTGTAATGATCCAATTCCTGGTGTGAAAACCAGTGGTGATGCACGCAATGGGTGACACTGCACCTTTTGGAAAGTTGTGTTGATGTGTGTGTGTGTTGTAATTACAGGTGTTCGCTAACTTGAAGGTTAGAATTATACCCCAGTTGACATTAATCAATTGAAGCTATATCAACCAAGGCAAAACTGAAAAAGTTGATTTATTGGGTGCTATGAGAAAAGCGGGAGTGTGCTCTTGGTGATGCTCAGTTGAGCAGGAGTAGAGTGGTAGCGACCACTAACACCTCCCAGCCGCCCAGCAGCGGCAGCAGCAGCAGCACTTGTCTGCTAGGACACCGCTTCATAACGCCCACCTGAGCTGTGTTTACCCACAACAAACATGGTTTATAGGTGCGAGGAAGTACTTCTCTCCTACAACAAGTTCAGCGAGACCAAGGTCAGTATGATCCCTTACGTTAGCCACATGCCACAAGTAGTGTGTTTATCCCACACGTACCCTGTACCCACACGCCACAAGTACAGTGTGCATCCCACACGTAGGACGGGACATCTCCTGTCCACGAGGCTAACCATAGCCCGTGCTTCTTGCCCAGCTCCTGTGCCAGGTAAGTTACGGGCTCACCATAGCCCGTGCTACTTGGAACTTGTTCCGAGTAGCTGAATCTATAACAACAACCACACGTACCCAGTACCCACACGCCACAAGTACCCAGTACAGTACCCACACGCCACAAGTACAGTGTGTATCCCACACGTACCCAGTACCCACACGCCACAAGTACAGTGTGTATCCCACACGTACCCAGTACCCACACGCCACAAGTACCCCACGTACGCCACAAGTACAGTGCACATCGCCGATGTGTTCTCTTCTCTCGCGTACCGTAAGCGACTCTGGCACTCTACGTGCCACCTGCTCTTAGCCATTTTGTTCACGTACACAAGCTGACATATTTTATTCTTTCTGCTCCATATATAAGGCCCGTTTTCAGTGCATCAGTTGCTTCGTTTTGTTCTTAAACTTTACCGCGCTTCAGATCACAACATGCTTCATGGGGCGTTTGGAGGAAATGCTAGGAGTGCAGAGTATTGGTAATTGAACTTCAGGATTAAAATTATTCGTTATATCAAATATTGCAGAAACTGTTAAGCACACTGACGTCACAACCAGAACAGTTTAGCTCTGGCAGATTTTGTCTTGTGACTGATTGGCTGAGACATGCTGCCGTTGTGATGGCATGATGCTCGTGACCTGTAGGCCAAAATGGTCACCACTACCTGGCTGGTCAGGCACCTTCGGCTAGATTTAAACGTTTGTCCCGGAAATTACGCCTACAAATGGACAAAGCAAATAACCGAACTTACACACAAGAATTAAAAGTAAGGACGTTTGTCCGTCCTGGACCTTATCAAGTGTCCCCACTGCCATCGGCTGCGTGGGTTTATTTTTGTCACGTTATTGTGAGTTATTCTCTGCGAGGTGCAGCGGTATACTTCAATAATGTATCGTTGGGTTGGTGAGGCTCAGGGACCAGATTCACGAAGGTACTTACGAAGTGTTTCTTAACGCCTTCGCAGCGGCTACGTCGGTATTCAGGTAGGCATACTAAGAAGGAAAATCTTCGTAAGTTTGCTCCGTCGGCTAAGGTTGCTGTCGACCACTCGTAACTTTACGTAAACTGGATATAGCTCAATTTTTCTCTACTACACAACACGGAGGATCGATTTAATTATAAACAGATTTTAGCTGGAGAATTTCGTCAAGAGGCGTCCTTCGTGTTAGTTATATATGCATTCTCTGCTTGAAACTTGCAGTAAATATGTCTTTTATGATATTAGAATTAGTTTATAATAGCAAGATATACCAGTAGCTATTAAGTAAACAAACACTGGTGACATGAAATATGAGAGGTGATGATGAACCTGCCTGATGGGGCATTTATTATCACCAAGTTCACCTAGTAATAGTATAGATGGGTATGTATAGCTAAGGTACACACCCTATTTTTAATTTATTTATTTGTTTTTATTTGAAATTAAATCTGGGTGAGACACAAAATAAAAATAGCTGCACAAATGATGTTAGGTTAGGGTAAAAACTTTAAACTTTTCTCATTGAATACTTAAACTTATAATTATGACTATATGAACTATTACAAAAAGAGAAGGAAGTAGGGGTCCAAGACCTCTTCCTGTTATACAATTTGGGTTTGGAACAAATAATTATCAAAAAGAAGGCACCAAGCTGGGAAGGCTATGTAGCACCATTGTGTGTAACAATAAACCATTTTTTTTTAACAAATAATGCACCTGTGAGAAACAAATCCTGTCAGCTGTAAAAATATTGATGCAGTTATTGAAATAACAAAATAATGAAAGAAATATTACTGGTTTATTTTTATCCTCTTTTTGTACTATTACAGTACAGTATATCCAAAGAAGCGAAAAATTGAGACAATGCACAATTTAATGAATGATTCAAAAGAAATATGACTATACATATCAACATGAGATCTTAATGATCCAAGATTAACATGATTTAATAAGGATAATATTGGTAATAATAGAAACTATAATTTAAAATCTTTATTACTGATATTTTTGTATTAAGAAGCTTAGGTATACACAGCAATGTGCTGCTGCCCTATTCTATATGGAAGATTACACAGTGTAGATGAAAAAAAGTTATAAGATCATCTAATACTCTCATCTCGCAGGATGGTTAGGTATACATGGAATCAAGGAAGAAAATACTAGCCTCAATACAAAAAAAAACAAATCGACTCTGACTAAATAACAACTTCACGGTTTTCACAATAGGTAAGCACTGAATCATGGAAACATAACTACTCTTACCAGTTTCTACAAGACTCCTCTCAATGTATTGTTTTTTTAACATGCTTAGTATACACAGCAATGTGCTGATTCCCTATTCTGTATGAAGGACCATATAGTCCAGATCAAAAACCAGCTACAAGCTCATCCAATATTCTCACCTCACAGGATGGCCAGTCATACATGGAATCAGGAGAGAACAAAATATGTAAGGCTGATCTATTAGCCCCCACTAGCAAAATCTGGGTGCAGCACAAGAATATCTTCCAATATTCCTGAGTGTATGGCAGTAATTACAGAGCTCAAAGTACCTCATGCCATTTGGTATGAAGTCACTGATAACAGGGCAATCACAGATATAGTGTTGGAGAGTATGTCCTCTCAAGTAGGACTGAAAACGGATGTTTTTTCACCCAGAGGGTTAAAACCCATGGAACCGCCTACCCGCTAAAGTCATAAATGCCAAAATCCAGCTAGAAAATATTAGAACAATTGGCGGGACTATATAGCAAATATACATTCAGAGTAGAAGATCTATATTTGTTCATGAGCTTAGTCCGTTCCCTAATTGCCATTTTACCAGTAATAACATAAGTCATGTAGATTTCGGCAAAATGTGACCTTTCCTATTCACTGCTTGAACGACCAATTCTTGGTTAACGGGGCCAGGTATTTCGCCTTGAAAACTGTACTTACCTAGTTTTGCTTGCGGGGGTTGAGCTCTGGCTCTTTGGTCCCACACGGTGTTTAGACTCGTACGATATGCCGGAAGTCGTAAAAGCTGTGAGTGTTAGGAGGTAGCTAACAGTGATAGACCAGCCACACTAGACTAATGTAGTCTGGTATATAAACAAGACGGTTGGACTATTTACACTCTGCTCTGCTAGGCTAAGTAGATACAGAGATGCTGGGCAATTTTGCTTGACATTAACAGTTCAAAATTGTTGTTTTTGTCCTTGTTGACTTTGTAAACAAGAGCTGGCAGCCATGGGGCTAGTCACGCCACTAAACATACTGCAGTATCCTCAAGGTCATCTTCCTACTATAAAACACACGGAGTGGGTGAAGTTGAAAATATCGTGTTAGTCAGACCTAACATGGATATAAAGCATATACGCAGACGACATTACAAAAGAAGGAAAAAAATAACGGAAATGTTTAAGCAGACACGACTTTCCCAACAATGAAGGAATAATTTAAACAGTGAGATTGAAGAAATCAAGCAGAGACTGAAGTTGTTTAAGATTCGGCTACTCTGAACAAAACGTTTCAAGTAGCACGGACTATGGTGAGCCCGTAGTGGACTTACCTGACACAGGAGCGAGGCTATAACTGAGAGACTGAAACGTTCATATCAGATTGAAGAAATGCAACTAGAACAAAAAGCAATATAAGAAATAAGAACCAAAAATGTCTTCACAAATGCGAAATCAAAAGCAAAAATCACTGCCAGTATTGGACTTATTCGGACCAGTGAAGGTCCATACACTGAGGATGACAAAAAAAATGAGTAAACTCCTAAAAAACAGTACAAGGACATGTTTTGCACTCCAATAAGCGGCATGAAAGTGGAGGATCTGGACAACTTTTTAATGCGTGATATCCGAACCCTTGTGAATATAACTGATTACAACACGAGCGTGGCAGAGTTTTAAAGAGAATTAACATGCCCATACACTCAGTCCCGGGTCAAGACTCTCTGAATTCAATATTTATAAAGAAATGCAAAGGGCCAGTAGCACAGACACTCAGTATTGTGTGGAGGGAGCAGCCCTTCATCCTAAGGTTTACCATCGTCAACAAAACGGTCAAATTAGTGTCCCCTCCTAACCTATTCGAGGACCCAAAACAGAAAACCAACCGGGCTGTGGTGGGTATGTGGGCCTGCGGGCCGCTCCAAGCAACAGCCTAGTGGACCAAACTCTCACAAGTCAAGTCTGGCCTCGGGCTGGGCTTGGGGAGTAGAAGAACTCCCAGAACCCCATCAACCAGGTAACCCTCCCAGCGAGTATAAGAAATATTGCCGGAACAACCGTGGACATGAAGAGAAAACTATCTAGTTTTCTTCAAGAAGTGCCAGACCAACCGGGGTTTCGTTGATATGTGAGCCTGTGGGCCGCTCAACGCAACAGCCTGTTGGACCAAGCTCTCACTAGTCAGCCGGGCTTGGTGAGTAGAACATCTCCCAGAACCCTATCAAGCAGGTGTCATAGTTCTTGTGCTGAAGATTGTCTGGAGGGTTTTCAAGGATAGTAATTAATACCCTAAGCTCGCATGTAGTTTTAGGCTAAGAAATAAGAATTCCATTCACTTGGGTTTTAGGAGACTCGAACCGTGGACTCTGCGCGTGTGAGGCTCCATCGACCAAGGTATTGAGTAGTTAAACTCGAGTACTGACAGAGTAGTCACTACTTGAACCCAATCTCCTAGAGGCCAGGTGAATTGAATGTTTATTTATACGGAAGTGTGGCTGACAATTTATAAGATATAAGAATTTTAATTCAAGGTTTAGAAAGACCATTAGAATACATAGCAAAAGTGATGAGTGGAGATACAGGCACGTTGGTTGTTTCCTCGTTGTTTTCTAGAGTTGTTCTACTCCTCACGCCAGCCTGGGGCCAGGCTCAACTTTGAAAGCGTGGTCCAACAGGCTGTTGCTTGGAGTGGCCTGCAGGCCCACATATTACCACAGCCTGGTTGGTCCGGCAATTTTTTTTCTTGCATGAACATATCTAATTTCTTTTCGAAGAAGTTCACCTTTGTTCCGGTAATATTTCTAATGCTAGCTGGGAGTGTGTTGAACAGCCGTGGACCTCTGATGTGCAGACAGTGCTCTCTGATTATGCCTGTGGCACTCCTCAAGTATGAGGAAATTGCAGTAGATGTGTCAAATATGGCGAGGAGACTACAGGTCGGCGTATTTTATAAACACACGGGATCCAAAACAAAGATTTACACGTACACTAACTTTTTAAGATTTTAAAATGAAACTTGATGAGTTCCTCAATCATCGCTGATTAACTAAATTAAGATGACATGTTGGTTTGTTAACTGATGAGGTACTAAGGAGAGAGCCGTTCACCTCGGGGCAGCAGGGAACTCTCCACAGATAATGGACAACCATGAGAGCCACAACACAGACCTGGCCACCAGCAACCCCCTTTTTTTATATAATCATGAGTTCATGGTCATTTATACAGCTATAATAGACTATAGGAAGGGTTTCATAGTTTGTGTCCTAGTCATGTAATTCTAAAAGTTCTCCATCTCGGGGGATATAGTCGTGCAGGGCCCGTGAAGGTACCCGCAGGTGCCGCACGGAACAATTAACACCACGCAAGGTGAAGGTGATGCGCCTTATATGGGATAATAACAGGTAGCCAGTGAAGAAAAAGGCGCGTGAAGCCAAGGAATAGAATTTGTCCAACGCCGCTAACTGTTGCAGGTAACTTTGTGGGCGTTACCATGGCAACATTGGGGGCCAAGTTACAGACGTTGCCTTAGCAACATTGAGAGCTAAGCTTGAAACATCTAACTTAGTCGTCAGTTAAGACAGAGGTCACAACTGTGAAGGAGGTTTACAATTATTAAACAGTTAACGAGATCCGAAGCACCAGGAGGCTATTTATAACAATAACAACAGTTGATTGGGAAGTTTTCATGCTTGTATACTGTTTAATAAATGTAAACAAAGCCATCAAAGATTGAGGAAAGATGTACACGTTCGTAAGTGCTTGCGTAACTGCTTCGTGAATCTGGCCCCCGGGATGTTATTGGGGCCAACCGGGGTTGCAATAATAATAGTAATGCAAATCGCGATGCATAATGTGAGTAGGGAGTTAAACACCGATAATACATTGAACATGACACTGGTTTATGATAGCGGCCGTGTGCGCGTTTTAGTAAAGGTGTATTACCTAGAACTTACCTGGAGAGGGTTTCAAGAGTTGTTCTACTCCCCGAGCCTGGCCTGGGGCCAGGGGCTGTTTTATAATATGATAACTTGGGTAAATGACTCATTAACGGGATGTAAAGCGATAAACGATGTTATTGTTGCTGCTGTGCGAGCCATAAGCCTCTGGCTGGCCCACTATCTTGAGGTTATCTTGAGATGATAAAATAAAGTGTTTGAAAGAGTGATTAGGAATCAAATTTCTAGTTTTATGGAAAAAATGAATTGCACAACCCAGGACAACATGGATTTAGAGCGGGAAGATCCTGTCTGTCAGTTACTCAACCACTATGACAAAATCACAGAAGCCCTAGAAGAAAAGCAAAATGCTGATGTTGTATACACAGACTTTGCAAAGGCGTTCGACAAATGTGACCATGGGGTGATAGCTCACAAAATGAGGTCAATGGGAATAACTGGAAAAGTAGGACGCTGGATACTCAATTTCCTGTCGAACAGAACACAAAGAGTAACAGTCAATCAGATAAAATCGAGTCCAAGCGATGTTAAAAGCTCTGTACCTCAAGGTACAGTCCTTGCACCACTACTGTTCCTTATTCTCATATCTGATATAGACAAAAATACACGTCACAGCTTCGTGTCGTCCTTTGCAGATGACACAAAAATCAGCATGAAAATTATCTCTGCTGAAGACATTGAAAAACTACAAGCAGATGTCAACAAAGTTTTCGATTGGGCAGCAGAAAATAACATGATGTTTAACAGTGATAAATTTCAGGTACTCAGGTACGGCAAAAATGAGGATCTGAAACATAATACAGGGTACAAAACACAATCAAATCTTCCCATAGTAGAAAAACAGCATGTCAAGGATTTGGGAATAATGATGTCAGACGATCTAACGTTTAGGGAGCATAACCAAGCAAATATTGCGTCAGCCAGAAAAATGATCGGATGGATTACGAGAACTTTCAAATCCAGGGATCCCATCACAATGGTTGTACTCTTCAAGTCACTTGTGTTGTCCCGTCTCGAGTACTGCTCAGTACTCACTTCCCCCTTCAGAGCTGGAGAGATTGCTGAAATAGAGGGAATACAGAGAACATATACGGCACGCATAGACGAGATAAAACACCTAAATTATTGGGATCGTCTCAAAGCTCTCCAAATGTACTCTCTAGAAAGGAGACGAGAGAGATACCAAATAATATACACGTGGAAAATACTGGAGGGCCAGGTCCCAAATCTACACAGTAAAATAACAACGTACTGGAGTGAACGATATGGAAGAAAATGCAAGATTGAACCAGTGAAGAGCAGAGGTGCCATAGGCACAATCAGAGAACACTGTATAATCATCAGAGGTCCGCGGTTGTTCAACGTCCTCCCAGCGAGTATAAGAAATATTGCCGGAACAACCGTGGACATCTTCAAGAGAAAACTGGACTGTTTCCTAAGAGAAGTCCCGGATCAGCCGGGCTGTGGTGGGTATGTGGCTCTGCGGGCCGCTCCAAGCAACAGCCTGGTGGATCAAACTCTCACAAGTCGAGCCTGGCCTCGGGCCGGGCTTGGGGAGTAGAAGAACTCCCAGAACCCCATCAACCAGGTATCAACCAGGTATGTCCACTCACCTGTAAGCCTCATCTAAGTGTTACTCAATTCTTTCTTGGGCTGCGGGTGGTGTTTATGGCTGGTAGAAAGGACGATATTTGTCGATTAGATTTACTGATGTCATCATGACCTCCTGTGGTACACCAGGGGACGTGTGACTACGGTACACCAGGGGGACGTGTGACTACGGTACACCAGGGGGACGTGTGACTACGGTACACCAGGGGGACGTGTGACTACAGTACACCAGGGGACGTGTGGCTACGGTACACCAGGGGACGTGTGACTACGGTACACCAGGGGACGTGTGACTACGGTACACCAGGGGACGTGTGGCTACGGTACACCAGGGGACGTGTGACTACGGTACACCAGGGGTCGTGTGACTACGGTACACCAGGGGTCGTGTGACTACGGTACACCAGGGGGACGTGTGACTACGGTACACCAGGGGTCGTGTGACTACGGTACACCAGGGGTCGTGTGACTACGGTACACCAGGGGTCGTGTGACTACGGTACACCAGGGGGACGTGTGACTACGGTACACCAGGGGTCGTGTGGCTACGGTACACCAGGGGTCGTGTGACTACGGTACACCAGGGGCGTGTGACTACGGTACACCAGGGGGACGTGTGACTACGGTACACCAGGGGGACGTGTGACTACGGTACACCAGGGGTCGTGTGACTACGGTACACCAGGGGTCGTGTGACTACGGTACACCAGGGGGACGTTGTGGCTACGTACACCAGGGGACGTGTGGCTACGGTACCCAGGGGGGTCGTGTGACTACGGTACACCAGGGGGACGTGTGACTACGGTACACCAGGGGGTCGTGTGGCTACGGTACACCCGGGGGTCGTGTGGCTACGGTACACCAGGGGTCGTGTGGCTACGGTACACCAGGGGTCGTGTTGCTACGGTACACCAGGGGGACGTGTGGCTACGGTACACCAGGGGGACGCGTGGCTACGGTACACCAGGGTCGTGTGACTACGGTACACCAGGGTCGTGTGGCTACGGTACACCAGGGGTCGTGTGGCTACGGTACACCAGGGGGACGTGTGACTACGGTACACCAGGGAGTCGTGTGGCTACGGTACACCAGGGGTCGTGGGCTACGGTACACCAGGGGGACGTGGTGCTACGGTACACCAGGGGGGTCGTGTGACTACGGTACACCAGGGTTCGTGTGGCTACGGTACACCGGGGGACGTGTGACTACGGTACACCAGGGGAGTCGTGGGCTACGGTACACCAGGGACGTGTGACTACGGTACACCAGGGACGTGTGGCTACGGTACACCAGGGTCGTGTGGTACGGTACACCAGGGGTCGTGTGGCTACGGTACACCAGAGGTCGTGTGGCTACGGTACACCAGGGGTCGTGTGGCTACGGTACACCAGGGGGGTAGGGGGTGAGATAGATCGTGGACATCATTATTCCCAAATCCTTGACATGCTGTTTTCTACTTCGGAAGATATTGATTGGGGTTTTGTACCCTCTATATAAGTTTCAGATCCTCATTTTTGCCGTACCTGAGTACCTGAACATTTATCACTGTTAAACATCTATTATTTTCTGGCTGCCCAATCGAAACTTTGTTGACACTGCTTTGTAGCTTTTCAAGGTCTTCCAGAGATAATTTTCATGCTGATTTTTGTGTCATCTGCAAGGATGACAGAACTGTGACGGTGGTATTTTTGTCTATATCAGATAGAGAAGAATAGAACAGTAGGGTGCAAGGGACTGTACCTTGAGGTACAGAGCTTTTAACATCGCTTGGACTCGATTTTATCTGCATTGACTGTTACTCTTTGTGTTTGTTCGACAGGAATTGACTATCCAGCGTCTCCTACTTTCCATGTATGCCATTGACCTCTTTGATCTTCCCTCCCCATGTCACATTTCGAAGCCTTGCAATTCTGTGTTGACACATCTGCATTGCTTCTTCTAGGGCTTCTTTTCATAGTTGTTGAGTACTTGACAGACAGGATCTCCAGCTCGAAAAAGTCCTCTCTTACGCCCCACCATCGCCTCCCTCGTGATACCCCCCCCCATGCGCTCCGCACCACCATGCTGCCTCCTCTCTTTACCCCCCCATGCTGCCCCTCCTCTACGTTACCCCCCCCCACCCATATCCCTCCTCTCGTTACCCCAGCCCCCACCATGTGCCCTCCTCTCGTTAACACCCCCCCATCTGCCCTCCTCTCGTTACCCCCCCATGCTGCTGCCCCTCCTCTCGTTACCCCCCCCCCCCATGCTGCCTCCTCCTTAACAACCCCCCCATTCTGCCCTCCTCTCGTTACCCCCACCCCCCATGCTGCCCCATTTCGATGTAGGATGTGAGATGTGACGGCAGTGTAGTGTGGGTGTCGAGGAACTAGACCGAGGAGCGTGAGTGAGGGCACTTTAACAATTGTCTTGCTATTGCTAAATTGCTCCCCAGCTCCGCTAAATCATACAGCAAGTCTTTTCTAATATTAATGAGAAAAGTCTGTTAGCTCTAAACCATTTGTGAAATTTGTTTAATTCCGGTCATTAACGACTGTGATACATTAAATTGTGTTGTCAACAGCAAAAAAACAAGTCGAAATTTTGCAAAATATATTTGCAAATAATTTATAGAATTGGCGGCCAGAATTAAACCACCCTCATGCAGTGTCAGTGTTAGATAAGTGGGTCTCGAAGTGGTCAACAAGTGTGTTGGGCACAGCTTTAATATAATATTGACTAACTGCGGAAAGGAGAAATACCTGTCGATAACTGGTTATTAATTGTGAATCATTATTCTTGTACACATATATGCGCGTGAGTTTAACAACTTTGTATAAGTAGTGAACTTGGTCGTAAGATTTAAATATTGCACAAAGAAGTCACATTAACGATGAGAAA
>WNGS01164858.1:50991937-51008785 GCA_020271785.1 Procambarus virginalis
AGGGACTGTGTGACCTAACGGTACACCAGGGGACGTGTGACTACGGTACACCAGGGGGACGTGTGCTACGGTACACCAGGGGGACGTGTGACTACGGTACACCAGGAGGGGGACGTGGTGACTACGGTACACCAGGGGGACGTGTACGTACGGGTACGTACTCGATCCAGGGGGACGTGTTGACTACGGTGACAACCAGGGGGTCCGGTTGTGACTACGGTGACACCAGGGGGTCGTGTGACCTACAGGTACACCAGGGGTCGTGTGACTCTACGGTACACCAGGGGGACCGGTGTGTACTACGGTACACCAGGGGGTACGTGTGACTACGGTCACACCAGGGGGATCGGTAGACTACTGGTACACCAGGGTACCAACTGTGGTGACTACGGTTAGCACATGGGGTTCGTGTGTGACTACGGTACACCAGGGGGTCGTGTGGTCTACGGTACATCCAGGGTGTCGTGGTGACTACGGTACACATCAGGGGGCCGTGTGACTACGGCTAGAGAACACCAGGGGGACCCCTTGTGACTACGGATTACACCATGGGGACGTGTGACTACGGTACACCAGGTGGGGTACGTGTGACTACGGTACACGGCGTGGGAACTGGTACAGGGCTGTGACTACGGTACACCAGGGGGGGACACAGGTGTGACAATGCGTGTAACCGCAGGGGGACGGTGACTACGGAGTACACCAGGGGGATAGCGTGTGGCTTACGGTACACCGAGGGGAGACGGTGGTGACCGGGTACACGGTACACGCAGGTGGGACTGTGTGGAGCTGCGGTTACACCAGGGGGTCGTGTCTTAACCACTTTACCTATGAGCGTTAAAGGTTCATTAGGTGTGTAGTTGTAGCCTCGCTCAGATCTCATGTTACCAAGGTTGGTAACCACTGTGTTAAGTGTGAACCTATCAATTGGAGACATGAGGTAATTCGACGCGTCAACCCCCCTTGGTGGGTTCGGTTTAATCTCGGGTTACATTACTTATAGTATATCGTTGTTCAGTGGTTTAAGGCGCGTGTTTGGCAGTACCCAGCTTGCAGGTTCCAGTTGTCTTGGCTCCAATTGATGTGCTTATTTATATATTAGAGGAAAAATAGTACACAGTTGCATTCAATGTTCATCCCTTTTTCTTCCTTACTCCATACAAATGTAAGATTTTACGTAACCAAAGATGTACGAACTTAAGAACCTAGCCTAACCTATTACGCTGCTTATGTTTTATTAATATGTTGCATTTTTAACGGATTGGTCTATTCCGTAAAGAAAAATGCGACATATTAGGCAAGATAACCAGTTGCAATATTTACTTTAATAATTAAAGAGGTATATTATCTTAAGCAGTACATCATATTTTATGGACATAAATGTGGGAGATGATGCCCTGTGGTGAGCATGGGGAAGGGCATCTTCCCCATGTCTCAGGTCTCGTGACCTGGGGACCCACGCTAAGTCGCTGGAGCGTAGTAACTGTGCGCTGGGAACCTCTTGGGTCGCTAGTGGAAGCATATGTCAGGGTAGCAGCATCCGCATTCTGAAGCATGTCCAGCCAGTCCAACCACCTGGTTTATAACGGGCTACTTCTAGCTCACCCATCTGACTTGCTTACATACACCCGACAGTTCTATCTTTGTTGTTATTTGTTACTCTTGAGAAATGTAAATCCATCACGGGTAAAATGAAGCCCCTGCATTTGTTAAAAATAGCAACCATGTTGTGTTAGGTCTTGCCATACGTGGCTGTGTCCTCACCAGCAGACTCGTGCTCCACTCCACCAGCCCTGGGGTGGGGGGACCTTTACCATTACCAGCGTGTTAACTATTACACCCGTTAACCTGTACGTTACGCTCACCGATTTAGAGATTCCATTTCTTTCTTTATTATGCACCCCATACCCAACCCGTGGGCGGTGGTGTAAAGGATACAGAGGCACATAATCGGTTCAGGAACTGAACCCTCTAGTTCGTTTAGCTAAGCAAATAACAATGTTTGACGCTAGTTACAAAATTATCAATGTTGTATACACATGTACACACCCTCATACATACATGTACATATATATATTATATATATATAATATATTATATTATATATATATATATATATATATATATATATATATATATACGTATACACATATACATACACATACATATCTAATCACCCACACAAATACACACATCAATCTTTGTGTCACAAGTGACACAAAGAGGTGTCACAAGTGACATTACAAGAGGCTCAACAGTCACTATACAAGGCACTTTACATCTATAGTGAGTCACACAGTTACTAGTCTTGCTGCACACCCACCCAACTGGGCGGCAGCTTTACAGTCATGTGCATGCATTACCGACAGTAAGCAAATTTTGGATACTTCGCTAAAATTTCGGGCAGCACATCATTGTGAATGAAGTACTTACACATTTCTTGGACACTATTGATGGTGTTATCTCTAAATTCCGCAATTTTTTCACATTCCATTATATAATGACGCAAAGTATGCGAATAGTTCTGCTGACAGAGTTTACATTTAGTCAAATCTACATCAGCAGATGTTACAAACTCCCAGAGGTACTTGTAGTCGAGCCTTTTAGAGAGGCTTTCAACTCTGGCAGATGTGCCCAAGGCCACCAGGCCTCCATGGTGTTAACCTCATGAGCGAAGCAACTCGTGGTCACAATAAGGTTTTACTGTTTATAACAAGCTCGGTGCTATGGCATAGTTGGAATAAACGCGCTGACAAGCCTAACAGTCTTGACCCGCTCTCCCAGGGGCTCTACTTGAGAACTTGGTTACCCTGGGGGGGGGGGGAGCCTGGTGATGCGGGGTCTTAGTTTATAGTAGGGCAGGTGGGGATGAAACCTAGAGGACGGTGTGTTGTTAAGAGAGGCTGGTCCCAAACCTGCACACAGAAATAACATCACACGAGACCAGGAGGCACAGCAGGATGTGCAGAATACCCCCGTTGAAAAGTAGAGGTGCAACAGGTACGCTGAGACAGAATATCAACACCAGGGGCCCAAGACTTTTCAACACACTCCCGCTACATATAAGGAGTAAAACTGGCCGACCTCTCAATGTTCGCGAGAACTCGACAAACACCTTAAAACAATACCTGATCAACCAGGCTGTGATTCATACGTCAGACTGCGAGCAGCCGCGTCCAACAGCCTGATTGACCAGACGACCAACCGGGAGGCCTGGTAGGAGACCGGTCCGCGGGGCTCTTTATCCCCGGATGCTACCAAAGGTAGACACAAGGTAGACGGTACGGGGGAGGGCAGGACTACATTCAAAGGATACTTGATTTACCGAGGTGACTCGTTCGTGAGACTGCTAGTAGCGACGTCTAACTGGTTGACGAGACCACCAACCAGGTCGTCTGGTCAAGTGTATTAGTGTGCTTTACAAACAGCTGCGAGAGGTTTGAGCGTTGTCTTGACTCGTACTTGGATTGTACCTGGGTGAGGATCTGGGACTTCCTCTACTCCCCAAGTCCGGCCCTGTGCCAGGCTTGACTTGACTTGGATTATATAGAAGTCGTGATTGCACGTGTTTTTCAAACTGCTCATCACCATTATTCACACATTTTAAGTGCTGCGATGTTAGCACTATGGCTGATTTGTTCTCAATTGCTTTCCAGCAGAAAATCTGAAAATTTATTATTTCAGCGTTTTTTTATATAGTTTCGGGAATACCCATTTGTAAATAGACTTGTCTCTATAGGATATTTAGTTTTTTAATTAATGAATTACAGAATACGTGGACAAAATGTTAGTTTCATTCGAAGGTCACTAGAGTTATCAGAATTTTTGTGTTGCGTCCTAAATTACTGCATTTGGGTTATCAGTCATTTATATGCTGAATGACTAATGCTGCTATCAGTGAAAGTACCATTTCCGTTTACGCAAAGATCCTTCGTATCTTTGTTTCATTTCTCTCTTCCGTTCTCATATTCTGTAACTTTGTATTCATCCCTTTTGTGTGTCCACAGTATGTAGCGACCTGGTCATTCGGCTTGCCCACGCTCTATCATCTATGAGCCTACTTCTCACGGGGTCATTACCGTTGAGCACTGGCCTGGCAGTGTCCCTGGCGCCTGGCAGTGTCCCTGGCGCCTGGGGTCTGTGTGGCAGGTAATGAGGTGCAAGGAGGCCACCGGTGCCTGCCTGCCGGAAGTCTCACTTGTCACGCCTCGCCAGAGAAATCCAGGAAATTGAGTTTAGTTGACTATTGCTCAGTGTATCCTGCTGTTTCTGTTGCTTTTGTCTGTTGCTGCTTCTGATGTTCCTGTTGTTGCTGTTGCAGCTCTCTGCTGTCGCTGCTGATGTGGCGACCGGTAGTGTGAGGTATTACTGATAGTGTTTACCTTACAGTGACTACGGGAAAGTGAGGTCTAGACCATTATGCTTCTTCATACCAGCCTCATTGTACCTTTGCCTTATAATTTAAACATATGACGCTCGAATTCTCTGTTGAATCTGACATTGTTGATGGAGATGGTTTCCACAACTACTAATTTCGATGCATTCCACTACTCGTACGATTATTTCCTTATCCCTCTTCGACTCGTTTACGTGTCCAGCTTTCACTTATGTCCTCTTGTCGTACTTTCTCCCCATTGGCTGTCGTTGTCCACCTAGTCTATTCCCATCAGTATCTTGTATGTTATGATCATTTACCCTTTGCCTATCCTCACAGTTTAACCCTCTTAGCTCTGGCACTAATATTGTTGCAAACCTCTTTACTTTGTATATTTTGATTGTATGCTTCAAGGTACGGATTGCAAGGCGTGCCGGTGCTGCATATTCCAGTATTAGTCTAAAACTGGTTGTGCGGTGAAGTATTGGGGGGAGATGTGGCATTTGGCGTCGATGGTGGCAGGTGACAGCCTTGTGCCACTGACAGATGAACCAGTGTATAAAACAAATGTATTAACACTGAAACTATGAGATATATAACATTAGAAGCTATTGAGTCATCTTCAAAATCTCAAACCAACTGAATCCTATGCCTTTACTGATGGCTTTGTGCAGTTAGGCACTGGTAGAACAGGTTGTGCATGTGCAGTGTATAAAGGGAATGAAATGATCATATTCTACTACACAGAGATTGAACAACTGCGCAAGCACAACACAAACTGAGCTATTGGGTATTTGTCTAGCCACTGAGTACCTTAAGCTCAATGGTGGTGGAGTGATATTCTGCGACTCTAAAAGTGCTCTGCAGTCCTTAAATAACCCATCACAATTTATCGCTGAAGTAGCTTGTAATGTTAAATGGAATGTAATTTTTGCCAATGATAATAACTATTGTATAAAAATTTGTGTGGATCCCATCCCATGTTGGAGTTGGAAAACATGATTTTGTAGATCGATTGGCCTGCAAGAATGAGGCTTGCAGGAAAGAAAACACTGATTATAACTCTATCTAATGCAATTGTTAGAAACATACAAATTAAAGAAATTACTTCAGATTTAGAAGAACTAAGAAATGCCCAGAGACCTGAAAGCTGCAGTATTAAAAGCTATGACGACTTTTGTAATAATAGGTATTAGTATGGTCAGCACAGTAACCGGACCAGGCAGTGTGATGCAGTCATTGCTCGAATTCGCCTTGGCTATAGGCAGAGCTGGCAGGTTAGTGAGGCTGAGCCACTACCAGAATATTCAGATTGTAAACTGTGACAATTCATTCACTAGAACACTATATTGTTGAATGTGAAACCGTAAAAGATTTTAGACCTCCTGGCCTATTGTACCACCAACTGTGTAACTATTTCATTGACTCAGGTGTTCTGGACGACATCCTAACAATTTATCCACAATTTGCTTGTCCATTTTAAAGAATGAAGAACAATTTTATTTGTATTATTTTTAAGCTGCATCTCTTATGAACCCATCCCTGCCCTTGTGTGGCAGTGCACAATAGAAAGTTGTTTTTACATATTCATACATTAAAACATTGATTGTAACCATGATATATATGTGCTTCAGCCTACAGTTCAGCCCTATTGTCTTGTGACCCTCTGTCCTGTGTGACAGTGAATACCTGCATTATCCTCGCTTTCATAAGACTTAATTGAAATCTTCTGATTAGGCAAAATTGTAATTAAATTGTCAATAAAAAATGTAATAATAAGTGTCACGGTGCCAGCCTTGTGCCACCGAGTGTGGGACTACCCGCCAGCATAGGCTGTGGTGGATACGTGGGCCTGCGGGCCGCTCCACGCAACAGCCTGTTGGACCAAGCTCTCACAAGTCGAGCCTGGCTTGGGGAGTAGAACTACTCCCAGAACCCAATCAAGCGGGTATCATGACCACTCACACACATGACAAAACTGAGTGTGGCACAGGGGGAGGAGCCTGGAGGACTGCTGGCCATTCTACAGGATATACGAGTTGATAGTTCAGTTCCAGAGGTGGACAGGAAGCACGCCACAGACCACAATCATCCCTCATTATTGCTGCTGAATGCCACGGCTGTCGGCTGTCTTAACACTATCAGTCAGGTGATGAGCTAGTTAATCCTTTTTGCTTTTTCTTGACTGATAAGAGTTGCGTAGCGTGCGGTTATTGTCTTGTGATGCTGTGTTGCAGGAGAAGCAAAGATGGCATTACGACGTTGGTTATTATTAATTTGGCAGCTGAACCGCGTGAAGCACATGTATGTCCCAGACACCGAAGAACCCCACGAAGCAGTAAACACCACCAGCGACTGAGAGATCCATGAACCACCACACACAACCACAAGGATCAGACACATCCATGACCAGGCCTTCCCAAGACCTCAAATACTAAGCGGTCTGCCAGAAAAAATATACAAACAACCAATAACAAAAAACCTTTTTTGTGCAACTAGAGAGTAACTATCCTGATGTTGCTAAGATTAATCTCCTGCAGCCAACTCCAACGGCTTTAAGGTTTCCCAACACCCGCTAGGACACTAACACTAGCCACCCAGCCAATGTACTGGCAGCCCAACATAACACACACCCAAACAAACGACACACACACATGCCACCCCATGGTGGACAGGCCACCGAACTTTCAAACCTCCTGTCTCTACACCCACATCCTCTTCCAGAATTTCAACACCCCATCCCTCTACCTCCCCCCCCCCATTCTTTCTAAACCCTTTGGACATCAAGCTTAAAGCTCAATTACAGGCTCACTATAGCCCATGTTACATGGAACTTTTTGTTCTGAGTAGCTGAATGTAAAACAAGTAGTAGTGAGGTGGGTGGTGCAGAGCTGGGTCCATCCGTGAGATGTATTCACTTAGTTGTATTTTACGGGGGTTGAGCTTTGCTCTTTCGGCCCGCCTCTCAACTGTTTACTAACTACACTAACTACTTTTTTTTTTCCACACCACACACACACACACACACCCCAGGAAGCAGCCCGTGACAGCTGACTAACTCCCAGGTACCTATTTACTGCTAGGTAACAGGGGCATTCAGGGTGAAAGAAACTTTGCCCATTTGTTTCTGCCGGGTGCGGGAATCGAACCCGCGCCACAGAATTACAAGTCCTGCACGCTATCCACCAGGCTACCTGGCCCCTATGTGTGTGTGCGGAACAAGAGCCTCCGGAATATGAAGATCAAAGTGTCTGCGGGACTTTAGGATGCGCTCTCTCCACATTCCTGGACTCTTGAGTGCTATCTCCCGACGCCGACGTTTCACTTTAAGCAATAAACATTTTTATGATGCCACAGACTACTTCTAGCTGTTACTCTCATTATTATTTTGTGAAGTAAAACACCTTTGACGCCGTGTGAAGCACATGCCACAGGGTTCCTCGCCTCGACGACAATTCATTCTTTGTGGTGGATTTTGACCAAGTTGTGTAGATGGTTATTATGGACAGCGGTGTGGTAGATAGTTTGTGGTAGAGTAATGTGGGACAAGTGTTGAGTAGGAAGGGCCCCTTGTATGGTGCCCAGGGCACATCGCCTAGCACAACTAGGTGAGTACATGGTGTTGAGTAAGGAGACCCATCCATGTGGTGGACACACTCTAGGAGTCTAGGACACGTGTGGTGTGCTTCCTTCTTGTTAGGCCTATCATTTCAAGTGATAGGCCTTTCTTAGTAACATGTATATCAGAGTGAGATTAATTATCACATGTGCGGTATATTATAACTTGTGCTGCTAGACTTTGATCTGTGTGGAGTGTCGTCAGCAGCACTACACTTGTTAGTGTTAAGTTTAATGACATATTTAGTTTGTTATTCTTGGGATGTGTTAGTGTTATCCATGGATATATATGTATCGGTCTCCACTGTGTATTTATGGATTTGTCATATATGCTTATTTTTTCGATCTTGTAAAGCTTATTTATGTAATCTCGACAATGCTCATTTGTGTTAATATCGCATAATGTTTACTTTTTTTCTTGCAGGTAAGTTTTGCTTGCAATCCTGGTGAGTAGGCGGAGTCTTGGTGAGTAAGATTGGTGTATATGGTAATGTGAGGGGGAAGTCTTGGTGAGTATGGTGAACTGTGAGTGTGCTTAGCACTCATACTTACGTGACTACTCATGCCGCCCACTGTTATGATGTAAGCTTCGGTGACGTCACTATAGTTGAGTCGTGTGGCCGCGGTTAGTGTTGGAGATAATCAGTAGAGTTTCACTTGACTTTGTACTTTAGCTTTTAAAACGCCATAGGAATGTCACCCTCGCCTCAGGATGTGCTTGTCTAGTAGTAGTTGGTTTAACAAGCACGTGTGGCGCTTGTTAAGCTGAGAGAAGAGGCTGTTCCGACGACTGTCGACTTTCTGGGCCGACGGACTTGCCTGCTTCATTTGGGTAACGGACGTGGAGTTGCTTGATCAACAGGGTTGTAGAAATGTGGGCCTGCGGGCTGCTCCATGCATCGCCGGTCCGGAGGGAGCCGGTCGGCCGAGCGGACAGCACGCGGGATTTGTGATCCTGTGGTCCTGGGTTCGATCCCAGGCGCCGGCGAGAAACAATGGGCAGAGTTTCTTTCACCCTATGCCCCTGTTACCTAGCAGTAAAATAGGTACCTGGGTGTTAGTCAGCTGTCACGGGCTGCTTCCTGGGGGTGGAGGCCTGGTCGAGGACCGGGTCGCGGGGACACTAAAAAGCCCCGAAATCATCTCAAGATAACCTCAAGATAACAAGATAACCATCAGCCTGTTGGACCATGTTATAACAAGTCGAGCCTGGCCTCAGGCTGGGCTTGAGTAAAAGACCTCTCGGAACCCTCTCCAGGCAAACTCCAGGTAATTCAGTATAATCCGAGGAAGGGTACTAGTAAGTGACACCTGCAGTGGTTTTAAGACTGGAATATGAGTGCACCTCTGACAGCCTCTCCTTTGCGTGGTGCGTATAGTAATAGTTGACAGACTTACGAGGCAACTTATGGGAGTGACAGAGACTCGACGGTAATCCCACAGTAAAGGCAATAAAGTGACAGCGATCATGTAGTGCCATATTAACGGTGAATGATTCAGGGTAGTCAGAGTGTGCAGGTACTGTTAGTGACTGTGTGTATATTGTGTAGTCGATAGATGGGGGATCAGTGTGAATAATCCATAGGAGCCCAGAGTGTGGGCAAAGCCTTTAGAGTGAAGCCACCCAGCTGGACGTGGTACCAAGAGCTGCGTGCCAGGGAATGTCTGTCTACAGTCAGAGCTGCAGACCTACTGACGAATTCAGTCTCGTCGTGGCGGTCGAGAAGAGTGTTGCCAATTGGGATATACTGTGTGATATAAACCAATTGTCTTAAAAGGACCCATATACAAGTTCATGAGTGAAGGTTTGTGACAGTGGCCAACACTGGGTACTGGACCAGTTACCAGCTGGCCAACACTGGGTACTGGATCAGTTACCAGCTGGCCAACACTGGGTACTGGACCAGTTACCAGCTGGCCAACACTGGGTACTGGATCAGTTACCAGCTGGCCAACACTGGGTACTGGATCAGTTACCAGCTGGCCAACACTGGGTACTGGATCAGTTACCAGCTGGCCAACACTGGGTACTGGATCAGTTACCAGCTGGCCAACACTGGGTACTGGATCAGTTACCAGCTGGCCAACACTGGGTACTGGATCAGTTACCAGCTGGCCAACACTGGATACTGGATCAGTTACCAGCTGGCCAACACTGGGTACTGGATCAGTTACCAGCTGGCCAACGCTGGGTACTGGATCAGTTACCAGCTGGCCAACACTGGGTACCGGATCAGTTGCCAGCTGGCCAACACTGGGTACCGGATCAGTTGCCAGCTGGCCAACACTGGGTACCGGATCAGTTACCAGCTGGCCAACACTGGGTACCGGATCAGTTACCAGCTGGCCAACACTGGGTACTGGATCAGTTACCAGCTGGCCAACACTGGGTACTGGATCAGTTACCAGCTGGCCAACACTGGGTACTGGATCAGTTACCAGCTGGCCAACACTGGGTACTGTACAGTTACCAGCTGGCCAACACTGGGTACTGGATCAGTTACCAGCTGGCCAACACTGGGTACTGGATCAGTTACCAGCTGGCCAACACTGGGTACTGGATCAGTTACCAGCTGGCCAACACTGGGTACTGGATCAGTTACCAGCTGGCCAACACTGGGTACCGGATCAGTTATCAGCTGGCTAACACTGGGTACCGGATCAGTTACCAGCTGGCCAACACTGGGTACTGGATCAGTTACCAGCTGGCCAACACTGGGTACTGGATCAGTTACCAGCTGGCAACACTGGGTACTGTACAGTTGACATAAATATAACCACACACATTGCTATTGTTATCAAGTGCCTATATAAAAAAGTTAACTACCGCGAGAGAAAATAAGAATGACTTGCATTGGTAATTTAAGATGGATCCTCGTCTTAGCGGGCTCTCTATCTATAATCTTCATATGTTTGTTTTATCTTCCCCCTTCTCTTCCACTCTACTTTCCCTTTTTGCTGTTGTCTTTCGTTTCCCTTTCTGTTGCAGTGTTTTAATTGATTATCATTAACCGAGGCAAGACATTGTGCTTTAAGTTGAAGGCTGCTTAGGTTGTTGTAACCCCGCCAGCTTTACGGCTCACCAGGTAACTTTGTAAAGTTGATATACAAACAGCGCCCTTTATGTACTAGATGAATGTTGAGGCACTGGTCGTGAGGTGCCACATCGTCATGGCACTGCCTTCTGAACCAGTTGTACAGGTCAGTGCCTCAGAGCAGGTTTCACGGACCTGCTCGTCGCGCGCTCTCTCCGCCAACCTGTCTTATGCTACCTCTTACGCATAAATATTAGATAAAGAAAGTATATTTGTGTCTAATAATAGAATGCAGAACTTTCGCAACACGACCCAGGATGGGAAACATTGTCGTATTTCCATAACACTTGCACTCACTGTGCGGCTGTGATGTGCACTAACACTTGCCATTGACTGGATATGTGATGTCCAGGTGACTGTTCCAGGAATGCGTAAGGTGGTGTGTAAGCGCCTTCAGCCCGTTCTTCTGATTTCCCATTCCGTAAAAAAAAAATCCAACCTCTTAGCTTAATGAGAAATGTGCGAACCTAAGCAATCCGTCTAACCAACAAGAGTCCGATGCTTAGACAAAGTAAATATTTGTGAGCCGTGAATTGGTTACATTTGTTACGATAATGTATAAACAACGTAACCATTAGTTGAGAGGACAGTTGGGTGAGTGTGTGTGGGAGGGGGGGGGGGGTGTTACTGGCGCGGGGTGTCACCTACAACAGCCGCCTGGTGCTGGATTTAAGCTCTGCCAACACCGGTAGTGTTCGCCCGCCTCCACACTTCATTGTAAATATAAGACCTCAGTTAAAAGTATGTCTTGATGATGCTCTATCGACATCAAATTTTGGGTTTCATTATTTGATAATGACGAACAGTGCTAGTGATAATGCTAGCTAACCAACATCTACGTAACTAATAATAAGATAAAGCCCAAGTGCAGTGAAAAGCTCGTACCCCAAGGCACAGTCCTTTCACCGCTACTATTTCTCATTCTGATCTCGGATATAGACAAAAATACTAGTCAGTTTCGTGTCATCCTTTGCAGATGATACAAAAATCTGTGTGAAAATTTTCTCTGTAGAAGACACTGAAAAACTGCAGGCAGATATTAAGGTATCTATTGGGCTACTGAAAATAACATGTTTAACGGTGACAAGTTCCAGGTACTAAGTATGATGGAAACGAGGAAGTTAAACAAGACACAGGGTACAGGACACAATCAGACCTACTCATAGAAGGAAAGTAACATGTAAAAGATCTGGAAATTCTGATGTGTAACGACCTGACATTTAGTGAACATAACTGAGCAAATATAGCGACGGCGGGCCAGGAAAAATGATAGGATGGATTATGAGAACATTCAAATCCAGAGACCCCACAGCAATGTTAATAGTATTTAATCATTGGTGCTCTCTTGTCTTGAGTATTGCTCGGTATTCACTTCCACTTCAGAGCAGGAGAGCTCTCTGTATTAGAGGGAATACAGAGAATACATACGACACGCATAGAAACGATAAAACATCTTAAATTATTGAGACCGTCTTAAAGCTCTCAATGTACTCTCTGGAAAGGTTACTTGAGAGGATTTTGGGGTTAGCGTTCCCGCGGCCCGGCCTCGACCAGGCCTCCTCGGTGCTGGACTGGTCAACCAGGCCAGTATCTTGGACGTATGTATTCTCTGTATTCCTCTAATACAGAGAGCTCTCATGCTCTGAAAGTGGAAGTGAATACGAGCAATACTCAAGACAAGAGAGCACCAATGATTTAAATACTATTAACATTGCTGTGGGGTCTCTGGATTTGAATGTTCTCATAATCAATCCTATCATTTCCTGGCCGCCGTCGCTATATTGCTCAGTTTGTTCACTAAATGTCAGGGGTTTACACATCAGAATTTCCAGATCTTTACATGTTACTTTCCTTCTATGAGTAGGTCTGATTGTGTCCTGTACCCTGTGTCTTGTTAACTTCCTCGTTTCCATCATACTTAAGTACCTGGAACTTGTCACCGTTAAACATGTTATTTCAGTAGCCCAATAGAAGACCTTAATATCTGCCTGCAGTTTTCAGTGTCTTCTACAGAGAGAAAATTTTCACACAGATTTTTATCATCTGCAAAGGATGACACGAAACTGACTAGTATTTTGTCTATATCCGAGATCAGAATGAGAAATAGTAGCGGTGAAAGGACTGTGCCTGGGGGTACAGAGCTTTTCACTGCACTTGGGCTTTATCTTATTAGTTAGTTACGTAGATGTTGGTTAGCTAGCATTATCACTAGCACTGTTCGTCATTATCAAAATATATGAAACCCAAAATTTGATGTCGATAGAGCATCATCAAGACATACTTTTAATGAGGTCTTATATTTACACTGAAGGTGGAGGCGGGCGAACACTACCGGTGTGGCAGAGCTTAAATCCAGCACCAGGCGGCTGTTGTAGGTGACACCCCGCGCCAGTACACCCCCCCCCCCTCCCACACACACTTCACCAAACTGTCCTCTCAACTAATGGTTACGGGGTTTATACATTATCGTAACAAATGTAACCAATCACGGCTCACAAATATTTACTTTGTCTAAGCATCGGACTCTTGTTGGTTAGACGGATGCTTAGGTTCGCACATTCTCATTAAGCTAAGAGGTTGGATTTTTTTTACGGAATGGGAAATCAGAAGAACGGGCTGAAGGCGCTTACACACCACCTTACGCATTCCTGGAACAGTCACCTGGACATCACATATCCAGTCAATGGCAAGTGTTAGTGCACATCACAGCCGCACAGTGAGTGCAAGTGTTATGGAAATACGACAATGTTTCCATCCTGGGTCGTGTTGCGAAAGTTCTGCATTCTATTATTAGACACAAATATACTTTCTTATCTAATATTTATGCGTAAGAGGTAGCATAAGACAGGTTGGCGGAGAGAGCGCGCGACGAGCAGGTCCGTGAAACCTGCTCTGAGGCACTGACCTGTACAAATGGTTCAGAAGGCAGTGCCATGACGATGTGGCACCTCACGACCAGTGCCTCAACATTCATCTAGTACATAAAGGCGCTGTTTGTATATCACTTTACAAAGTACCTGGTGAGCCGTAAAGCTGGCGGGGTTACAAAAACCTAAGCAGCCTTCAACTTAAAGCACAATGTCTTGCCTCGGTTAATGATAATCAATTAAAACACTGCAACAGAAAGGGAAACGAAAGACAACAGCAAAAAGGGAAAGTAGAGTGGAAGAGAAGGGGGAAGATAAAACAAACATATGAAGATTATAGATAGAGAGCCCGCTAAGACGAGGATCCATCTTAAATTACCAATGCAAGTCATTCTTATTTCTCTCGCGGTAGTTAACTTTTTTATATAGGCACTTGATAACAATAGCAATGTGTGTGGTTATATTTATGTCAAATGTACAGTACCAGTGTTGCCAGCTGTAAATATCCAGTACCCAGTGTTGGCCAGCTGGTAACTGATCCAGTACCCAGTGTTGGCCAGCTGGCGATCCGGTACCCAGGTTAGCCAGTGTAACTGATCCGGTACCCAGTGTTGGCCAGCTGGTAACTGATCCAGTACCCAGTGTTGGCCAGCTGGTAACTGATCCAGTACCCAGTGTTGGCCAGCTGGTAACTGATCCAGTACCCAGTGTTGGCCAGCTGGTAACTGATCCAGTACCCAGTGTTGGCCAGCTGGTAACTGTACAGTACCCAGTGTGGCCAGCTGGTAACTGATCCAGTACCCAGTTGGCCAGCTGGTAACTGATCCAGTACCCAGTGTTGGCCAGCTGGTAATGATCCAGTACCCAGTGTTGGCCAGCTGGTAACTGATCCGGTACCCAGTGTTGGCCAGCTGGTAACTGATCCGGTACCCAGTGTTGGCCAGCTGGCAACTGATCCGGTACCCAGTGTTGGCCAGCTGGCAACTGATCCGGTACCCAGTGTTGGCCAGCTGGTAACTGATCCAGTACCAGCGTGGCCAGCTGGTAACTGATCCAGTACCCAGTGTTGGCCAGCTGGTAATGATCCAGTATCCAGTGTTGGCCAGCTGGTAATGATCCAGTACCCAGTGTTGGCCAGCTGGTAATGATCCAGTACCCAGTGTTGGCCAGTGGTAATGATCCAGTACCCAGTGTGGCCAGAGGTAACTGATCCAGTACCCAGTGTTGGCCAGCTGGTAACTGATCCAGTACCCAGTGTTGGCCAGCTGGTAACTGATCCAGTACCCAGTGTTGGCCAGCTGGTAACTGGTCCAGTACCCAGTGTTGGCCAGCTGGTAACTGATCCAGTACCCAGTGTTGGCCAGCTGGTAACTGGTCCAGTACCCAGTGTTGGCCACTGTCACAAACCTTCACTCATGAACTTGTATATGGGTCCTTTTAAGACAATTGGTTTATATCACACAGTATATCCCAATTGGCAACACTCTTCTCGACCGCCACGACGAGACTGAATTCGTCAGTAGGTCTGCAGCTCTGACTGTAGACAGACATTCCTGGCACGCAGCTCTTGGTACCACGTCCAGCTGGGTGGCTTCACTCTAAAGGCTTTGCCCACACTCTGGGCTCCTATGGATTATTCACACTGATCCCCCATCTATCGACTACACAATATACACACAGTCACTAACAGTACCTGCACACTCTGACTACCCTGAATCATTCACCGTTAATATGGCACTACATGATCGCTGTCACTTTATTGCCTTTACTGTGGGATTACCGTCGAGTCTCTGTCACTCCCATAAGTGCCTCGTAAGTCTGTCAACTATTACTATACGCACCACGCAAAGGAGAGGCTGTCAGAGGTGCACTCATATTCCAGTCTTAAAACCACTGCAGGTGTCATTACTAGTACCCTTCCTCGGATTATACTGAATTACCTGGAGTTTGCCTGGAGAGGGTTCCGAGAGGTCTTTTACTCAAGCCCAGCCTGAGGCAGGCTCGACTTGTTATAAAATGGTCCAACAGGCTGATGGTTATCTTGTTATCTTGAGGTTATCTTGAGATGATTCGGGGCTTTTTAGTGTCCCCGCGACCCGGTCCTCGACCAGGCCTCCACCCCCAGGAAGCAGCCCGTGACAGCTGACTAACACCCAGGTACCTATTTTACTGCTAGGTAACAGGGGCATAGGGTGAAAGAAACTCTGCCATTGTTTCTCGCCGGCGCCTGGGATCGAACCAGGACCACAGGATCACAAATCCCGCGTGCTGTCCGCTCGGCCGACCGGCTCCCTCCGGACCGGCGATGCATGGAGCAGCCCGCAGGCCCACATTTCTACAACCCTGTTGATCAAGCAACTCCACGTCGTTACCCAAATGAAGCAGGCAAGTCCGTCGGCCCAGAAAGTCGACAGTCGTCGGAACAGCCTCTTCTCTCAGCTTAACAAGCGCCACACGTGCTTGTTAAACCAACTACTACTAGACAAGCACATCCTGAGGCGAGGGTGACATTCCTATGGCGTTTTAAAAGCTAAAGTACAAAGTCAAGTGAAACTCTACTGATTATCTCCAACACTAACCGCGGCCACACGACAACTATAGTGACGTCACGAAGCTTACATATCAACAGTGGGCGGCATGAGTAGTCACGTAAGTATGAGTGCTAAGCACACTCACAGTTCACCATACTCACCAAGACTTCCCCTCACATTACCATATACACCAATCTTACTCACCAAGACTCCGCTACTAACCAGGATTGCAAGCAAAACTTACCTGCAAGAAAAAAAGTAAACATTATGCGATATTAACACAAATGAGCATTGTCGAGATTACATAAATAAGCTTTACAAGATCGAAAAAATAAGCATATATGACAAATCCATAAATACAC
>WNGS01164858.1:51041963-51056743 GCA_020271785.1 Procambarus virginalis
AATTACTAAGTGTAATTACCTAAGTGTAGTTACAGGATGAGAGCTACGCTGTGGTGTCCCGTCATTCCCACCACTCTTTGTCATATAACGCTTTGAAACATACTGACTACTACTGTCTGTCTGTCTCTCTGGTCTGTGTCTGTGTCTGTGTGTGTGTGTGTGTCTGTGTGTCTGTGTGTCTGTGTTCGGGTGTCTGTGTGTCTGTGTGTCTGTGTCTGTCGTGTGTGTCTGTGTCTGTGTCTGGTCTGTGTGTGTGTGTGTGTGTTGTGTGTGTGTGTGTGTGTGTGTGTGTAATTACCTAAGTAATTACCTAAGTGTAGTTACAGGATGAGAGCTACGCTCGTGGTGTCCCGTCTTCCCAGCACTCTGTCATATAACGCTTTGAAACTACTGACGGTCTTGGCCTCCACCATTTTCTCCCCCAACTTGTTCCAACCGTCTAACCACTCTGTTTGCGTGTGTGGTGTGTGTGGTGTGTGTGTGTGTGTGTGTGTGTGTGTGTGTGTGTGTGTGTGTGTGTGTGTGTGTGTGTGTGTACTCACCTAGTGTGCTTGCAGGGGTTGAGCTCTGCTCTTTGGTCCCGCCTCTCAACCGTCAATCAACTGGTGTACAGGTTCCTGAGCCTATTGGCTTTATCATATCTACACTTGAAACTGTGTATGGAGTCAGCCTCCACCACATCGTTCCTGAATGCATCCATTGTCAACCAACCACTCTGACACTAAAAAGTTCTTTCTAATACTGTGTGTGTGTGTGTGTGTGTGTGTGTGTGGTGTGTGTGTGTGTGTGTGTGTGTGTTGGTTGTGTTGGGGGCTGCAACCCATCCTCCTGTTTAGATAGTACCTATTGTGACGCTCGTCAATAGTCGGGATTCGTACGTTCTTAGCGTTTAGATAGTATACTGACTTGCAAGGATTTTTTTTTAAATAAATAAAGCTAAAGAACAAACTTAATATTCCTAGGTCTAGTATAGCACACATATGTACTATATTAGGCCTCGGATATTGTGTATTAGGCCTAGGAAGGTTAGGTTAGTGTGTCAAAGCAACACAAATTAAAGATAGTTTTCCGGTTTGTCCAACTCAATAGTTCAGATTTCTACTTTCTAATTACGTTGAGGTGGGTATATGTACTGTGGTCCTCACGTTACTATAAGTACTACCACAAACAGGAGGATGGGCTGGTGTTTTGTGTGCGCGCGCGCGCGTGCCAGACTCAACCACGTAAGACCAAGTTCTCAAGGTCAAACAACTATCTGCTTCCATTCAATACTCCGTTGGATTTTAAAGTAATTAATTTAAACGTATTTCATACGGTATGCGTTTTACCATTATATCATTCTTGTGCTAGGATTATGGCTGCCAGTTACACACGGTTAGCACATGTAGTATAAATAACGATAATTGTATTGTCTACTACTAAATGGTGTAGGTAGTGTTGATAGCTAAGGCTTCAGGGGCGTAGAACTACCAGTTGTGAGAGTCGGGTTGTTGAGTGTTGAAAACGTGGCTGTTCCCGCGCTGGTCGTCAGTACTAGTTTGTTGTTGTTGACTGAGGGGCGACGAGCAGCACTAGTCTGGCTGTGTACCTGCTCGGCTACAATGTTGTGTTTCTCGAGGATGAGGAGCGCTCTCCGGCCGTCCCGCGGGGAACACCTGGTATGCTCACAGGACTCTTCTCTTACCTTGTCTCCACCTGTTCCTGTATACCTGGCTAGCCCTCGGGGTGAGGGAGGGGTTACCTTGAGGTGTTTTCGGGCCTTAGCGACCCCGCAGCCTGGTCGTCGACTAGACCACCACCTCGTTGCTGGACTGGTCAACCAGGCTGTTGGACGCGGCTGTTCGCAGCCTGGTGTACGAGTCACAGCCTGGTTGATGGTATCCTTTGGAGGTGTTTTATCAAGTTCTCTCTTGAACACTGTGAGGGGTCGGCCAGTTATGTCCCTTATGTGTAGTGGAAGCGTGTTGAACAGCCTCGGGCCATGATTTTGATAGTTCTCTTTCAGAGTACCTGTTGCACCTCTGCTTTTCAATGCCCCCCCGGTTGGGTATTCTGCACATTCTGCCATGCTTTCGGGCTCATGTACTCGCCTAATTGTATTCACCTAATTGTGCTTGCGGGGGTTGAGCTTTGGCTCTTTGGTCCCGCCTCTCGACTGTCAACCAACTGGTGTACAGATTCCACAGTATGTGATGATATTTCTGTGTGCAGGTTTGGGACCAGCCCCTCTACTATTTTTTATATGTAAATTATTATGTATCTCTCCCGCCTGCGCCAAGAGAATACAGATTTAGGTCTTTAGTCGAATCCCAATAGATTAATGTTTTAGTGGTGCTTTACGAGGGCGTGGGAAGACGGGAACAACAGTGGCGTGGAGAAGGGAATAGGGAATATGCACACAAGGTGTATCCTGTTTCTCAGTGTGTATACACTGAGATTGTACTTAACTTCAGACCTAAAGTGTACTTGCTGATTGACCAGTTAACACGGTTACCAAGCGACCTCTCCTCATACAAATAACGTCGCTTTTGGCCGTTTGTCCGTATGGCCGAAAGTGGACGGAATTTGAAAATGAACAAAAAATATTAAAATTGGGATTTTTTTCAACAACAGTAAGTTAAGGGTCCTCTGGTAGGTTAGGTGGGTAGGAAATTCTCAAAAAGTTTCAAAACTTTATGAAAAATGTTAATTGAAAGTTAACTCTCCTAACCTTTCTGAGTTTGCCAGACGACTCGAACAGAAAACGGGACAGTACATCACTTTTGTGAGTCGATTTCATTTCAAATTACGTCCACTTTTGGCCATAGCGCATAAGGGCGAAAAGTGACGTTATTTTTAAGAGGACGGGTTGTACCAAGACCACCACAAGTTCCCGTGGTGGTCTTGGTAACTAACTCTGCAGAGGTTGATATGCCATAAACTCAATACCAAGGAAAGTCGAGCAGCTGACAGAGAACTAGAACCTCGAAGAAAGGTAAATTTAAAATGGTATATTTTCTTTTATTTCTTCAATTATTTACTTATTTTACGCGTAAGTAAGGTTTCACTAAGTGGGCTTTACTGTCCATATGTAAAACTTAACTAATTTCCCCCATCTTCACATTATTCAGTAATGCAGCAGTTAAACATTCTCTTTATACCATAAACGAGGCTGTTAACCACGAGAATCTTTCGAAAGTTGGCGCCGCACGTGACCGCAGTCCTTGCTGGACCAAACTCTTAATGCCGTCTGAAACACTGTTGAAGTTGTTCTGTGGCAGACAGTCTCCACCATGGCCAATAGTTTACCTCTAGTGATTGTTCCCGCTGTTATACTCTTGGGCATTATTCCCCCAGTTATTGTTCTGCGGAGGATTGTTCCCCCACCCCACTGGACTGGGCGGTAGAGCGACGGTCTCGCTTCTTGCAGGTCCGCGCTCAATCCCCGACCGTCTAAGTAGTTGAGCATCAGTCCCTTCCTCTGACCTGTCTCAAATCCTTCTTCTCGTATATCTTCCAAGTGTTATATAATCGTAGTGGCTTAGTGCGTTTACCTGATAATTACCTTCCCCTCCCCAGTTATTGTCCTGTAGAGGATTGTTCTCCCCCCCCCCAGTCGACAGGCCCGCCTGTCGACTGTCAATCAACTGTTACTAACAACTAATTTTTATTAGTCTGTAGTTATTTTATTATTTAAAGTGTATAGGATGGTGTGTGTTGCGTGGTGATGTGGTGTATTATGTAGGCCGGTATAGGATAATTTTAATACAGTATGATTTTGGTGTGTTGTCATGTGCTTACTGCGTAGTGGGTATTGGGGCGCCTGTCTGTGATTAGATGATAAGTCTTATCGAGGCAGCAGAAGTGACCCTGATAACACAATCATCCTCACCAAATAATGTGGGCGCGCAGTGGAGTGGTGTTGAGGCCACTGGGTGGAATATGGCTGCTGCTTTTTGCTCCCATCACTATATATATATATATATATATATATATATATATATATATATATAATATATATATAATATATATATATATCTATAATAATATATATATATATATATATATATAATATATATATATATATATATTATATATAATATATTATATATATATATATATATATATATATATATATATATATTATATATATATATAGAAATAATTCACTGCCGCTCTCCCCTCGCCCCCTCCGGTGTTGGGGGGTGTCAATCAAAGTCAACTGTGTTACCTCGTGTTCTACACATATCAATACATGCTGGTCAGAAGAGGAGACCAGAGTAAATAGTTTGTGTAGATACTTGCTGGACGGATCATCTCAAGATAACGGATATAAAGAGTACTTTATGCCGGCAACGTGTCTTGAGTTCTGTGATGTCGAGATGTTTCTTAAATTTGGCGGCCGACAGTTGCCATCTTTGACGTGTTCCTGCGTCCTGTTCTTTGTTATCTTCTAATTGTATTGCAATGTCATGTCTAATATCTTCGGCGTAGTTGATAGCATAATCTGTTTCAGCTTGTGTATAATGTGTTGGTTAACGCACCGCCCAGGAAATAAAAAGTCAATTACCATTCGCCGTTATGTCAAGCTTCACCTTGAGAAACATAAACACTCGCGCAAGGAAACAACCAAAATGAGAGACGCGACTAAATTGCTGGAGGGTTGTGAGAGATGCCAATACCAGATAGTGTGCCTGTGTTAATTGTTGCCTCCCGGGGCACGGTTTGGTGGTACCTCTTGTTGGTGTTATGTTGCCCTCCCGGGGACACTGTTGGTGCTGCTTTGTTGGTGTTATTGTTGCCTCCCAGGACAACTGTTGGCGTCTCTTGTTGGGGTCATTTGGACTCTTGTCGTTCAGACGGGTCAACACTTGCCAGGTGGCATTGCACCATGATCAGATAGATGCTCTTGTCGGCGAGAGTTGCCCCGTGAAGGCGCCTGCAATGCGTGCTGCTGTATCTCGCCCCCCCCCCCTTAACCCCCACCCCCTCCCACCCCCCCTAAAAAAGACCCTGCCACTGTATAATTGCAGGACTGTGATGCCCATTTTAGGGGCAATGTTAAAGAAATTAAACCCAGTGATTCCCAACACTTGGTCCATAATTTTTTCGGACCACAGATGCTAGAGACCAGCAGTTACTAAAGGTGCCGTGTGTTGTGGGGTCTGTTAGTAATACCGTAATGTGACTGCCTGCTGATTCATGAGGTAAGCCGCAGTAGTTAGAGGAGCGGAAGGTCACTTACGGTGTCTTGTATCAGTCACTGTAGGTGTCTTGTTAGTCACTGTAGGTGTTATTTGTTAGTCACTGTAGGTGTCCTGTTAGTCACTGTAGGTGTCCTATTAGTCACTGTAGGTGTCCTGTTAGTCACTGTAGGTGTCCTGTTAGTCACTGTAGGTGTCCTGTTAGTCACTGTAGGTGTCCTATTAGTCACTGTAGGTGTCCTGTTAGTCACTCCACGACCCACTCCCTCACAACCATTCATGGCGACTGCCTCCATGCCCCCTTGTTTAGTAAAAGAAAATTAATTGCAAAACTAAAGCATAAAACGACCGAAAACTTTAAAAATCAAGTTAAATTGCAAAATTTAAAGTTCTTTTGACCTTTCTGTGAATATTAATATAATAAATCACGTGTGTGCTATAATATAAAGAAACCAAGACAATGATGATGATAATAATAATAATAATAATAATATTATTCTATTATTATCATGGACAATCTCAATGATAATTCAAACCTATCCTCCTGTTGGATTAGTAGTTTTGTTACTAAACTATGTGCACCATAGTACAAACATTGACATACTAAGACATTATATATTTGGTACTATTCACTTTAGTCCGAAAAAATGAAGCTAAAAAGACACTTACATATTGCTAGCCCTAGTATAGTACACACAAGTACTATATTAAGGCCTCGGGTAGGCGTGTATTACGTCCCAGGAAGGTTACCTTTCTTTACCTTGTCTTTGAAACATAAAAGCAAAACCTTTTCCTGTCTGTCCAAATTCAATAGTACAGATTTCTAGTTTCTGATTGTTGTACGTCCGATATATGTAGAATATTCCTCGTTGTTACTATCAAACATGGAGTAGGGTGATACTCACCATAACAAGACATCACTAGACCCCTGGTAATGACCCATAACAAGCACTATACAGCCCTGGTGATGACCATAACAGCACTATACAGCCCTGGTAATGGACCATAACAGCACTATACAAGCCCTGGTGATGACCATAACAGCACTATACAGCCCCGGGTAATGACCATAACATCACTATACAGCCCTGGTAATGACCATAAGCAGTACGGTCATGAACCTACTGTCACCGCTTCCATTAACCCTTAGCCTCGGAGGAAACCACACACAACGCGTTAAAGGGAATGTTTAGTGCCCCTCCAATACAGTTTCTGTGATTTTCTCATACCACCCCCTTCCTTTTTATTTTTTTCTTTATTGTGTATTTAATGGTTACAAGATATACATTGACTGATACAAAGAGTGCTTAGAGGTTATGGATCTCTTGAAGCTCCTCCGCTTCCGGACAGGAAGCGAGGATGTAGCAGGCGTTTCCCCACTTGATCGCCACACTGAGGCGCTGAAACAAAAAACTGGCAGCTCTTAGGTCTCTGGTGACGTCAATGACCAGGCGAGGAGTCACAGTAACATGGCTAAAGTATGTTGACCAGACCACACACTAGAAGATGAAGGGACGACGACGTTCCTGTCCGTCCTGGACCATTCTCAAGTCGAAACGTCGTCGTCCTTTCACCTTCTAGTGTGTGGTCTGGTCAACTGACGTCAATGAGCTTGGAGCCCAATTCCTTGATAAATCCCAAGGCACTCTTGCTCTGCTCTGACTCCATCATTGATTAATTCATTAAATCTGTGTCTAACGTCAGACACAAGCATGTCACCGTTATTCCTTGGGAGCTGAGTGCAGTCAAGGATGACAAGGAGTCACCAAATTAAATGTTTAAAATGAGAAAGAACTGTTTTGGAAGTGAAGTTACAACTGCCGTCATTTCCTGTGGGTTACTGTCCCCTCCTAGTGTAGCCGGGGCATGACTGGTACACAGGACCGTCACTCCACATTCCTTTAAGGCTGCCTTACATGTGGGGTTATGATGCGGGTGTGTGGGGATAGATAGTATCGGTGTACAAGGGTGGGGGTAGGCAGTGAATCTCCAAAGGTATTTTGGACAAAAGTTTACATCAATACAGCCCTTGTAAACTCAGAAGTAGATTGAACAAATGATGTTATATAATTTGTATATTACAAAAATCCATAAATGAATTCACAAGATCTATTAAAGATGTCTACGCCAACTCACACAGCATACGAAACCAGTTCTCTAACCTCGAGGATCTTGTCATACAATATAACTTGGTCATTATAGCCATAATAGAATTCTGATTAGATACAGAGAATACTATTACAGAGAATACTATTAGATATTAGATTTACAGATCTGTATCTGTACTATCAGATACAGATTATACTATTAGATACAGATTATACTATTAGATACAGATTATACTATTAGATACAGATTATACAATCAGACCGAGTACGCAGTTACAGTATACACATTTTACTAGTTAAAGAAGAATAAGCTGACTTTGGAGTTAGTCATGGCACCGTATTCAGAGAAATCAATGATAATTGACATACTTGTTAGACCGCCCTCACAACCGTTCCATATTAATAATCATGTATATGACCAAATAGCAGAAATGCGGAGTGAATGTGAAGTCATTATAGTTGGGATTTTGATTTGTCAGTGTTGAAATATGGCGAGTCACTATAACTTTATGACAAAGTTTGTACCGTACTTTATTGGAAAGTTTGCTTATTCAAGCGGCAAATAAATCTATTCTGAAATCAAATGCCGTAGATCTAATTGTAACAACTAATGGGGAGTTAATATTATTATATTGGTGGGTGAAGAGTTCTTTTCAAGTGATCGTCAAGTTGCATTCAATATAAACCTAATAATGAAACAAGTAGTAGTTGCAAAAAATAAGTTTAAAAATTTGTAAATTCAAATTTTACACAAAATACGGTAAGAACTTTGATTCCTAGAATGGAACACATGACATGGAGAGAGCGTAGAAGAAGTTTAAGACTTCTTGTAATTATTGCCTAATCAGCTTGACGTCGGTGATTGGTTAATTCACGGAGGCAACGATTCCTGGTCACATAGTAAACCAGTTAATAACAGCCTACCTTACTAACCTGCCGGTAGAAGATTCTCAGCACTGTTCCCCCCCCCCCCTAGCAATCGTTCATGCTTGATAAATCTTCCCGATTTCGTTTATATAATTTATAACGTATTCGACGCAATCAGAACAGTAGACATTATGACTCTGGAGGTTTAGAAGGTATCGTATAGTGACTCATCCAACAATACTTATGTAACAAAGTGTTATTTAACGATTATGTTTGACGATCATATTTTACGCCGTTTGGAATTGGTTGTGTTGACGGTATCAGGATAAGTAGGGATGGGGGGTGAGGGGCAGTATTTTGTTAGAAAAGATCCAGTGGTGAAGCTCGTGAAGGTATGTAAGTAGTGGACGATGACACCGACACTGTGTGACGCCTGGGTAAACCCCAGTGTTATCACCCCGTGGAGGTGTTGGAGGTCATGTGAAGACCTCCACGTCCTCCCACACCTAAAATATGGCTCCTGGAGTTTATAATGGACTGCAGCATAAAAAGTATTTTTGTTGTTTTTGTTTTGAAACATAAACACCTGGACATTTATAGTTACCGTAGACAGTAGGAAGAGTAGGTCCTCTTTCCCCATCATTTGAGAGGATAGTCGTACAGGAGTGATCACACACCCCACTGAGGCACACTGGGGTGTGTGATCAGTCGAGGGTAAAGGCGAGTGGCCAGTGTGAGGACGCTGAGCTCAGTGAGGTGACACACTGAGGCGCTCGGGGCCGTCAAGGGTGAATGTCTGGTGTGTTATGTGGAGGAGGAGGAGGCAGTGTAGTGTCAGAGACAGGGCCGCGGGGGTATTCATCCACGGAGCCAATAATACAGAAGGTGGGTAGGGGTGAGAGAGGCAATGTATGTGTAGTGTTTTGATAGTAAGGGCTGAGAGACTAGTAGTATTTAAGTTGTAATCTGGCGGTAAGAAGCTTGGAGTTGAGTTTTACCAATATGTTGAATACATACAAGAGGCGCAGTTGGTAGAGCCAGATGAGCTGACTAGCAGGAAGGGATTGGAGAGAGAGAGAGAGAGAGAGAGAGGGGGGGGAGAGGGGGGGGGGAGGGTTACAAAAATGCATCTGGTGAGAAAACCAGCTATCCTTTAAAGTAATTGGTTTGGAAAAAGAAGCTTAGTTAAGACAATTATATTCTTATAAATTCAACTGGTAAACGTATTCCACGTTATCTTGAGGAGAGACGAGCAACAGCTGGGGTAACACAGGCCAGATACAGGTGGTGAGAATAACAGCTGGCTAGATTAAACCCAGATTAGCTGCAGGTGGTCAGAGTAAGAGTGAGACTAACCCCGGGCTCGGTCAGGGTAACACGTGGAGGTTATATCTAGGTCAGCTGAGAGTAGCAGCTGGTCAGTGTAACCCCAGGTCACTTACAGGAGGCGAGTGACGCAATGGTAGAAGCTGCGTTTGTAGGAGGCCAGTGACGCAACAGTAGAAGCTGCGTTTGTAGGAGGCCAGTGACGCAACAGTAGAAGCTGCGTTTGTAGGAGGCCAGTGACGCAACAGTAGAAGCTGCGTTTGTAGGAGGCCAGTGACGCAACAGTAGAAGCGACGTTTGTAGGAGACGAGTGACGCAACAGTAGAAGCTGCGTTTGTAGGAGGCGAGTGACGCAGTGGTAGAAGCTGCGTTTGTAGATGGGATGTTGACATTAGTCTGTGACAAGAGTGGTGACAATGAGACATGACCATCCGGACCGAGATGGGCATCTTATGTCATGAAGTCCGGCAGGAGTTACAGGCGATGAGTTGTTTGGTTTAATGAGTCGTGTGGAGCTACAGGTGATTAGTTGTGTAGTGCGTGCTGTAGGTCAAGATCCTCAGGTTTATGGTATGAAGGAGTTGGGAGTGTCAGGCGGCGAGTTGATTATAATGTGTTGTAACGGTGCGAGGAGTGTGCGCTCTCATTACAAATTATCGTATTGGCCGGCGGACACCATCCACGCTATATATATAAATTGAAGCAGGAATTTCATTTAGTACTTTCGTATATTAATACATCTTCGGAAGGAGTCCGAAGGAAGGAAATTCCGGTTTCAATTTTCCTCCTTGGTCTGACACTCACATTTTTATCACGTGTTTATTTTTCGTGATTTACACACACACTATATATTATATATAATCTTCATGCACAAAATCACAAGAGTGCCCCGACAAAACGACTTAAACATCACTTTCAGTAAGTTTATAATGAAACAGGAAGAATGTTGTGACGGTAAAATGACTAAGAGCAGTGGCTTAGGGCAGATGGAATGCAATGCACATATAAAAAAAGTAAAAACAAATTAAAATAAAACTGCTATGTTGACTTGTGCACGGTGTGGTAACTGCACGATAAAGTACAAAGCGTGGAAAAATTTAAATTCTTTACTTATGAGAAAAAAATAACTGACAAAATTACAAAACTAACAATATTCCGTCCAAGACTGGGCTATATTACAAGTAGCCTTGATCAACACACACCAGAGGCCTACCCAGACTTTGCGTGAAGTCCGCCTTTAAGCAAAAGATAAATTGAGCGTACTAGAGATAATAATACTCTTGACCCGATCTTCACAAACAATGAAAACAAAATTTCACGGGTAAATCACGTAGACAAAGCAAATAAAATGCTAAACACACTTACCAGAATCAAGTTGAAAGTCATTACGTCCTTCACGTAAGAGGAGGAGTGTACGTGAGCGATGAAGTGACAAATAAAATCCTGAAAGAACAATATGAATCTATGCACAGTGAAGTCAGAAGTGCAGGACCAACCAGGCTGTTGTGGATATGTGGGGTCTGCGGGCCGCTTCAAATAACAGCCTGTTGGACCAAGTTATCATAAGTGGAGCCTGGCCTGAGGCCGGGCTCGGAGAGTAGAACTCCTCCCAGAACGCTCTCCAGGTATACAAGAACATGATTAATCTGAAGAAAGGTTAAGGCCATGCGATGGGAAGCCAGAAGCCCAGGGTTGCGATACCTGGTTGATGGGCTTCTGGGAGTTGTTCTACTCCCCAAGCCCGGCATGACTTGTGAGAGTTTGGTCCACCAGGCTGTTGCTTGGAGCGGCCCGGAGGCCCACATACCCACCACAGCCCGGTTGGTCCGGCACGCTTTTTAGAAAATTGTCTAGATTTCTCTTGAAGATGTCCAAGGTTGTTCCGGCAATATTTCTTATAGTCGCTGGGAGGACGTTGAACAACCGCGGACCTCTGATGTTTGATTCTGCGAGCTTGATTCCATCGCATGGCTTCAATTGTTTTTTTTAATAGTGTTTTCATCTCAAGAATCACATTCCTGAAATGCATTCATTGTTTATAAAAAAAAATGTAAAACAATTGCCAAGATGTGGAGACCGTCCGCACTAACACCACACACAGTCATGAGTTTTGAGCCGGGATCTTTACGGTAGAAAGATCGTGGTCAATGAACTTATGGAGGAACCGGAAGCCATCAATATGCTCATGTTGTATACACAGGCTTTGCTCAGGCATTTGATGAATGTTGATCCGCTCGCATACGTCAGGCCGTGAGCAGCTGCGTCTAACAGCCTGATTGACCAGATGACTAACCGGGAGACCGGGCCGCGGGGCCGTTGATCCCAGGAAGCTAAAGAAGGTAGTCACTAGGTAGGTATCCTGGAAGGGTTAACCATAAAATGAAGGCTAAGGGAACAAAAGGTAATGTAGTTAGTTTTTTTTTTTAACATTCAAACAAATGGCTAAGAGTGATAGTAAATGTAGCCAAAATTTTCCCTCAGTACAATACAAAGCTCAGTCCTACGAGGCAGGAGCCTCACACGGTTACCTATCCTGATATCCAGCCACTTGGGCTCCACGGTAGAGCGACGGTCTCGCTTCATGCAGGTCGGCGTTCAATCCCCGATCGACCAAGTGGTTGGGCACCATACCTTCCCCCCGTCCCATCCCAAATCCTTATCCTGGCCCCTTCCCAGTGCTATATAGTCGTAATGCCTTGGCGCTTTCCCCCTGATAGTTCCCTTCCCTTCCTCACCTGATCCGCACGAAAGATTTTAGATAGAAATACAACCCAAAGTTTGGTGTTTAATCCTTCGCTGGCGATACCAAAATCAACATGAAATTGTATCACTGGATGATAGAAAAATTACAACCAGGTGTAAATATGGTGTTTCAGTGGGCAGCGGTGAGAAAATTACAATAGTTTGGTACGGTTAAAATGAATACCTTAAAAGGAGTAGAGGATACAAGACTCGTCAGATCTCTTCGTAGAACGGAGTGAGCAAGTCAACCATCTAAGAATAATAATGTCATATGACCAAACGTTTAGAGAGCACAATAAAACAAACATTGCAACAACCAGGAAAATTCTGGGATGGATAACGGAGACACTTGTAAACTAAGGGATGACACTAAAGTGGTATCCCTTCAAGTACTCAAGTACATCCCCTTCACTACTCCTCAAGTTACCGGTGTTCTCTCATGTGGAATACTGTTGTGTGCTCCCATTCCCTTTCAGAGCAGGCGAGATATTTGTGCGGAACCTAGACTCAGTTAAGCATTAAACTACAGGGACAGTTTCTCGGAGACGAGAGTGAGTGAGTTCTGAATAATTCGGAGGTCTACAATCCCTCCAGTTCCCGACGCAAAATATGATGTCAAGTTTGCTTTTCAGTGATTGCAGTTTGAGTAATTTTAAGTTGCCATTTAGGTGTTTGAATGGA
This sequence comes from Procambarus virginalis, assembly GCA_020271785.1. Taxonomy (NCBI): domain Eukaryota; kingdom Metazoa; phylum Arthropoda; class Malacostraca; order Decapoda; family Cambaridae; genus Procambarus; species Procambarus virginalis. Next base: position 51,054,871 of record WNGS01164858.1, read on the forward strand.
TTCAGGTATTTGAAGGAGTGTATACAGAGCAGTAAATGTACAGATGTAGTGGAGTAGTAATAACGAGGATGAACTCTTGAGTAATTGGTATGAATGGCGTAGGTGCATATGATCTTATGTGGCTGTGTAGGAGTGGCGGTGTATGATGGTGCTAGCGGGCGTGGACCTTCTGGGAGAAGGCGGCACCCCACACCACGCCCACGGTGTATTCACTTGTATTTTTTACGGGGGTTGAGCTTTGCTCTTTCGGCCCGCCTCTCAACTGTCAATCAACTGTTTTACTAACTACACTACTACTATTTTTTTTTTTTCACACCACACACACACACACACACACACACAGCCCGGCAGCTGACAGCCAGGAAGCAGCCCGTGACAGCTGACTAACTCCCAGGTACCTATTTACTGCTAGGTAACAGGGCATTCAGGGTGAAAGAAACTTTTGCCCATTTGTTTCTGCCGGGTGCGGGAATCGAACCCGCGCCACAGAATTACGAATCCTGCTCGCTATCCACCAGGCTACCTGGCCCCACCCCCTGGTGTGTGCGGGAGGAGTGGCTGTGTGGAGGAGGTTTCATCTTCAAGAGAAAACTAGACTGTTTTCTAAAAGAAGTGCCGAACCAACCGGGCTGTGGTGGGTATGTGGGCCTGCGGGCTGCTCCAAGCAACAGCCTGGTGGACCAAACTCTCACAAGTCAAGCCTGGCCTCGGGCCGGGCTTGGGGAGTAGAAGAACTGCCAGAACGCCATCAAGCAGGTATGAAGCAGGGGTGAGTGTCGCCGGCCACACGTTAGCCTTGCTTGTGCCTCTTATGTTTTGTGTCAAACATTCCTGACAGTAACGCAGCCTCTCTCGCCAGTTCTGAGGCTCCCAGGCCTCCCCACCCCACTCCTGCCTCCTCCCGCCCCTCCCCCTCACCACGCCCACTCTGCTCTCCTCACCACCCCACCTGCCCCCCACTCTGCTTCTCCCCCTCTTCTCCTCACACGCCCACTCTGCATCTCCTACCACCCACTCTGCTCCCTCAACCTCCACAGCCCACCCTGCTATCACTCAACGCCCACTCCTCTCTCCAGTCTGCCTCCTCACCACGCCCACTCTGCTCTCTCACCACGCCCACTCTGCTCTTCTCACCACGCCCTGCTCTGCTCTCCTCACCACGCCCACTCTGCTCTCCTCACCACGCCCTCTCTGCTCTCCTCACCACGCCCACTCTGCTCTCCTCACCACGCCCACTCTGCTCTCCTCACCACTCGCCCACGCTCTGCTCTCCTCACCACGCCCACTTCTGCTCTCCTCACCTCGCCCACTCTCACCACGCCCACTCTGCTCTTCTCACCACGCCCAGTCCATCTGCTCTCCTCACCACGCCCACTCTGCTCTCCTCACCACGCCACTCTGCTCTCCTCACCACGCCCACTCTGACTCTCCTCACCACGCCCACTCTGCTCTTCTCACCACGCCCACTCTGCTCTTCTCACCACGCCCACTCTGCTCTTCTCACCACGCCCACTGCTCTGCTCACCAGGCAAGCCCCCGCCTCGGTAAAGCAAGTTAGCATACTCCTCCTCTTTGGTATATTTTATGGAAGCCTGCTTGTCTTAACCGTGCTGGAGGCTACGCCCTTTTTGCCAGCTGTCCAGGTCGTGGACGGCACTACCTGCCAACCTTTCATGTTGTTAAAGGCTCATTAGCCCACTTTTTTGTTAAAGTTGTCTGCTTCATGCTCGGGTTATGGTGTGTGTATCATGCAGTACTGTTATTACCCATCTTGCCTTCTGCTGCTGCTGCTGCCTGCCTGCCTGCCTCGTGTCTTGCTCTTGTTTTCCTAGTTGTGCTGAAGTTGATCTGACCTGCCTCGTGTTGTGATGCT
>WNGS01164858.1:51061924-51080404 GCA_020271785.1 Procambarus virginalis
CGGTGTGTGTTCACTCACAGGATGAACACCGCGGCCAGTATTGTCGCTGACGGTGTGTGTTCACTCACAGGATGAACACCGCGGCCAGTACTGTCGCTGACGGTGTGTGTTCACTCACAGGATGAACACTGCTGCCAGTGTGTGTTCACTCACAGGATGAACACTGCTGCCAGTGTGTGTTCACTCACAGGATGAACACCGCGGCCAGTACTGTCGCTGACGGTGTGTGTTTCACTCACAGGATGAACACCGCGGCCAGTATTGTCGCTGACGGTGTGTGTTCACTCACAGGATGAGCGACGCTGGCTAATAAACACGCCCTTACCTTTCAATCACCTTTCATTGATTCCCGGGATTAACACTCCCGCGGCCCGGTCTCTGACTAGGCCTCCTGGTTGGTGGCCTCGTCAACCAGGCTGTTCGATGCGATAGACAGGCAGGTGTGGAGCTCTCTTTCTGTTGTGACGATAGACAGGCAGGTGTGGAGCTCTCTGACGATAGACAGGCAGGTGTGGATGAGCGACAATTGGTGAAAGAGCCGACGCTTAAATCATATTCTAATTATTGTGGTTATCTTGAGATGATTTCGGGGCTTTTTTTTTTTTAGTGTCCCCGCGGCCCGGTCTCCGACCAAGCCTCCACCCCCAGGAAGCAGCCCGTGACAGGTGACTAACACCCAAGTACCTATTTTACTGCTAGGTAACAGGGGCATAGGGTGAAAGAAACTGCCCATTGTTTCTCTCCGGCGCCCGGGATCGAACCCGGGACCACTGGATCACAAGTCCAGCGTGCTGTCCGCGCGACCGACCGGCTCCCGCATGAAAGTAGGTTTTAGACCGGCTTCCGCATTGTGCATAAAAGTAGGTTTATAAGTCAGTACATTTTGTGTATAACCAGTTTAATTGTGAGTCATATTTGTTGACAAAAGGCTATGTTACTAAGTGACGTGAGTACTGGGTGTGGACCGTTGGTTGGCGCACGATGCCACACCCTCGCCGCACCACGTGGGTCGTGTGGGTGGCGGTTAGGGGAGGGAGGGGGGGGGGGGGGGTCGGGAGGTAGGAAGAATTAGGTGGGGTTGGCCGGGGGGGGGGGGGAGGGAGGGGGGAACGGGTAGGTACCTATCCCGTCTACTCTCCTGTACCACTATCGACCGGCAAGGCTCTATGCTTCCCCCTACTTGGCCAAAGGTGGTCTGGAACTGGGCGGCCCCAGTAGTCTTGATAGGTGTTTCCTCGCCTCTCCCCAAGGCGGCACCAACATCAACCTGCTAGATACCAAAGACTATATTTATTAATTTATAAATTAAATATCACGTACCCCAACTAAGGTTAACGGCTTGTCATGTTTGTTTTTATTTACCTATAATCCGATTTCGAGTGTTTATCGGATACGATATGGTAGGAAATGTAGAGTAGACCCAGTGAAGAGAAGAGTACGAACATCTGGCTGTTGAAGAGACCATATGGACTACGTCATACCCAAGACTCTTCTACAAATTATATGTATTATCAGGCAATATCACCGTGACAAGGTAACTGAGGATGGATGATAGAAGAACAAATCAGTAAATCTGTACGATGGTACAACATGGATGCAGCTGGCAATTCCAATCATTATGGAGGAAGAGGTGGTGGCCGCGGGAGAGAATCAGTAATAGCAAGAATCCGTCTTAGATACAAATATCCATATAGATTCGGAATGGAAACAACAGTTACCTACTTGATGGGGTTCTTCATGTTGAGTTGAGCAGCGGAGCTTAGAATCTGTGGTGAGAGTGATGGACACCTTGACTACTACCTAAGACAATGTGAACATGTAAGAGTCATTAGAAATGTGTGTAGAATAATAAAGCCCACATTGAGTTAGGAAAATAATATTTTTCAAATATAAATACTTTTCTTAAAAGAAATCCCCCATTTTGCACCCGCAAGATAACGTAAGATTTTAAGGGTTGACAAATGTTAATCGTCTTGTTGGAGGAACTGTTCACTTGAGACAGTTAAGCAAGTCCCAGGTATGTCTGGATACAAGTGACAGGATGAACAACCCAGCGGGTTTTCTTCCAATTGGGGGGTGTTGTACATGCTACTATGGCGGTATGACCACTCACAGGCTGAGTAGCGCTGCCCAATAAACTCGCCCCTCCGGACAATATTAATAATAAAATAATAATCCCAAGACTTTCTAGTCTCCTTTCACCAAATGTAAGAAGTCAAAAGTCAATTGTTCACGACTTAGTTAGTGATCATTTTGCCATCCTCAGTTCATACACCTTAAATAATGTGAAACCCCAAAGTTTTGAAAGAAAAATAATCAATATCCCTGAAAATTTACACATGCACTTCAAATATCGCATTTCTGAATGTTATAACTACTGTTCTACTATTGTCAACACATTATATGAGGACCTGGTCACTGAAGTAACCGCTTTTTATGACAATATTGTAAAGTCCACAAGACCCAAAACAGGGAGCAGCGCCCAGCGGTGGTTCACTCTCCTACCTGCTATACAATTTAGCGGTGAAATAAAAAGCAATACTTTCACTAAATGATCCTTTTTTAAATTTTACAAGCTTACATACATGTTATAGATTCAGCTACTCGGAACAAGTTCCAAGCAGTACGGGCTATGGTGAGCCCGTAGTGGTCGTACCTGGCACAAGAGCGGTGCGAAAAAAAATGTATATATGTACAGTATATATAGAGAGTAAGAGGTAAGGTGAAGGAGCAAGGTACACGAGTGTATCAAGTAGCCGTTCATGTCGCCCCTATTATATAACTCGCCAATGGGAAAAGTTGATCAGGAATCCTGTTGCTGAGATCTGTTTTAAGTAAATCAATCAATTAAATGAGTAAAAAGTACGGTCCATTACTAATGTTCACATAACACGGTTGTGTAAATTGTATTAAAGTAACAGGAGTCTGGGTATTATTTCTGAGGATGTGTTGAAATAGCCACAAAAGCTTGAAGTATTTGCTGTTTCATTTCTTTTTTTGTGGTTACACGTTGCCACGTTATTCATCAGGTGCTAATGACTTCACGTATCTTTTATATTGTTATCCCAAGAACTGGAATTTGTGTGTTTTTGCTTGTGGTCATAAAGTGCGTGGAAGAAGCGGCGCCGTCACCTTGAGGTGTAACAAGTCTGGGTTCCCAGCCATGTTGTCTCTGGGAATAGTTATAACTTGGAGAGTGTGTCCAGCAGCTTCTCTCGTCACCTACGAAGAAGACCAGTTTGAGGTTTTTACTTTCTATTGATGGGACTAAATTGGTCAAATATTAGCTCCTTTATTTATAAAACATTTCAAGCAGTTCAGATGTTCTTGGAATTGTTAAGTTGTACCGACGTTGTCATGGAACATAGCACAGATAACGAGGTAGAATGGCGGTGCACGATAAGGATTGTAGCGCTAAGCCTCGACTTTATACGCTGCTGTATACTGTCCGGTCTAGCCTCCAGCCTCCCGTCACCAAGTAAGACCATTTCTCGCTTAAGTGTGTTGCTACCGTGTGGGAAATCCAGGAAGGTCAGTGCGCCCGTAGCAAAGTCAGGCTTCCTGGTTCATTGATCACATAGGCTGTTGATACTTTAAAGGTGGCAGTCGGTTGAGAACAGGTAAATGTAGGTCATGGCAGCCATGTGAGGATGATGTACTTTGGTGTCATGTGATTTCAGCGCATCATACTGTAAAACTAGGAAGGGAGAGACGTGTTTCACCTCGGTAATGAGACGGAGAAAGTTCATTATTGAGTGATGAATGTGATGAGTTGTGTGTGTGTGGGGGGGGGGGGGCGCTTAGTGTTTTCACTGGTTCTGTTACTCGAGTGGGGTTTTGTGTGTGGCAAGGGTGGGCAGGGTAGGGTGTAGGCAAGGGTGGGCAAGGTAGGGTGTAGGCAAGGGTGGGCAGGGTAGGGTGTAGGCAAGGGTGGGCAAGGTAGGGTGTAGGCAAGGGTAGGCAGGGTAGGGTGTAGGCAAGGGTGGGCAAGGTAGGGTGTAGGCAAGGGTGGGCAGGGTAGGGTGTAGGCAAGGTAGGGTGTAGGCAAGGGTGGGCAGGGTAGGGTGTAGGCAAGGGTGGGCAGGGTAGGGTGTAGGCAAGGGTGGGCAAGGTAGGGTGTAGGCAAGGGTGGGCAGGGTAGGGTGTAGGCAAGGGTGGGCAGGGTAGGGTGTAGGCAAGGGTGGGCAGGGTAGGGTGTAGGCAAGGGTGGGCAGGGTAGGGTGTAGGCAAGGGTGGGCAAGGTAGGGTGTATGGAAGATTGTTTGTAAGTGGGGCTAAAATTGAAATTGAACTAAGTTTATCTAGGTATAAATACACACAAAGGGATGAGGTAGCTCAAGCTATGTAAGAGTGATGGGTATGGTGTTTGAAATTACGGGCTGTTCATGTCCGTGCCACCTTTTGGGTGGCTTAATCTTTATCAGTTGGTGTTTGGAAGGTTGGCGGAAGATCTTACTGTTAAAGAACACTGTGAAGTAGTTGTCACAACTGCAAGAAAAATGACAGCTTGGACAACAAGAATCTTTCAAGGAAATTACAGGCCAATGGTGGTCATTTTTAAGACGCTCGTACTCTCTCGGGTGAAAGTACACTAGCAGACCCATTCTGGAGCTGGAGAACGTGTAGAGATCTCTTACTGCTCGAATTCATTCAGCAGTAAGCATTCAGCAAAACATAAACATTTTCACTTGGAAAATATGAAAGGGACTGGTTCCAAATCTGAACAGGGAAATAATTCTTTACAAGACCAGGAGGCATGGCAGGAAGTGCAAAATAGCCCCATTGAAAGGCAAAGGTACAGTAAGTACGCTGAGACAATACTATCAGAGTTGAGGGACCCTAAACTTTTCAGTAGTCGCCGTCTAAACATAAGTGGGCGCCCTCTCGCTGTGTTCATAAGATAACTCGATAAACACTTCCAAAGGATACCTGATTGAGTTGTGTGACTCATACGTCAGACTGCGATCAGCGGCATCTAACAACCTGGTTGACCAAACCACCAATCAAGAGGCCGGTCCGCGGGGACATTGATACCCATACCTAGCACAAGGTAGACACAAGGTGTAGACAGGGTGATCGGAAAGCTGAGGTGGAGTGTAAGGAAGGCTGTGTGTATTTACGATGGGTAGGGTGTATTTACTATTTGTGCTTGCTGAATGGCGCTATTAGCTCTTGGATCCGATCTATTTTCCCTGTTATGTGTACTACACATATATTTCTCTGTGTATGAAAGGTTGTGTGTAGGGGGAGGGGTAGGGTCAGACTGCGAGATGTCACAGCAAACAACAAGAAATGTGATGTTTAAGGAGAAGAAAGGAAAAGGAGAGGAGAGTTAATGTCGGAGTAGAGGAGTGGGATATCCGAACATCTGGATGTGGTTCTGAGGCTTACTGTCTCTACGTGTTAGGTGAGCGTTATAACATGGCTACGGAAACAGGTTCTCGCCAGGGAGTGAATGGTATATAGGGGATATATAATATGCGTGTGTGAAGGATAGTGACTATGTAGGTGTGCACGGATGTACCTTTATAACGGAGAAAGGGATTGTAAACAAGTCAAAAATAGTGTTGTCGAATCAAATCAGAACATGTCTTCACAATCTCTGTTTTTGTGTGCAGTCAATAAAAAAATATTAAATTTCAAATATAGGCAATTAAACAAAATATATATGTATCCTAGACTAAATAATTAGACAGTAACAAAAAGCCATAAGGAAGTGTCTGGTAGCCGACTTGCAGCGTATTGTGTGATGCCAGAGATGTTTGGCAGTGAACGAGGTTCAGGTTACTGAGCAGTGACGCCTGGTGGAGGGCCCTCAGATGCCACACACACACGTGCCTGCTGCCAGTAAACACGTTCTGGAGCTACTCGGAGGCATTAAGAAGCCTACGAGGGCTTAGGTGTGCTCACTAACCTTACCGGTCACGGGTGAAGGAACTCGCGGGGCAAGTTACATCATGAGTCCGTGTTGAGACACTCAGGCGTGTGAGTGTGAGGAGCTACACATGAGCTCAGGTAATGGACATTGTTGTCTAGGACTCTAGGTGGTGTATTTAACCGCGTGTGTCTTGCTTGTCAACGCCGCCTACAAATACTAGTCTCTAAGCTGCTTCTCAAGTATGGATTTTACTGGTTTAAAGGTTTAGCCTAAGCCGGTAAATACTGCGACGACCAGCGTCACTAACCCACGTATTCCTATATTGGACAACCTTAAATAAAGATAAAGTAATTTTAATGCAAATTAAAAACAGTAGGCTTACAATTTTATTCATTTTGAATTGAGTATTATAATGCTGAATTTAAAATGAAGGGTGCTGAATACAGAGTAGAAATGACCTTGGATGAATATATTAATCAATATATAGAAATAAATGTTAAACGGGATTACTGAATAATGAAGTTGATAATAACATGTTAGTATTGTTGAAGTGTGTATTGGGGAGGAGGGAGGGGGGGGGGGAGAAACTGGTAACTGAAGCGTACCCGGAGTGGAGCGTGCAACAAATACATTAGCAACTGGCAACATTAACATATCTTGCAGTTGCCGCTAGAGAGAGAGAGAGAGAGAGAGAGAGAGAGAGAGAGAGAGAGAGAGAGAGAGAGAGAGAGAGCCAGAGAGCCAGCCAGCCAGAGAGCCAGCCAGCCAGAGAGAGAGCCAGCCAGCCAGAGAGAGAGCCAGCCAGCCAGAGAGAGAGCCAGCCAGCCAGAGAGCCAGCCAGCCAGAGAGAGAGCCAGCCAGCCAGAGAGAGAGCCAGCCAGCCAGAGAGAGAGCCAGCCAGCCAGAGAGAGAGCCAGCCAGCCAGAGAGAGAGCCAGCCAGCCAGAGAGAGAGCCAGCCAGCCAGAGAGAGAGCCAGCCAGCCAGAGAGCCAGAGAGCCAGCCAGCCAGCCAGCCAGAGAGCCAGCCAGCCAGCCAGAGAGCCAGCCAGCCAGCCAGCCAGCCAGCCAGCCAGCCAGCCAGAGAGCCAGAGAGCCAGCCAGCCAGCCAGCCAGAGAGCCAGCCAGCCAGCCAGCCAGCCAGCCAGAGAGCCAGCCAGCCAGCCAGAGAGAGAGAGCCAGCCAGCCAGCCAGCCAGAGAGCCAGAGAGTCAGCCAGAGAGCCAGCCAGCCAGCCAGAGAGCCAGCCAGCCAGCCAGCCAGCCAGCCAGAGAGCCAGAGAGCCAGCCAGCCAGCCAGAGAGCCAGCCAGCCAGCCAGCGAGCCAGCCAGCCAGCCAGAGAGCCAGCCAGCCAGCCAGCCAGCCAGCCAGAGAGCCAGCCAGCCAGCCAGCCAGCCAGAGAGCCAGAGAGTCAGCCAGAGAGCCAGCCAGCCAGCCAGAGAGCCAGCCAGCCAGCCAGCCAGCCAGCCAGCCAGCCAGCCAGCCAGCCAGCCAGCAGCCAGCCAGAGAGCCAGAGAGTCAGCCAGAGAGCCAGCCAGCCAGCCAGAGAGCCAGAGAGCCAGCCAGCCAGCCAGAGAGCCAGCCAGCCAGCAGCGAGCCAGCCAGCCAGCCAGAGAGCCAGCCAGCCAGCCAGAGAGCCAGCCAGCCAGCCAGCCAGCCAGAGAGCCAGCCAGCCAGCCAGCCAGCCAGCCAGCCAGCCAGAGAGCCAGCCAGCCAGCCAGCCAGCCAGCCAGCCAGCCAGCCAGAGAGCCAGAGAGTCAGCCAGAGAGCCAGCCAGCCAGCCAGCCAGCCAGCCAGCCAGCCAGCCAGCCAGCCAGCCAGCCAGCCAGAGAGCCAGCCAGCCAGCCAGCCAGCCAGCCAGCCAGCCAGCAGCCAGAGAGCCAGCCAGCCAGCCAGAGAGCCAGCCAGCCAGAGAGCCAGCCAGCCAGCCAGCCAGCCAGCCAGCCAGAGAGCCAGCCAGCCAGCCAGCCAGCCAGCCAGCCAGCCAGAGAGCCAGCCAGCCAGCCAGAGAGCCAGCCAGCCAGCCAGCCAGAGAGCCAGCCAGCCAGCCAGAGAGCCAGCCAGCCAGAGAGCCAGCCAGCCAGCCAGCCAGCCAGAGAGCCAGCCAGCCAGCCAGAGAGCCAGCCAAAGAGCCAGCCAGCCAGCCAGAGAGCCAGCCAGCCAGCCAGAGAGCCAGCCAGCCAGCCAGAGAGCCAGCCAGAGAGCCAGCCAGCCAGCGAGCCAGCCAGCCAGCCAGAGAGCCAGCCAGCCAGCCAGAGAGCCAGCCAGCCAGCCAGAGAGCCAGCCAGCCAGCCAGAGAGCCAGCCAGCCAGCCAGAGAGCCAGCCAGCCAGAGAGCCAGCCAGAGAGCCAGCCAGCCAGAGAGCCAGCCAGCCAGCCAGAGAGCCAGCCAGCCAGCCAGAGAGCCAGCCAGCCAGAGAGCCAGCCAGCCAGAGAGCCAGCCAGCCAGAGAGCCAGCCAGCCAGCCAGCCAGAGAGCCAGCCAGCCAGCCAGCCAGCCAGAGAGCCAGCCAGCCAGCCAGCCAGCCAGAGAGCCAGCCAGCCAGCCAGCCAGAGAGCCAGCCAGCCAGCCAGCCAGCCAGCCAGCCAGCCAGCCAGCCAGCCAGAGAGCCAGCCAGCCAGCCAGCCAGCCAGCCAGCCAGCCAGCCAGAGAGCCAGCCAGAGAGCCAGCCAGCCAGTCAGCGAGCCAGCCAGAGAGCCAGCCAGCCAGCCAGAGAGCCAGCCAGAGAGCCAGCCAGAGAGCCAGCCAGCCAGAGAGCCAGCCAGCCAGAGAGCCAGCCAGCCAGTCAGCCAGCCAGCCAGCCAGAGAGCCAGCCAGCCAGAGAGCCAGCCAGAGAGCCAGCCAGCCAGCCAGCCAGCCAGTCAGCCAGCCAGAGAGCCAGCCAGCCAGTCAGCCAGCCAGCCAGCCAGCCAGCCAGCCAGCCAGCCAGAGAGCCAGCCAGCCAGCCAGCCAGCCAGAGAGCCAGCCAGCCAGCCAGAGAGCCAGCCAGCCAGCCAGCCAGAGAGCCAGCCAGCCAGCCAGCCAGAGAGCCAGCCAGCCAGCCAGAGAGCCAGCCAGAGAGCCAGCCAGCCAGCCAGCCAGCCAGAGAGCCAGCCAGCCAGCCAGCCAGCCAGAGAGCCAGCCAGAGAGCCAGCCAGAGAGCCAGCCAGCCAGCCAGAGAGCCAGCCAGAGAGCCAGCCAGAGAGCCAGCCAGCCAGCCAGAGAGCCAGCCAGCCAGCCAGAGAGCCAGCCAGCCAGCCAGAGAGCCAGCCAGCCAGCCAGAGAGCCAGCCAGCCAGAGAGCCAGCCAGCCAGCCAGCCAGAGAGCCAGCCAGCCAGCCAGCCAGCCAGCCAGCCAGCCAGAGAGCCAGCCAGCCAGCCAGAGAGCCAGCCAGCCAGCCAGCCAGCCAGCCAGCCAGCCAGAGAGCCAGCCAGCCAGCCAGCCAGCCAGCCAGCCAGCCAGCCAGCCAGCCAGCCAGCCAGCCAGCCAGCCAGCCAGCCAGAGAGCCAGCCAGCCAGCCAGAGAGCCAGCCAGCCAGCCAGAGAGCCAGCCAGCCAGCCAGAGAGCCAGCCAGCCAGCCAGAGAGCCAGCCAGCCAGCCAGCCAGCCAGCCAGCCAGCCAGCCAGAGAGCCAGCCAGCCAGCCAGCCAGCCAGAGAGCCAGCCAGCCAGCCAGCCAGCCAGCCAGCCAGCCAGCCAGCCAGCCAGCCAGAGAGCCAGCCAGCCAGCCAGCCAGAGAGCCAGCCAGCCAGCCAGAGAGCCAGCCAGCCAGCCAGAGAGCCAGCCAGCCAGCCAGCCAGCCAGAGAGCCAGCCAGCCAGCCAGCCAGAGAGCCAGCCAGCCAGCCAGCCAGCCAGCCAGAGAGCCAGCCAGCCAGCCAGCCAGCCAGCCAGCCAGCCAGCCAGCCAGCCAGCCAGAGAGCCAGCCAGCCAGCCAGCCAGAGAGCCAGCCAGCCAGCCAGCCAGCCAGCCAGCCAGCCAGCCAGCCAGAGAGCCAGCCAGCCAGCCAGCCAGCCAGAGAGCCAGCCAGCCAGCCAGCCAGCCAGAGAGCCAGCCAGCCAGCCAGCCAGCCAGCCAGCCCGAGTGTGAGGGCGTGTGGCGGCCCTCCACCGTCCTGGGAGAACCTGGCAGGGAAGCTGAGGCCAGCCTGCCAACTCTGCTTCTCAACGCTGGAATTATATACTTTCACTCACAATGTCAGCCGCCACTTTGCTACCCGCAGATCATCGCGATTAAATTGTGTTTCGGGAGGCGCGAGGTGCCGCTGAACTCTGCAGATGCAGAGTATGAGGGCCTGGGACTGGGATAGATTGATTGTTGCAGCCGGAGGCGGCTGGTTTATTGTGCACCCCATACTCATCTCTAGTCTTTTCGCTAATACATAATTGTTTTAGCTATGGAGATATTACAGGGTCATAAGAAAGCTATTGTTTTTTATTATTAGTCCTTATAATATACTACTTGCTTCTCAGTCTCATATGTCGTTTATCTACTGGAAGCGAAATATGGATACAGCGCAAGGATTTCAGATATTTTATTGTTAATAATAAGATGGTTTGACATTTCATAAAAACATGAGTTTAGATTTATCTCTAAATGGCTTAATTTTATTAGTCTAAGATGTAATGCTCAAGTGTGTGTGTCCCTGTCTTTGTCCACACACTTTACACATTACTTCATCTAGATCCCTATACAAGCCCAACTGCCAGAGATACTTGTAGCCAAGTCTCATTCAAGCTGTGACAACGTCTGTTAGTCTGCTGATATTCTTACGTACCCCATACACAGCTTTTACTTCACACATTCCATTGTGATGAACACTGAACCTGATATTTCCAGTTTGCACTGTTCTGCTTTCTTCAAATGCATCATCAAAATATTGAAGATGAAGATGAGGGCGAGACGTTACAGTAGTGAAGTTAGTGTATAAAGAGGAAGAGGGATAGTAGCGACAATGGTGATAAGAGGAGAGTGTTAGTGGTTATAGTGGTGGTAAACGCCAGCGGGGAGTGAGAGGGGGTAGTGAATGGGTGGGGGGGTGGGGGGGGGGGAGTTAGGGGAAGCAGTGGAGCTAGAAGAATGGTGGTGTGTGTGTGACTCATCACGACTCAGGTGTGTGGGGGGAGGAGCCAGGTAATGGGAACTGAGGAGGCTAGAAGGCAGCAGGAAGGACAAGGAAGCGGTTGAAGTAGAAGACAGAGAGAGAGAGAGAGAGAGTTGGGGGGGGGGGGGGTAGAAGATTTGCCTGTAGTGCTTATGTCCGGTTTCAAGGTTTTTTCTAATGTATTCTCGGTCCTTGGTTATTCCTGTTTGCAGTCCGGCGACCAACATAACTATCACTACCTGTTGACTATAAGTCTATGGACAGTGCACATGTATATGTCGAGTTCTTTCTCGAAGACGTCCGCATGTGGCCAACAGTGTTATATATCGGATAATACCTCTTATATTGACTCCTCTTATTGTGATTGAAATTCAGGAACTGCTGACAGGTAAGTGGGAATTTTCCCAACATGCTCTGATTGTTTTTTCAGCATATCTAGTTTATGGCACCTATAGTTTTGGCACCCCCCCCCTCCCTAGTTCATGACAGCGACATGTGAATTAGGCTTAGCTACAGTTCCTCTCATTATGTATTTCATATTTTGTGTGTACCAAGGAGCCCGTCTCGGAAGCTTGTTCCTCAATGGCTTGTGAGTTAACTTAGTTAGCTTCAAGAAATATTAGGGAAACGGGGAGAAATTGAAACGGGATTGATGATAGGAGATATAAGGGAGCGTGAGGAGTTGGTGGAAGGAGAGGCTGTGGGAGGCGACGGGCTCACCCCTTCACACGCCAGTTTCCACAAGGGCAAACTTTCTTAGTTTGTTGACTGGTGTTTGAATATGATGACCACACTAACGCAAAGTAGACTTTAAGCTATTGTATATTAACCAATAATAAAGTGGCTGTAACGTCATATTGAAGGCATACTGTTATGCTAATTAAATATTGATTGATTTTTTTATGACATAGAGGGTCAAATGTCAACAATGTATTTAAATTCATATATATATATATATATATATATATATATATATATATATATATAATATATATATATATATATAATGTTGTACCTAGTAGCCAGAACGTCGTACTCTGCCTACTATGCAAGGCCCAATTTGCCTAATAAGCCAAGTTTTCCTGAATTAATATATTTTCTCTATTTTTTTTCTTATGAAATGATAAAGCTACCCATTTCATTATGTATGAGGTCAATTTTTTTTATTAGAGTTAAAATTAACGTAGATATATGACCGAACCTAACCAACCCTACCTAACCTAACCTAACCTATCTTTATAGGTTAGGTTAGGTTAGGTAGCCGAAAAAGGTTAGCCGAAAAAAAGGTTAGGTAGCCGAAAAAGTTAGGTTAGGTTAGGTAGGTTAGGTAGTCGAAAAACAATTAATTCATGAAAACTTGGCTTATTAGGCAAATCGGGCCTTGCATAGTAGGCTGAGAAGTGCGTTCTGGCTACTAGGTACGATATATATATAATCACACTTTTATAAATTCTAGATAGAGTTCGTTTCAGGGATTTCTACGTCTAATCAATTAATCAATTCCACGTCTTGAGAGCTCTGATACTGAAAGAGTTCTTTGTGTCCTGTCTGACATGTTTCTGTCTCCCCTAGTGTCCCCCCTAGTGTCCACTGTGTCCACTGTGTCCACTGCTCTTGATTGCTTTGAACAATGCTGCTGTGTCTACTTTATCAATTTAACTTAGAATTTATGCCGTTATCATGCCCCCCCCCCCCTCCCCATCTCTCGTATCCTTCAGCGTGTGCATGCGCGCCCGCGTGAGTGTCTGGCAGTCTAAGACAGTCTTCAAGACTTAGTCAGCAAGAACCAAAGAATGAGTTGCTTAACGAGACAGCTCGGTGACCAAATTTGTTGTGTTGCTCTGTCCATAAAAACGAACTGCAGTTATGCATTTGTTATAAATTCTTATTTTCATTCTTATTAAAGTGTCTGGTAAAACTTGAGATACAGAATAAATGAGCCAAGGAGAAATGCGGTTACCCTTAGCCAGACTGTTGGAAGGGAGCTGCGAGACGAGTGCTGGGAATGTGGTTGTGTAAGGCTAGCGTTATGTTCTTTGAAGGTTGAGTGTGGTTGAGGCGCTGCACTGCGGGCTTGGCTGGGCCCTCCTGACGCTAGTTGGTAATACTTGAGCATCTCTCTTTCTCTCGTTCACATGTGCATGTCGGGTCTAGGGAGCAGTTATTGTTGCTCATATGTACACACCGGTTGTTTGGTACAGTTACTCTTGTGTGTTACATCGGCTGTAAAGAACGGTCATTGTTCTCGTGCCTGCACACCTCTATGCGGAGCACTTAGCGAGGGTTAAAAGCTGTTCACCTCCTCTGGGCGTTGGTCCAGTGTGTTTCCTGATACCAGTTGAGCCCAGTTAACACATTGTGTTTAGAGTAGGCGCCCTTCACGTATTTTTGGTGCTATGTTGAATCGCAGAACATTCCTTTTAGGGGGGGGCGCTGTCATGATGGTACCCTAGCATACAAAGCTGGCCACAATGTTGCAATGAATCAACGTTGCTCCAGGATGGTTTGTCCACGGGTAAATCTGGCCATATAACGTTAATGTACTCACCTAGTTGTGTGTTGGCGGGGGTTGAGCTCTGGCTCTTTGGTCCCGCCTCTCAACTGTTAATCAACTGGTGTAAAGATTCCTGAGCCTACTGGGCTCTATCATATCTACATTTGAAACTGTGTATGGAGTCAGCCTCCACCACAACACTACTTAATGCATTACATTTGTTAACTACCCTGACACTGAAAAAAAATTCTTTCTAACGTCTCTGTGGCTCATTTGGGTACTAAGTTTCCACCTGTGTCCCCTTGTTTGTGTTCCACCCGTGCTAAAGAGTTTGTCTTTGTCTACCCTGTCAATTCCCCTGAGAATTTTGTAGGTGGTTATCATGTCTCCCCTAGCTCTTCTGTTTTCCAGGGTTGTGAGGTTCAGCTCCCTTAGCCTTTCCTCGTAACTCATTCCTCTCAGTTCCGGGACCAGTCTGGTGGCATACCTCTGAATCTTCTCTAACTTCGTCTTGTGTTTAACTAGGTATGGACTCCAGGCTGGAGCTGCATACTCCGGGATTGGTCTTACATAAGTGGAATACAGGGTCCTGAACGATTCCTTACACAAGTTTCTAAAGGCAGTTCTTATATTGGCCAGTCTAGCATATGCCGCTGATGATATCCTTTTGATGTGGGTCTCTGGGGACAGGTTCGGCGTGATATCGACCCCCAGATCTTTCTCTCTATTTGACTCTTGCAGTATTTCACCTCCCAGATGGTTCCTTGTGTTCAGCCTTCTGATCCCTTCGCCTAATTTCATTACTTTACACATTCCTGAGTTGAACTTTAGCAGCCATTTTCTAGACCATTCCTCCAGTTTGGCCAGGTCGTCCTGTAGTCTCTGTCTATCTTCATCTGTTTTGATTCTTCTCATAATTTTTGCATCATCAGCAAACATTGAGAGGAATGAATCTATACCCTCTGGAAGGTCGTTTACATATACTAGAAACAGGATGGGTCTGAGTACAGAGCCCTGTGGAACCCTGCTGGTGATATCTCGCCACTCTGATGCCTACCCCCCCCCCCTCACCGTTACTCCTTGTTTCCTATTGCAATGAATCATTGAAAACGTTGATTAAACGTTACTGGAGATATAAATATATAGAACCGTCGGCTGGGAAATAGAAGAGGAGTCAGGAGAGGCGAGGGCGGGGCCGCGGGCGTGGGCGGTGGTGGAGGCGGCGGTGACGGGTGGCGGCGAGGAGCGGTGACTCACCGTACTGACCCGATATCTGTGACGTCATCGCCGCCCGGGGACACCAGTGATAGCGCCTCCCTCCGTCATCTTTATTGGAATGATTCACCCGAGCTTATGAAGGTGGATGTCCGGTGGTCAAGGACGTCAGCTTGTTTGCCAGTAAACACGAGCAGGGTGGTCCTGGCCACACTGTATCAAGTGTGTTGGTAAACGGCTTGGAGGGGCGTGGGCGTGGGCGTGGCGACGAGACAACGGCAAGGGGTGGGCGTGGTGACAGGGTGACCAAGGAGAGGGGGCGTAGTAACTAGGCAACTACAAGAAGAGTGGTCGTACGAACGAGGTCATCACATATAAAATGTTTTTTAATTTATGTTTTACCTTGTTTTGGTAATGTCTTTTTTTCTTTACAGGTAAGTGTGGAGTGTGTAGGGTGCCGCAGGACCAAGGGGCAGTGTAAGTATACAGGAGCGCAAATGTCATTAACACTATATTGATTCATCGATTGGTCAGCCCCCAGGGTTAGCGATCACCTGGTGGCCCCGGGGGGGGGGGGGTGAGTGTGTCAGCTCCCGCCACTGTGAGGCCTGACTCACACCCCCCCCCCCCATCCACCACTTCCCTTCCCCATAGCAAAAGCTCTACTCGCCTCAACTATCTGGATTGCTTCACCTCTCTCAAAAGGCTTTTTATCGTCAAAGTTATTGTTTTGCTTCCACTTTTTTTATTGACTGCCCACAAAGGAGAAAATAATTTAAACTAAATGCCAGTTAGGCTTCTTGCAAACTTCTTGTAGGCTCTGAAGAACTTGTGGTTGTGTTGCTTGTAAGTTCATGTTTGTCTAGTACTGTTAGTGGTAATGTTTACGTCTGGGGTGACCCGGGAGGCCAGTTCAGTTGCTCCGTAATACTCCCGAAAGATTTTCTCATAAATACACTACGCTATTGTGACTTCCTTGTACGAGAAAATCTATATTTGGTTGTACAAGTAGTAGGATTAACAACCCAACTGGTTTTCTTGCTATTTGGGGTTGGTGTACACGCTCCTATGGCAGTATGTTGACTCACACGAGTGGTGATGCTGCCCAATGCTGGCATTATGGCGACATGTTCACTCACAGCATGAGTGACGTTGAAATGGCCTTCCAGGGACACATTAAAATATGTACTAAGTATGCCTGTACCAGGCTTCACTCGGTCGCCGTTGTTACAGTACCCTCTGTAATTTGGTGTTCTTTGTACCCGGCTGGACTCATAGATTTGCACCATCGTTCAAAACCGTCATGTAAAAAAATCCCCCCCCCCTACGTAGACACCATTTGGTGTGTATAAGTTGAACTGTTTATATGATATTACTTCAGGCGTCTTGTTGATAACCGCGCTCGCAATACTCAACGTGTAAACCCCAGGTACGACTGTGATCAAATCTGGGGCTCATATACCGTCATATATATATATATATATATATATATATATATATATATATATTATATATATATATATATATATATATATATATATTCATTCATTCATTCATTCATACACACACATCTCACTCGCGTGTGTGTGTGTGTGTGTGTGTACTCACCTAGTTGTGCTTGCGGGGGTTGAGTTCTGGCTCTTTGGACCCGCCTCTCAACTGTCAATCAACTGGTGTACAGATTCCTGAGCCATTTGGGCTCTATCATATCTACATTTGAAACTGTGTATGGAGTCAGCCTCCACCACAACACTTCCTAATGCATCCCATGAATTCCACCACATCACGTTTTTCATTCATTGTGTGTGTATACTCACCTAGTAGTGCTTGCGGAGGTTGAGCTCTGGCACTTTGGTCCCGCCTCTCAACTATCAATCCCTGCTGTACAGGTTCCTGAGCTATTGAGCTTAATCATATCTACACTTGAAACTGTGTATTGGGGCTTGGTGGGGCTCCAGGCGGGAGACGCCCCACCACCGTGTGTAGCCAGCGTTTAGGAGCCGTTTGCAGCCTTGATCTTTGACGTACGGTCTCAATGTCTTGTGATGATAAACATGTTTGTGAAGACTCTGATTCATGTTTGACTTACATTTGTGGCCAAGACCTTTAAGGCTTGCGTACTAGGTTCTGCTTCGCGATGTACCGTACGGGTATGCAGTGATGAACGATTGTAGAACGTTTATTGAATGTGTCCATTTATAGAGCTGTAGATCAAACACGAGAGAGTTCGATTTGACATTTTGTTAGTGTGACCTTGACCTTTGATGGCGGTTTACTCTGGTTCTTGTTAGTCGTCTCACGTCTAGTGAATGTATAGCTACGGCTCCCAAATGTCAGTGCAACGTCTTCGTTGGGTTTTGTTGCACTGTGCAAATGGTGAGACAGACAGATGGGATTACTGTAGGAATTCTCCACTGCTTGACTAAAAATCATTATAATAATATAGTGATACTCACAACTTACGAAAAATAAGGACATTGATTTCTTTTATAAGACCATTGATCCTGGGAACCGCCTTAAGGTATCCTCAAGGTTGATGTTTGATCAAAAGGTGTGTGTACGAGATGAATTCTTCATCCTCTTTAGGAATAAGAATAGCTACAAGTTTATGAGATGTAGGTCAAATTCCATCAATATCACTAGGAGTGCTTATGTAATGTGCATCAAATATTGTAATCCTCGCTATCGTTTTTTATATCTTACAGAATTTGGGCAATTTTTCCGTCATTTTATATATCGTTTTATTTGCAAGAATCAATGTTAATTAATGGTAGTAACAGTGTTCGTAGTGATAACTGGGCCTGGTGGCGAGCGATCAGGGGCAGCTTGGTGTTAGACCTGATCACACGACCGACCTCTCCATCACACCTCAACCACCTTGAGGCTACCTTTGTTAAAGGTGGTTCCCAGAATCAATGTCCCGCGGGACCTAGTCTCTGGCCAGGCTGTTGGGCGCCGCTGCACGCAATGTGGAGCAGGAATCACAACCCGGATAATTCTGGAATATGTTAAAGTTTTAATCGAGGTTGACTAGTTAGGGAAGGTGAAGAAGATACCGTGTCGGTATCTAAATTGTCATGATTTGGTTTGGGTGTGTGTGAATGCTATACCTAGAGTGAGGTCTGGGAATTGTACTCACCAAGCACTGCCTGGGGTCCAGCCGGCCTCCTAACATGAAAGTGCTGATAGTGTTTGGTAGACAGTACCAATATTTAGTGATGACCACCAGAAGAAATTGACTTTTGTATTTGTGAATTTGAACAAACTGGAAACTTTTTTGTATCGGCAATTTAATACAAGACCTAACCTATACTCTCCTTGCATACCGGCCTAATACACGCTATCGTAGGCCTAACATAGTCCATATATGTGTTGTGCTAGGCCTAGGCTGATTTATGTTTGGTTATTAACTTTTATTTTTTTCCGAACTCAACACAATGAATACTACAAAAAGTGGTTCAGTGTTGGTCCATCT
Organism: Procambarus virginalis; assembly: GCA_020271785.1. Taxonomy (NCBI): domain Eukaryota; kingdom Metazoa; phylum Arthropoda; class Malacostraca; order Decapoda; family Cambaridae; genus Procambarus; species Procambarus virginalis. The sequence goes on from WNGS01164858.1 coordinate 51,080,061, forward strand.
GTTCATATTGGTACCTTCCACTAAATAGTTAGTAGTATAAGTACTATCATCTGAGGGGAATGGGTGGTGGGTTCATTGGTTATCTTGTAATACTGGTCCATAAGACCTGGTTGGTGCGGCCTGCAGGCCCACACGAACTCATGATGAGAATGCGGCGCTAAGCTTCGGGTGGAAGGTCCCAGACACCTGCAGCATTCCTTCATCTTTTGTGATCAGATTTCTGGTACAAAGGTGGCAGCAATAATCTCCGGACTAGAGACAGCTGCGCCAACTCACGCTGCTCTTGCTTGTTTCTGTGTCACTGTCAACCACAAGGCCGGCCGCCGGTGGCTGCTGCCGGCACA
>WNGS01164858.1:51080813-51093099 GCA_020271785.1 Procambarus virginalis
ACTATAATATCTGCTTGTAGTTTTTCAATGTCTTCAACAGAGGTAATTTTCATGCTGTTTTTGTGTCATCTGCAAAGGACGATACGAAATGTGACTTGTATTTGAGTTTATATATGATATGAGAATAAGAAAAAGCTGTGGTGCAAGGACTGTATCCTGCGGTACAGAGCTTTTAACTGTGCTTGGAGACGATTTTATATGTTTAACTGTTACGCTGTGTTCTGTTCGATAGAAAGTTGAGTATCCAGCGTCCTACTTTACCAGTTATTCCCATTGACCTTATGTTGTGTGCTATTATCACCCACACATACACCCTATCACCATACACCCTACCTTCCCACCCACACATACACCCTATCCACCTCCACTACACACACAGCGCGGCAAGTGTTCCCACGGTGCGCCCACAAACACTAACATATTTTTGGTGTGAGGAGCAGTGTGTTAAGTACACATTTTATTGTTGAGTTAAACAGAGGCTACAGTTAAGGATTTGCGCCCAGTAAATCCTCCCCGGCCAGGATACGAACCCATGACAAAGCGCTCGCGGAACGCCAGGCGAGTGTCTTACCACTACACCTCGGAGACTGGAAATTCTCCAAAATTCATTTTTATTTCTAGTCTGACGCGGCGCTTGAACGCGTTTCATAATAACTTATTACATTTTCAAAGACTTTAGTTTACACACACACAACTGTAACCTGAAAACACTAAACAGAGTTTTACTTATGCTAACACTTGTTGTTGTTGTTGTTGTTATAGATTTAGCTACTCAGGACTAAGTGTCCATGTAGCACGAGCTATGGTGAGCCCGTAATTGAGTTTGGTTATACATGATGACCTTTTTCCTGTGATATTTGGGTCTAAGTTTAAAATGGAGGAGGGGATTTCTCTTTTTTTCCTGTTTATTTATCGCTTCTGTTTTAGTGCACTGGTTTTAATCCTGTTTTATTAACATTATCTTGGTGGCGGATGTAGATGCAGAATGCTCACTAAAGAGTCCCATTCCTCAACGGCTTTTCTAATCATTGTAGTCGCGGTGGAATGTGCATCTAATGCAGCTGCTGTCGTTGGATTAATGTTGAGTTTGATGCGCAAGGGTTCAGTAGCTTCACATTCCAGTAAGTAGTGCAACAGTGGCGCCTCTGCTTCAGTTTCACATATGTGACACTCTTTAACTATTGGGTTCATTACCTCCCAGCAGCACTTGTAACCAAGCCTGAGTCTGTGTATGGCTACTGCAATGTCTCTGGATATCTTTTTGCCAGGCTTGAAAGAGGAGTAGCCAGTGGCTTGTTCGTACCATATCGCAGTGGATCTTCCTTCCGCTACTTTGGCTCTGTGGCTGCTAACACTGATTGATTGATGAAGATTAAGCCACCAAAGAGGTGGCACGGGCATGAATAGCCCGTAAGTGGTGGCCCTTTTGAGCCATTACCAGTATCAAGAGCTGATACTGGAGATCTGTGGAGGCGCGACTGCACCCTGCGTGACGGGAGATGTCTCCCGGACCAAATGGTGACCAGATGGTGGTGCTAACACTTAAACAGCTTGTCTTATATACTCGCATTTGGGTGAGGTGATATGTTGCAACAGTTTTGGATGAGGTGAACAAACTTTTGACCAACACAAGACAGAACACAAAACATTGGGTATTAATTGGATAAATGAGAGGGAAGAATGGAAGTAACTGCAAAGGGCCTATTGACCCATACTTTCTCTTGATGCTTCTGTATTGATACGGAGTCTTGAAGTGGAGTCACTTCGGCTGGCGCCTGGACAAGCCTGGCCTGAGGACAGGTAGCAGCATCAACAAAGGCCAGTGGGCACTTGGAGCCTCGAACACCCACGGTCCAGCAGGTGAGATGACCGTTCTACTAACTGAGCTATTAGCTGATATTGTTTAACTGTAAGACACATTTCTTGAACAATTTGTGAGATTTTTTCTAAATTCTTGAATCTTTTCACACTCAATTACATACTGAAGTAAGATATGGGCATAGTTCTCCCTGAGGTACTTGTAGCCTAGTAGTTGACTCTGTAGAAGTTTTCTGACCTTGTTGGAGGATCCATAGATGTGGCTCTTCCTACGTCGTAGTATTAGAGATAAAATAAAGAATGTGAATTTCATTTTTCCTCAGGTCCATTACATTTTGTTGGAGTCCTCGATATATTACTGCTCTCGTGCTGCTCAGATTATAAAAGGCAATCCGAGGTGATAATCAACTCATCTTTTAAGAGCACTTGCTTTGCATGGCTAACTTATCATCAGCTGTATCATGTATTCGGAGGCCAATGTGGGATGGGATCTATAGGAGACAGACAGATTCCATAACTGATGCTTTTATTATATCTGTTCCTTACTGCAGACGCATGCATGTTACAATTATGTTTAAAAAACTTGAGTGCATTCAGGGATGACAATCACTTACAACTATAATGTGTTAACTTTGGATACGAGTGCAAGGAACATGGCAAACAATTATATCTGAGGCGGAGGCCCATTTATATATACGAATTCCCCATTCAAAATAAGAAGCGTCTTTTATCACAACTGCACTTTCGTTACTCCTTGTTCGTGTTACATCTGACCTTTTACAGACGTGGTCCGGATCAATAACCTCCAAATTGTTCAGTATTTTAAAAGTTTCCATGAGGTCAGCCCTCTCATATCTGGTTTGCAGTGTTGTGAGCTCTGTGGCCCACAGCTGTTCCTGGTATGAGAGTTGACTTAGTTCAGGAGTGATTTTTAGTCGCCCGGAGTTCAACTTTCTCCAAAGCAGATATATCTCTTTGAAAATTATGTTTCCATGTTTTGATACAATAATCTAGGTGTGGGTGCACCAGATATTTATAAGGTTCTATAACTACATTTTCTTTCTTGAAGTAAAAATTTCATTTGATTATTTTTAAGATTTGGCTTACATTTTTTACTGCAGTTCCCATTTGTTGTCCAACTATCAGTGATTTGTGGATTCTGACTCAAAGGTCTTTCTTCATCAATCTGCTTCAAGCTAATATTATTGATTTGGTAGCTGTGTTGTGCACTGTAATGCCCTACATGCAAGGTCTTACATTTTCCGATATTAAAAAGGATTTGTTAGTCTTCCGACCATTTGTGGAGTTCATGTAGATATCTTTGTAAGGCCTCAATATAACTGGCACTTCCTACTTTACCACAAATAGTGTCATCTGCAAATCTGATGTATTTTGTTAATATTCTCATCTATGCCATTGATGTATGTATGGCAAAAAGGGTTATCAACAAAATGAAACCTTGCGGTATCTCCAGTCACATTAATTTCCTTCAGGGGGGGGGGGTAGAAATAGCCTAAGCTACTCTATCTCTTTGAGCTGTATTTCTTGCTTATCTCAATAAACATACTTGAACTTGAATTAATTTCCTTTTAGGGAGACTCCTTGCCTTCTTTGTTTTAACCATTGTCTTATTCATTCTAGTATTCTACTATTCCATGTACTTAATTTCCCTGTCAGACTTTCATGTGGTACTTTATCAAAAGCTTTAGCGAAGTCCATGTATACCATATCTACTGGGACACATTTCAATAGCTGGTTACCGTTTCCAAAAATAAAAACAGGTTTTGTAAGGCAGGATTTATCCATGTTTCCATGTTTCGTTTGCATGTTTCGTATCCATGTTTCCATTTGTTTCCAAAACCATATTTCGTTGATTTTAATATATTATTATTTTTATGCCCGAAATGACCCTATGCGTATTAGTGGCTTTAGGTATAGTATGTACACTAGCTCTATCTACAAATCCAACATTCTGTTGTAACTCATTTTGTATGTATGTACTTTTACCTGAATAAACATTATTATTACTAATATTTTTATTAGTGTGATTCTTATTATTTATACTTTATTACTGTATTATTATGATATATAAATATATTATATATATATATATATATATATATATATTATATATATATATATATATATATATATATATATATATATGTCGTACCTAATAGCCAGAACGCACTTCTCAGCCTACTATGCAAGGCCCAATTTGCCTAATAGGCCAAGTTTTCATGAATTAATTGTTTTTCGACTACCTAACCTACCTAACCTAACCTAACCTAACTTTTTCGGCTACCAAACCTAACCTAAGCAATAAGATAGATTAGCTTAGGTTAGGTAGGGTTGGTTAGGTTCGGTCATATATCTACGTTAATTTTAACTCCAATAAAAAAAAATTACCTCGTATGTAATGAAATGGGTAGCTTTATCATTTCAGAAGAAAAAAATTAGAGAAAATATATTAATTCAGGAAAACTTGGCTTATTAGGCAAATCGGGCCTTGCATAGTAGGCCAAAAAGTGAGTTCTGGCTACTAGGTACGACATATATATATATATATATATATATATATATATATATATATATATATATATATATATAGTTATTTTTAGAAAATGTACAATATTTTTTCTGGTAAGAAGAAAATAGAAATTATGAATAACAGTAAACAAAAAGTTCTCATGAATGGGCCATAGATGGCATCTGTCACGCACGATGCCAAGATTTCAAACGCTCTAGTTAAAGTGTCCGCGTGTCTGAAACATGCAATTTTAACTATATAATAATGTGTTTTTATTGTGTACGGCGTATATCTAGACTAGTATATTTTTATGCTTGAATGAAACATATTTTATTATAAAATAAAGTTATAAATGATGATAGTAGATATGATGCGTAATCCTGAGTTGGTTGGTTTTCTATGAAGGGAGTTTGGGCGAGTTACCCATGATGCTCTGCGTCAGTTTGCCCTGAACCAGTGACGAACCCAGCACGGTGGTCGCTCTTGTAGGTATCAAAGTAATATCCTCCACCCACACGGACCTGGATTTTTAGTTGAGCGCTGGATTGACATTAGAAGACCCACCATGAGTTGGGGGAGCGAACTTTGGGTGAGTACAAGTAGGCTGTTGGGCCAGGGAAGATTTGTTTACGAGTGTGTGTGCGTGTCTGGTCTCAAGGCAGGAGGAGGGAGGGTCCAACCCACAGCTGAGGACGGCACTCCCATCTTATTATACCTTACCCTCCTCCTTTACCACTCCTTGCTACACTTAGCCTCGCCTCTTAACCTCAACGCTGGAAATACCGTCTATTCTGTGGTGGTGGGAACCCAAGGAGCTTGTAGCACATTTCAGAACATTTATTATTGGTTTTGACGTAAGTGGTGACCAGTGTGGCACTGTACTCACCACAGCGGGACATTATACTTACTACATTGTGGCACTGTACCCATCACAGTGTGTGGCACTGTACCCATTATAGTGGAACATGTATATTACAATGGGACACGATACCCATTACCCTGGGACATTATAATTGGTATAGTGTGGTACTGTGTCCATTTCAGTGTGGCACTACCCATCACTGTGAGGCAGTGTACTCATCACAGTATGTCGCTGTGCCCATCACAGTATGTCGCTGTTCCCATCACAGTATGTCGCTGTTCCCATCACAGTATGTCGCTGTGCCCATCACAGTATGTCGCTGTGCCCATCACAGTATGTCGCTGTGCCCATCACAGTATGTCGCTGTGCCCATCACAGTTTGTCGCTGTGCCCATCACAGTATGTCGCTGTTCCCATCACTGTGGGGCACTGTGCCCATCACTGTGGGGCACTGTGCCCATCACTGTGGGGGCACTGTGCCCATCACTGTGGGGGCACTGTGCCCATCACTGTGGGGGCACTGTGCCCATCACAGTAAAGCGTCGTATCGATGAAAGTAGATCACTGTACTCAGTGGAGAGCTGAGCTCATCTGCTTCAATCACAGATTTTCTCAGATTCTCTCGGTTCACCTTGAAATTTAAATACTTCCCGAGGGTGCGTCACTACAAATATGTTCACTGGCCGTGTTCATCATGTTCCATGAGGTGGTAGGTACCATTGTATGGTCCTGGTGGTGGTAGGAACAATTGTATGGTCCGCGTAGGAACCCATTGTATGGTCCTGGTAGGAACCATTGTATGGTCCTGGTAGGAACCCATTGTATGGTCCTGGTAGGAACCCATTGTATGGTCCTGCTAGGAACCATTGTATGGTCCTGGTAGGAACCCATTGTATGGTCCTGGTAGGAACCATTGTATGGTCCTGGTAGGAACCATTGTATGGTCCTGGTAGGAACCATTGTATGGTCCTGGTAGGAACCAATTGTATGGTCCCGGTAGGAACCCATTGTATGGTCCCGGTAGGAACCATTGTATGGTCCCGGTAGGAACCATTGTATGGTCCGGGTAGGAACCATTGTATGGTCCGGGTAGGAACCATTGTATGGTCCGGGTAGGAACCATTGTATGGTCCTGGTAGGAACCAATTGTATGGTTCTGGTAGGAACCCATTGTATGGTCCGGGTAGGAACCCATTGTATGGTCCCGGTAGGAACCCATTGTATGGTCCGGGTAGGAACCATTGTATGGTCCGGGTAGGAACCATTGTATGGTCCGGGTAGGAACCATTGTATGGTCCGGGTAGGAACCATTGTATGGTCCTGGTAGGAACCAATTGTATGGTCCGGGTAGGAACCATTGTATGGTCCTGGTAGGAACCATTGTATGGTCCTGGTAGGAACCCTTTGTATGGTCCGGGTAGGAACCATTGTATGGTCCGGGTAGGAACCATTGTATGGTCCGGGTAGGAACCCATTGTATGGTCCGGGTAGGAACCATTTTATGGTCCTGGTAGGAACAATTGTATGGTCCGCGTAGGAACCCATTGTATGGTCCTGGTAGGAACCATTGTATGGTCCTGGTAGGAACCATTGTATGGTCCTGGTAGGAACCATTGTATGGTCCTGGTCGGAACCATTGTATGGTCCTGGTAGGAACCATTGTATGGTCCTGGTAGGAACCATTGTATGGTCCTGGTAGGAACCATTGTATGGTCCTGGTAGGAACCATTGTATGGTTCTGGTAGGAACCATTGTATGGTCCTGGTAGGAACCCATTGTATGGTCCTGGTAGGAACCATTGTATGGTCCTGGTAGGAACCCATTGTATGGTCCTGGTAGGAACCCATTGTATGGTCCTGGTAGGAACCAATTGTATGGTTCTGGTAGGAACCCATTGTATGGTCCGGGTAGGAACCATTGTATGGTCCGGGTAGGAACCATTGTATGGTCCGGGTAGGAACCATTGTATGGTCCGGGTAGGAACCATTGTATGGTCCGGGTAGGAACCATTGTATGGTCCTGGTAGGAACCAATTGTATGGTCCGGGTAGGAACCAATTGTATGGTCCGGGTAGGAACCATTGTATGGTCCTGGTAGGAACCATTGTATGGTCCTGGTAGGAACCATTGTATGGTCCTGGTAGGAACCATTGTATGGTCCTGGTAGGAACCATTGTATGGTCCTGGTAGGAACCCATTGTATGGTCCGGGTAGGAACCATTGTATGGTCCGGGTAGGAACCATTGTATGGTCCGGGTAGGAACCCATTGTATGGTCCGGGTAGGAACCATTGTATGGCCCTGGTAGGAACCATTGTATGGTCCTGGTAGGAACCATTGTATGGTCCTGGTAGGAACCAATTGTATGGTCCGGGTAGGAACCATTGTATGGTCCTGGTAGGAACCCATTGTATGGTCCGGGTAGGAACCATTGTATGGTCCGGGTAGGAACCATTGTATGGTCCTGGTAGGAACCCATTGTATGGTCCGGGTAGGAACCAATTGTATGGTCCGGGTAGGAACCATTGTATGGTCCTGGTAGGAACCCATTGTATGGTCCGGGTAGGAACCATTGTATGGTCCGGGTAGGAACCATTGTATGGTCCTGGTAGGAACCCATTGTATGGTCCGGGTAGGAACCATTGTATGGTCCGGGTAGGAACCATTGTATGGTCCGGGTAGGAACCATTGTATGGTCCGGGTAGGAACCAATTGTATGGTCCGGGTAGGAACCATTGTATGGTCCTGGTAGGAACCCATTGTATGGTCGGGTAGGAACCCATTGTATGGTCCGGGTAGGAACCCATTGTATGGTCCGGGTAGGAACCAATTGTATGGTCCGGGTAGGAACCAATTGTATGGTCCGGGTAGGAACCAATTGTATGGTCGGGTAGGAACCAATTGTATGGTCCGGGTAGGAACCAATTGTATGGTCCGGGTAGGAACCAATTGTATGGTCCGGGTAGGAACCAATTGTATGGTCCGGGTAGGAACCAATTGTATGGTCCGGGTAGGAACCAATTGTATGGTCCGCGTAGGACCCATTGTATGGTCCGGGTAGGAACCATTGTACTCACTTAGTTGTGCTTGCGGGGGTTGAGCTTTGGCTCTTTGGTCCCGCCTCTCAACTGTCAATCAATTGGTGTACAGGTTCCTGAGCCTACTGGGCTCTATCATATCTACATTTAAAACTGTGTATGGAGTCAGCCTCCACCACATCACTGCCTAATGCATTCCACCTGTTAACTGCTATGACACTGAAAAAGTTCTTTCTAACGTCCATGTGGCGTATGGTATTGTATGGTCCTGGTGGTGGTAGGAGCCATTGTACTCTCCTAATTGTGCTTGCGGTGGTTGAACTTCAGCTCTTTGGCCCAGCTTCTCAACTGTCAATCACTTGTATGGTCCAGGTTGTGGTAGGAATTATCGTATGAACTGAGAGGTTTAACCGGAGTTATACCGGAGTTATCCGGAGTGTTCCTAACGTAACAGTTTTACTAAATTATCTGACGCTAACCTACCCGAGGACCCACGAACAGAAAACGAGACATCACGTCAATTTCTCGAGCCGCTACCATTTTTAGTACACCAGTTTTTGGCAATTTAATATTCAGGCAAACAGATTATGGTAGGAACCAATGTATGGTCCGGGTGGTTGTAGGAACTATGTCGTTTCCCACCTGCACGCGGCGTCCGTCCCCACCTGCACGCGGCGTCCGTCCCCACCTGCACGCGGCGTCCGTCCCCACCTGCACGCGGCGTCCGTCCCCACCTGCACGCGGCGTCCGTCCCCACCTGCACGCGGCGTCCGTCCCCACCTGCACGCGGCGTCCGTCCCCACCTGCACGCGGCGTCCGTCCCCACCTGCACGCGGCGTCCGTCCCCACCTGCACGCGGCGTCCGTCCCCACCTGCACGCGGCGTCCGTCCCCACCTGCACGCGGCGTCCGTCCCCACCTGCACGCGGCGTCCGTCCCCACCTGCACGCGGCGTCCGTCCCCACCTGCACGCGGCGTCCGTCCCCACCTGCACGCGGCGTCCGTCCCCACCTGCACGCGGCGTCCGTCCCCACCTGCACGCGGCGTCCGTCCCCACCTGCACGCGGCGTCCGTCCCCACCTGCACGCGGCGTCCGTCCCCACCTGCACGCGGCGTCCGTCTCCACCTGCACACGAGGTCCCTAGCTTGCTAACCATGACGTTAGTGCAGGGCGAGTTTCGTAACAACTGTTATACCCTGTGTGAACTAGGCAATACAAGACAACTGCTCTTCTTGGGATAGCCAAGTAGTAAGCGTGGGACACCTGCTCTTCTTGGGATAGCCAAGGAGCAAGCGTGGGGCCAGCAGTGAGAGGCTACTGTGAGGGGTGTCTTTATCGCCGACAGGTCACCCTTTTCTTTACAGAAACAGGTCACAGCAAGCAGCCAGGTAGCCTACTAACAAAGAGAAACCCCTGATAGTTTTGCATTGGTCAGCCGCTCCCTTGCACCACACCTGATACGCTCAATGTTTACTTTTGTTGACGGCGGAGTGCATATTCAAGCCAACTCTTCAATTATTTCAAAGTTTTATTAATGCTGTTAATCTTCGAGTTCGAGCATGGAGCATAGCTGGAGAGGGTTTTGGGAGTTGCAGGCGATGAGTCACAATAACGTGGCTAAAGTATGTTGACCAGACCACACACTAGAAGGTGAAGGGACGACGACGTTTCGGTCCGTCCTGGACCATTCTCAAGTCGATTGATCAAGTCAATCGACTTGAGAATGGTCCAGGACGGACCGAAACGTCGTCGTCCCTTCACCATCTGGGAGTTCTTCTATTCCCTTGTGACAACTTGGTCCAACAGGCCGTTGCTTGGAGCGACCTGCAGGTCAGTGAAGTTGGCTAGACTATACTGTAATTTTGATTTTTTTGAAAAGATATTTACAATTTTGTAAATATCCAACCAATTTTTGGTTTCATATTTTACAAGATAATTTTTGTCGTAAGTTATTGCAACAAGATTTAAGCTTTATTTAATTTCTCAACTTTGATTATTTTCACAAATTAGCCAGTAAATTTTACGAGGTAAGATCCTGTTAGATAAGGTCCTCAACATCGTATCATAAAATGACGAGCTAGCTGGTTAAGAGGTTCAAGATAAGATTGAACCCTTGCCCGACTTCTAACCAGCTTAGGCTATGCCCAGATATATTTTACCAGGATACGGTTTGTAACAGCTTATCCAGAGTTGAGCCTCGGGTAAATCTTCCTTGTACGAGTAAGACTTCTAATCGTCTGTGTTGTTATCGCACCCATAAAGAGTAAACATTACTCGTAGGCATTAGTGTCAGGTATGAATGATGAGCCATATCAGTGGCGTGCTGAGGAGCTGCGATAAGCCTAACAGACACTCCGATAAGGAACAAACAGTATAACAACAAAAATCGATGTTCTATGCTAGTGTGGAGCTAACCCAAAAAATGGGTTTAAATAAATATTCGTTATAGGCTACGGTCATTGGTAAGACTATTAAGTGGTTAAATATAAATGACAAAGATTATAAATTGATAATAATTGTTATTTTATTATTTGATTTATTTATATATACAAGAGTTCTTACATTCTTGTACAGCCACTAGCACGCATAGCGTTTCTGGCAAGTCCTTAATCCAAATATTCCCGGAATACTACCCGCTAAATTGTTTAATAATCGGGTACTCATTTTACTGTTGGGTAAATAGAGGCTACAGTTAAGGATTGACGCCAGTAAAACCTCCCGGCCAGGATAAAAACCCAGGCCAAAGTGCTCGCGAAACGCCAGACGAGTCTAGGGTGCCATTACTCACAGAAGCCCTGGAAGTGTTTATCTAAGGGTTCTGAGGGTCAGTTACACCATCATTAAGCTTTATCTATGAATCCTGGAGCTTGCGGGCTGCAGGTAATATTACCCAAGCTTACTAGCAGTTTCTCAGGGATGCCTATCTCGGGCCTGCGATAATTTAACATTTCACATATATAACTGCCTCGTCAGATGACACAAATAGTTTGTAGCATGCAAGATGTCAGGACGATCATTTGCGTAGTTAAAGAGTGTTGTACAAAGGGAGGCAGTAGGCGGGGAGTGGGTGGCCTGCGGTTGGGTGTAGGAGTATCAGCTTACAACATTTTCCAAGGCAAGTGACTTGAGTGGCGGGGTTGTGGAGGAGTCGGCTTACCTGGACGCGCGGGACAACACGGTGCGCCACCACAGCATTACCTGCATCTGCCCCTTGTGTGTGTTTTCCAGTGTTCTCTTTTATGTTGAGATTTTGAGTCGAATTAAGCTTTATTATAAGCTATTTTAATATATAGACATCACTCATATAGTGTGTATACGTTCGTTCACACGTGTATGTACAGAGTACATACATACATGACAATCACAGGTCAAAAACCTCATCCACCTCTGCACAAGTGGGATGTGGGCCCAGGATATAGCAGGCGTGTCCTCTCTGGATCATGACAGGTGCTAGAAAAGGAAACGGCTGCTCTTGGGTCTCTGGTTCACCTTTAGGGCTCATCTGCTGCCACCTCCTTCACGAACTTAAGTGCACATTTACCTTTAAGCTCCCAGGGTCTCCTCACCTAGCGCTTCGGATGAGACTAACATAAAAAGTCATAATAAAGAGCTTTGAGCAAGGCCCCTTGTGGCGTTGGGGAAGATGATATTGAGAGTGTTATTCATGAGGGGGAATGGTTGGTGGTGGTTGAGGGGGAAGTACTCAACAGGTTGCACACAGGGCATAAAGAAACGGGAGTATCTACGAGTGGGTCAACCAATCTGGAGCCAGTTTTTGTTGTCATCAGGTATAGCGGAGAATTCAAAGTGTTACAGTACCCCGAGTAAGGAGGCCTGTGGCTCCTAGGACAAGTTGTTCCCGGTGTAAGTGGCCCCTAAAGTAAGTGGTCCCTGTAGCAATTGGCCTCTGGTGCAAGTGGGTCCCTGCTTCGAATGGACTCTGTTGCGTGTGTGGTAATTAATAGGTTATTCTAACCTTCACAACACAAGAGTATTTGTCTCTTTCACTCAAAACTGCAGCCGGGCTATCAACGGTATCA
>WNGS01164858.1:51117510-51173410 GCA_020271785.1 Procambarus virginalis
AAGCTCTCTAAATAAATTATTACTGGTATCACACATTTTCAGGGAATTTTCCAAGTCATTATATTGAATTTAAACCAATACACTGTTCATCAATTGGTTTATATTACTGAACTTTGTAATTTATGCATGTGTATATATTCAGACATGCAAACATATGGAGAGAGAGAGAGATATATAGATTAATATGCATAGAAATGTGTTTATATATGGGTACGTGTGCAAGACTTCAAAATCAGTTTTTCCATACTTGTGGTATCTGTGGCAAGTTAAGAGATTTGTTTACACAAAGCCTCAAGACTGGAAGAATAAATACACTCAGAGCTAGTCCAAAGATATAAATAAGGTGGTGCATATTCCCCCTCTCCCCCTGGCAGGGAGGGGGGGGGGAAGTATGGTAATTATGAGGAGAAAACTACTAAGCCATTTATGACTACATACGAGTTGTGTGTGTAATTACAGGATGAGAGCTATGTTCATGGTGTCCAGTCTTACCAGCACTCTCATATAACACTTTAAAACTACAGTGCTGATGATTTGGTCTCCACCACCACCTCGCTTAGCTTGTTCCAACTGTCAACCACTCTTGTTTGCAAATCTAATACTTTTTCAGTTGCTTTGTTTAGTTAGCTTAAATTTATGACATCTTGTTCTTGAATTCCAGGTCTCAAGAATCTTCATAAATTTTCTCTATTCCCTGTACTATTTTGTACTTACTGATCATATCGCTTCTTTTTCGTCTATCTTCTAGCTTTGGCATATTTAATGCCTATAACCTGAGCATGTTAACCTAAGTGTAGTTACAGGATGAGAGCTATGCTCATGGTGTCCTGTCTTCCCAGTACTCTGGCCATATAAAGCTTTGAAACTACTGACGGTTTTGCCTCTACCACCACCACCTCACCTAACTTGTTCCAACCATCTACCACTCTGTTTGCAAAAAGAAAACGTTCTAATTTTTTGGGGCACCTTTGTTTTCTTAGCTAGAATGTGTGTCCTCTCACACTTGAAGTTGCTGGTTTTAGGAATTCCTCTTTGTCAATTTGGTCGATTCCTGGTAATATTTTGTAAGTGGTAGTCATATCTCGTATTTTTCTTCTAGTTTTGGCACATTTAATGCCTCTCCTCATAAATCTTGTTAATCAGTTCTGGAAGCTATTTGTAGCATGCCATTGCAACTTTCCAGTTTACGGATGATATTCTTGAGATTTGAGCACCATACAGCTGCTGCATATTTCAATTTGGTCTCACAAGTTGTGAACAGTTCTTTAATATTTCACCATCCATGTAATTACAGTAAAAGCAAGTCTGAAGTTGGAAAAGACACATACACTCCTCTCGCATTGTTATAACATTCCATAACATGGCATTTATTATTTTTCTTTGCAATACGTGCAGTTTGCATGGTTCTTCCAATGACCCCATGAGTGGTAATGTAGAAAGATGCCGCACATCTTTCTACAGGAATGTCTGTGACAGATCAGACACAAGCAAAGGGGGTGGCAGAGTGTAATGTAGAGCTTGATGATGGACAGAGTTAGGTTTGTTCAGAGCACGACTGTATTGCAGGGTGATGGCGGGAAGAGCCTGAATTTGTAACCGCTACTTACAAAGGACATTGTCAGAATGTAATGTCATGAGCACCACCACAGTTCAAGCAGCAGAGTATATCTAACACACATTCACGTGTGTAATGGGAACCAGAGCATTTCCCACATTTGATGTCGTTGGTGCAGCCTTTCGAGGTATGGTGAAAACCCTTACATCGAAAGCACCGAGTGTGATGGGGTACTTACACCCCTAATTTATGGAGGAAGCTGACAATTCAAACCCGATCAGGGTAAAATTAACCTAGAAAAGTAAGTAGGGCAGTGCCGGTATCACACAGTTCTCCATTCAGCCTACCCATAAATTTCCTGACACCGAAGACGGGAATGTCAACAGCCTGAAGATGTCTTGATGTCGCCCTCACTAATGTCAACAATATGACGAACCATATATCTCAACAACCAGTCACCCAGTGGTTGTAGTATCCGACCTTGTAACCACAGATTTCAGTAACATCCAAAAAATCCAGGTCCTCCCTGTGAGTGTGGTCCACTGCAATTAAGTTTCACTGTTTATTTGGTCTGATTGCACCTTTATCTTAAAGAACTTGGGAATGGCATAATAGAGGAGACTTTGTGCCCTGCTATTTCCAAAAACACTATCGACAGACATATCGTCATTAAAGGCAATTATGAACTTTCGTAAACCAGAAGAACCCGTCCTATCCCGAGGGAGCGGAGGATGTTGATACTGAAGCTGTATAGGGCTGGGGCAATCGTAGGTATCTCAGGATGTTGGCAGCATTTTGCCTCCAATCTGTTCACCCTACTGTGATGTGAACTGTCCGGAAAACCCCCCTCAGGATCACCCTCTAAGACTGGGAGAGCGTCATGATCGGAATGTGTGCCATATAACAGTGGGTTCAGAAAACCCTCAAAGGTATCTGGAACGTTGGAAGGAGACGCTGAGCGCACTTCCAGCAGTTGCCACGGTCGGCGCCGAGTCAAACCGGCATTTATTCACACTGAATTCCATTTGCCATATGTTGCTCCAATTTGAAGGGCATTACAATAGTCTCCGTCTCCTATCTTCCCCAGTATCTTTGCATCATCCACAAACATGTTCATATAATTCTGTATTCCTTATTCCTTCTTGTAGATCATTTATGTAGACGACGAACATTACTGGTGCAAGAACAGATTCCTGTGGTACTCCGCAACCCGTCCTCGCAAATTTAATAAGTCAATATTGACTTATTAAAAATGTGCATAGGTGACATATTTAACATATATTCCCTTGAAAATCTTCATAGAAAACACCGACCTTACCTAACCTTGTAGTATGTTAAGACAAGCATCTATTGCTTCGTAATTACAATTATTACCTAACCTATATCTATAATAGGTTAAGTAACAATTGTAATTACGAAGCTATAAGATGCTTATTTAACATACTAACAAGGTAGGTAGGGTCGTGTTTCTATGAAGATTTTAAGGGAAACTATTATGTTAAGGTCACCTATGCACGCAATTAATAAGTCAATATTGACTTATGAAATTTGCGAGGACGGGTGTACTCCCTAGTAACACTTATTCAGTCAGATACATTCTCCGTTACTGCCTCTTTCTGTCAGTTAGAAAATTTTCATCCATATCATAAGTCTTCCTGTCACCCTCCTGCATGTTTGTTTCCAAAACAACCTTTTGTGTAGGACCCAACCATCTTCCTGTACACTCTCTGTGGTTCTATCATAAAACTAAGTAGATTTGTTACACAGGATCTTCCTGAGCAAATCCACAAGGGCCGTGACGAGGATTCGAACCTGCGTCCAGGAGCATCCCAGACGCTGCCTCGTCACGGCCCTTGTGATTTGTTCATTTGATGCATCACATTAGGTGATTTCTGTGTGTGTCGGGACCTGTTCAAAAAACCATACTGTCTGACCACTATTATGTTATTACTCTCCAGGGTTCAATCCATTTGGCTTACTATTTTTCTAGCGTTTTGACTACCACGCTTGTTATGAAATGGGCCTATAATTTAGAGGGTCTTCTCGGCTCCCATTTTTATATATTAGAACTATGTTTGCCTTTTTCCAGATATCTGCTAAGATTCCTGTATACAAAGATGTCTGTAATATTAATTGGAGTGGAATGCTTAGCTCAGCTGCACCTTCTCACAGCACCAAAGGTGAAACTCCATATGGCCCAATTGCTATTTTCTTCCCAGCCCCTTGAGTAATTTTTCCACTTCATTTGAGATACCTCTGTGTTCTATGGTGATCTCAGGAATTGCTATTGGGTCCGGCTCATTGAAACCCTCATTTTGTACAAACACACTTTAGAACTCTTTATTTAGTGTTTCACACATTCTTGTCATTCTCATTAAACCTGTTCCTCACTCCCAATCACTGGATTTTATCTTTACATGCAGCTTACATTTTAATGAATTTATAAAAAAGGCCTGGATCTGTTTTATATTTGTCCACTACCCCTTTCTCGAAGTTCCTTTCTGCCCCTCTCTCCTCACTACTGTGTGTGTGTTTCTTGCTTGCATATAGTGCTGGAATGTTTGCAGGTTAGGCCTCTTCATGCAATGTACCCATTTTCTTGTCTTTTCCTCTGCCCCTTCACAATTTCTATTGAACCAGTCCTGTTTTCTGGTTCTGCTTCTCCGTTTTGGCATGAATTTTTGTGCTGCCTTCATATATTTCTCAAAAATTTGGCATATATTTACTTCCTTGCCTAGCAACAATCTGTCCAATTAAACTCTTTAAAGAATTTGCAAAGTTCCCCACAGTGTCCTCTCCTGAAATCAACTGTTTCAATGTTCTCATTCTCTTCTAGATTATATTGCAAAGCATATTTAATTTCCAAGAGGACATGATCATTCTTTCCCAAGGAAGGAAGGTACTGGATGTCAAATCTCTTTCTACCATGGTGAATATTAGATCCAGTATTGACTGAACATCCCCTTCCCTCATTCTTGTGGCCTGCTTGATGTGTTGATACAGGAATGTCTCCAGGATAAGGTTTACAAATCTGCTTGTCCAAATGTCTTCTGTTCTCGTTTCGTAGGCCTCCCAGTACCAAGAATCGTGATTTATCATTATCTACTTTTACTATAATCTCTCATGACCATTATGAGGCCCTCTCATTTATCATCTAGTTCCTCCTTTATTCATGTATTGCTGGTGGGCTGCCGGCATTTACGATTATCAGTTTATCATGCTGATTCCAAACCTGTAATGCCATTATGTCAATTTCTCGAGGGCTGTCGGTTATTAACTCTTGCCTTCAGGTGTTCTTTCACCAGCACAGCCACTCCCCCTCCCTAGTTTTCCTGTTATGTCTCCAAACTGAGTAGCCCCTTGGGAATATGATCTCATTTAAAATATTTTCTTCAAGTTTTGTCTATTAGTGTGACAATATCTGGGTCCTGAGGTGAAATATATCTTTTAGCTTCAGTATTTGTTTATCTAACTCCATCTATGTTGGTATATACAATTTTCAGGAACATGTTCCCTTTCCCCTCTTCTGCTAATGATTTGTGCGCGCGTGTGCATGTATGTACGTATGTATGTACCAGACCCATCCAGGCCCCTCATTTAGTCATTTATATTTCTTGTAATAGTCTCTACAAGGTCTCTCTTCCTTTCAAACTTCATTAGACTTGTTACAAAGACATTAAATACAATGTGGGAAAAATTTAATGCACTCACTGATTGTTCACTTCAGTCATTTAGTGTGTGTAGGTCATGCTGAAGGATACTGCAATCTCTTGCATCATTGATTTGTCCAGAGCTTTTTCACCATCTGCAAATATATGTGTGTTACTCTGTATTCCTTATGGCAGGTCATTAATATAAAATATAAACATCATTGAGCTTAGGACCAATCTGTGTGATACCCATAGGTGGGCACCAGTTCCTCAAGAACTGATGGTCCTAGTCCGTCTCAAAATGAACTGATGGTCTCTGTCAGTCATTTTACAAGATGAGAATTATAATCAACTCGGTCCTGAGTCCTAGCATTAAAGTGAAATAATTAATTGAAATTACATATGCATTTGAAGACATTATAAATCATTAATACTACATTTAAGTTAAATTTAAATTCCAAATACTGTAATACAAAATATAATGAAACCAAGAAAAAATAAATTGAATACTTCAGTTTCCCCTTTAAACTTTACCCATAAACATGCTACTGCTGCTTGGTTTTCAAGACTCTAAATCTGGTGCTTATGCTACGCTTGCTGAGCTCGACATCTTGCTACTACTGGCATGCCTTATCAGCAGGGTGCCGCCTTAGGAACACTAACTCATCCACGGACTCGTATGGCTGTTCCTTTGTAAATAACAATGGTCAACACCCGGCAGGGGGACCAGGGACCAGCTGCCACAACTTAAATTTTTTATAAATTTTTGTAACTACCAAACTTTCTAACTAAATGGCTGGTCAGTTAGGGACACCCCTGATCAATTTAAGCAAGATCTCTGGACTTCAGTATGGAAGGCTCTGGTGACTGGATCTTACAGCACATTGTTGTGTGTGTGTGTGTATATGCTTACATAACTGTACGTATGAGTATGCGCACTTGATGAATACAAGATTCAATTGCAGAAAATATAATTATTACTTAAGGAAAAGTTTTTTTTTTTTTTTTTTTTAACAAATTTGTCAGATTATTAAATTCAACTTTAAATAATAATCCTTGCCACTGTTTTCCCAGATGTATGTACAAACAATCTTGATACTTGTATTATTTCTCTTGCAGGTAGACTATAATAAAATTGCATTGTGCGTATCTATAAAAATTATAAATGTTTCATAAAACATGTATCCCAGATGGTCAGTAAAACATGTAACATGATGCAAAAATAAAATAAGTGTTTAAGCTGAATTTTAAGCACCTTCATACACAGATTCCCATTTACTAGGTTTTATTTCCAGTATTTATCATAGCAATCATTATAGTTATGACTGGCTCAAACGAATTTAATTGTGAATTAAAAATTGAGAAACGTGCAGCATAAAATTAATGGTGAAATGTATTAACAGCTAAAACTTGGAATGATTAAACTTCCATTATGCAATATATAAATTGTATAATTTATACATAATATTTTATTAGTTTGACTGTCCAAGGTATAAGGGCTGACTCTTGAGGCTAGCCTTGCCCAACTGTTTAAAATGACAGCCAGGAGATATGGGAATCATAGGCCTCGATACCACCCTTTAAGATGTACTATACTGGCATGTATAGCAATCTCCTATTTGATGAAAAGTTGTAACAACATTGTAATTGTGTTGTGCATGATGAACGGCTGAAAACTAATGGAGTTTATTCTCCATTTCACCCTTCATAGGGGGTTGCACTAGGAGCTGATCTTATTAAAGAGGGACAACGGGGGCCAACCCCAACCTGCCTATGACAGTCATTACAGTTTAACCATTCCATGACGGACAGTTTAACCATTAAATAGCACAATTGTTAAGTGCTGTCTTAAGAACTACAAAACATTATACATGCTATTTCACCCAAGTCTGACTGTTAGCTTACCAGATTCATAATTATGTAACTGAGCCTTTCTGGGACCTCCCATTTTACTCATTCCCCCCCCCCCCACCACCACCACCACAGAAACATGCTGCCCAAGAACTACAGGATAGGCACACATTAACTAAGCAAGTACCTTTTGGACAAAAGGCAATGGGGAAATACCTGGGTCTCCATGCACAGAAAACACAATAGATGGCAAAGCACAGTTCATGGTCGGTTTTTTTCTCTGGCACCGCCACAGCAGGCAGAAGGAAGCAGAAGCTATCCACACCTACCCAGGCACAGCAAACAAGAGCCCCGTCGCCATGTCAAACCCATACACATGAGGAGGATGCTCTTCTGTAGTATCCAAAAATATAAAGTACAGTTCTGAAGTTTTGATTTACTTTATGCTGTTCTGTAGTATACAGAACTGAAGTTCCAATTTCATATATAATATTCTGTAAACACAGTATTTTACAACCCATCCTCCTGTTTAGATAATACTTTTTCTGTAAACCATTGTACATACATATACATAATGTACAATTAGATAGTAGAATTTGGTACTATTGCTTTATAGTCCAAAAAAAAATAGAAAATAAAGCTAAAAACCAAACAAATATTCCTCAGCCTAGTATAGCACATACATGTACTATATTAGGCCTAGGAAGGTTAGGTTATGTAAGTTTTTTTTTTTACATCAGTAAAAAACTTTTCAGGTTTGTCCAAATTCAACAGTACCGATTTCTGCTTTCAAATTACCTTTCATGTCAATATATGTACGAAGGTCCTCATCATTACTACAATACAGCCCATCAGAGGCTGTAATATAGTATCCAATAAGGTGTAACTACAAAAATTATCTAATTACCTATTTTTTTTTTAATGCTCTATCAGAAAGTTTTACATACAAAGTACTTGAGGGTTGTGTAATATTTCATAGTTTATAGTTATTTTATAGTCAGTCACGTGGAACGCGGTTGCAAACTAGCAGAGTGCATTTAGCCAATGGCTATGAATCAAGAAGACAAATTAAGTGGGAAAACCAATGAAAATTGATTCTTTAAAAACTTTACTTTTCTCCTGAATGCAATACAATATGAATATAAATATGCTTGACCATTTAATCTAGTGGTAAGTGATATCAAACAGGCTAGTAATGATACAAGATATCTAAAACTTTTAATACTAATATATGGTATACACTTTGTAAAAATCTTGTATTTATCCCACAAAAGTTGCATATCTCAGAGGGTTCAGAGACAAAACATCACAGTACAAATTTTCCTAACCCCATAGCTGCTGAACTCCCCACCATCACAAATTATCTCTGATGCCGAAAATCTACTTCACGAATAAAAGCTTTGATCAAATGATAAAATAAACATATTTAATATAAAACTAGACCACTTGCAGAGATATGTAAAACTATAATTTTAAAAATTTACATTCGTGATCTAGAGCCAATTCACACATCGTCTGCAAACCCATGGGCACAAGAGATAATTACTTTAATCACAAATGTACCAAACATCTTCAGTGGATGCTTAAGCAAATAAGAACTTAATTAGCTTAACAATGGGGGCCTGCAACTAGGGGATTACCTACTTCAATATTGGACCAGAGTACTGTAAAGGTTAATGGTGGCAATGTGGCAAGTTTGTACAATAAGTGGAGTTACAAATGTGACAATATACCCTGTCATGCTCATTTTTAACAAATGCATTTACTTCCAGTTTCTATTGTATCTACAGAATACTTAACCCAAGTATAATTTAACTTAAATACTTAAACCCATTATCTTCTATGGAATTTGTTACACCTTAAGATCATTTATAAATAATTGAGCTACTAAACCATGTGATCCACTTTAACACCACAATCTACAACTTTTTCATTGTAAGAACTTTTCAACAAAGAACAAAACCTGAGAATCAACGAATACAACTATGAATAACTATTATTTGTGGTAAAGCCAAATGAAGCTGGTAAGATACACCCACAGAACTCTAGGTTAAAATCATAATTTAAAGCAATAAATAATAATCTAGACAAAGCTGTCTTAATATTATGCAAATTCATCTCATTCTGTCTTCTTTTTTTCAAGAATTCTAGGTTACAAATAAATACTAATGCACAGTGTTGAATCCAAGATTAAAAACGTTAAATTAAATTTTTGTCTTGATGGTAAAGTGATGTAGTTAGTGGGTATAGTAATGCGCAGGCAACCTGGCAGTCTGGGATTCAAATCCCCACTCGGAGGGTGTGTCAATACCATTCAGTTTGCGTTAAAATTACACTGACCAAATACACAAAATAGAAAAAATAATTAAAACTTTAATTTTTTTTTTTATATATGATGGAGATTCGGTTAAGGTGAGACGTGTTACATTCACGTCATATCTTGTGTCACGTGGGCTTCAAAGCCCACTAGGGTAGCACCCGAGCTCTTTTAAACATTAAAGTGCGGTTATCATTGTGTGTGTTAATCCCCAAAGTAATGCGGTTATCATCATATGTTAATTTGGTATCGTCTGGATTCATTCAAATGATGTAAACATGGTTATAATGTTGGAGTAAGCCTGGACCCATGAAAAAATTCCACAATAGTTTTTAATTAATTAATATGCAATGAAGTTATCGTATACTAGTACCAGCAGCATGTAATTATCGTGACATCACAATTTGGTCTTTCCCGCCGGTATTTGATTCTACTTTTGGACACTGCCAGACAGAATAACAGCAAAATAGTGGACTGCAACACACTTTCTTTGAGCTGTGCCAGGATCAGATTTATGTGCAATATAGATGTACATATTATATTGTAGGCCTATATACCGTACTCAGTCACTGTTTTTATCAATTATGTGTAGATAAAATTATTCCACACACTGTAAACTAGAGTGAATCAGTAAACATATAAACCATATAACATGAACATCACAGCTCTCACCCCTACATGACGAGTCAGTATATTGCATCCCTACAAGTAGACTGGATGTGAAAAAAAAACACAGTTGAATGTAATGACATGACATTTTCTGGGTGAGCCCCGGAGGCTCCCTGAAGCTATCAAACTGACATGTGCCATATTAATTTGGTGCCATCAGTACTTGGAGTTTGAGGGCCTACTGGGGACCACAAACCAGAACCTGGCCCCCTCAGAGGCGCAGAGAACAATGGCCATATGAGCTCTCTACATTTAGAGGTTGTCATGTATGCCATCAACCCGGGATACCTTCAGAAAGGTAGGCAAACCATTATAAACCTCTAACTGGCTAAAATTGCAACCTATGTCCAAACAGAGCCAAAGAACTCCCCCAATAGAAAATGAAACAAGCAACCCGTCATACAACTACCACGCCCGCTCATTAGTGCCTCATTAGAGGGGGGGACCTCACAGAGGCAAGCAAGCTGCACAACCTCCAGTTCAAAGAATGATGAAAACCACCAACTGGTGGGAGGGAGGGTGTCAGGGAGCCTCCGGGGCTCCCCAAGAAAAAGTAATTTCATTATATTCAATGCTGGTTTTTCGAGGAGAGCCCTGTTGGCTCCCTGGAAAGCTATCTACCCACAGATAAGTAAAAGCAGGGACTTACCCGGGAGACGGCAGCACTGCAGGTCTCACAACAAAGACGAGACAACTGGCCAAGGCAACACAAGGCCGCAGAGAGCCTGGGACGTTAACAAGATATCTGGCGGCCAGGACCCTCTTCAATTTTCAAAACCCCCCGTGCCCAAATATCGACGCTGGTAATATGTCCTAAGACGGCAGCCAGAGCTGCATACTTCCTCACATCATGAGCACGAGGGTAGACTGCAGGCTGGTTAGCCTTGATAACTCTGAAGACTACCTGAGAAACACGAGCCCTAGAACAGGATACCAGGGAAACCAGGTTCACGCAGAGCGCATCTACTGTCGCTGAACCAGTAGCGCACAGATAGCTACATAAGGCCGCAAACAGAGACAAAACATGATGCTCCCCCAGCCTAACCAACCAAGTATCAACAACTCGAGGAACCCTCCGGAAACCAGCAATCTCATTCTTCGCCAGAAAAGAAGGAGAAGGCTGCAAACAAACAAAACAGTCCCCAGGGCCAAAAGAGCAGAAACCCCTGTGCCAGCGAAGAGCATGAAGCTCCCCCACCTGGTGCCCAGCCCAGAGGCTAAAACCAACAAAAACAAACCCTTGAGAAAACAATCCCGGACCGAAGGGGACACTACAAACCGAGGAGAAGAGAGAAATGAGAGCACCCAGTCCAAAGACCAAGAGGGCTCGAGCGGCGCACAAGCAGGCCAAAGGTGAAAAAAACATAATAGCATGTGAAGAGGTCCACCTGCGGGCACCCGAACATCCGACAAAGCCAGTGGAAGGAGGCGGTGTCGACCGTCCACTCTGTGGAAAGAGGAATGAAGTGAGACGGGCCATCCACCAGGATGTTGGACATGCCCTGAATGTGACCGACGCGGAGACTTAAACCCCGAGAACTCGGCAGAAGAGCTGACCAAAGCGACCAGCCCCAAAGAGCCACAGATCACAGAGACCCTCCTCGGTTGAGACAATGAACCACAGGAGAGCAATCCGAATGTAGCCGAATCACCGAGCCTCAAGGCAACCAAATCCGCTGAAGCGCCTGCCACACAGCCGCAAACTTCCGCACCAAACCAGGGTTTTACACAACTCCGCCCTGCACTCGAGCTATGTCAATAGGCCGTTCTCCCTCTTTGCCCTTACATCATTACCAGGGTGTAAAACCCTGGTTTGTGCCTCGGAGCACATTACACAAGACTCAGGGTCGCAAGTGTCACCAACCCAATAGGCAGGAAGACGGAGGCATTATGGATGATCGTCACCACGAGGAAAAGCCAACGAACACCCCTTGGCATTAAATGAGGCGAGACAGGGCTCCGATGTCCATGATACCATGATGTCCTATGGGGATATCCAGGAACTGTAGGATACGTAAGCCCTACAAGAAGCCCAGAGTCTGTAGGGTACCAAAGCCCTACGGGATGCCCAGGCACTGGGGCACTGTTACTAAGCTGGTAAGCCCTGTCTGCTGCAGGCAAACTGGCAACAGGTGTTGCGTGAAACCTTGGGGCAATAGAGGAGGAATACCAAACAGAACCTAGGTGATCCTAATGAGAAGCAAGGCAGACCTCCTCTGCCAAGGAAGCAAAAAATGCACTAAAAAACAAATAACAAAGAGCCCCGAAGTCACACACACAGACTGCGAGGACAAGAAAAACATTGGTGGCTGCTGAATGCAAGCTGCACTGGCTGCAGTGTGCCCCACCCAGCACAAACCCACTCTCTACCCAGGGCAAGAAAGGAAGCCCAAGACCCCCGGCAAACCCCAAGAGAGAGAACACCACCAAGCGATGAAAACCTCTAACAAGAGTGAGACCCGAACAACCCAGGGAAGGTAACCCTGAATCGCAAGGAAGTACTACCGGGTACCTAGGGAAGGAAACCCTAGGTGCATGCAACACAGTAGACTTGTAGGAACACTTGGCCACTACACACAAAGCCGGCAAAGCAAAGCCAGACAAAGCTTGAGGCCAGAGAGGACCTCTGACACCTGGCACATTAGTCAACAAACTGGGGGGTGGTACGGCTTGCTCGCCTGTGCAGGGTCCCCCCCTTACCCTGTCGGGGGAGGGTGAGGCGCTAACGAGCAGGCACGCTCGTTGGACGACGTGTTGCTTGTTTCACTGTTTTCTATCGGGGGGAGTTCTTTGGATCTGTTCAGACGTAGGTTGCAATTTTATCAGTTAGAGGTTTGTAATGATTCGTCTATCTTTCTGGAGGTATCCCCAGTCGATGGCAGACACAAACATTAAATGTAGAACTCATATGGCCATTGCTCCTTGCGCCTATCTGAGGGGAACAGGTTCTGGCTCGTGGTCCCCCGTAGGCACTCAAACTCCAAGGATTGATGGCACCAAACCAGTATGGCACATGTCAGTTTAATAGCTTTAGGGAGCCAACTGAAATCCCCTCAGAAAAATCAGAATTTTTGCAAAAAAATTTATAATTTTGCAAGAAACTATTATTATTATTTTTGGTGCACAGGCTGAGTGGCACCTTTATGATAGCCACACGCCAAGGGTAAAAGTGGTTTCTGATTGGTCAACAAGCCAACTTTTGAAAACATGGTTAGCTGTCATGACAACAAGGTTAACATGCTCGCCACCCAGCTGCAAATACTAAATTACCACAAGACTTCAATAATAAAAATAATATAATTAATAATACAGATTTATTATTACTCAATATTAATAATAAATGATATTAGATAAATAATTTTTGTGTACTAAAAGGTTAACAATCAAGGGAATGAAGTCTCTGAACAGTGTTTTTTTTCCGGCCAAATTGATAAATCTTCCAATTTGCGTTTCTCACTATGAAATTTCTGATTACATAGTGGAGAGGTGGGCTTTGACAATGGCAAACACTCTTTTGAAGTTGGCTCACCTGCTTCCTTTTCTTTTATGACTACATCACCTGCCATTTGTTCTGCTCCATTTCCTACTTCCTTTACTTCTAAATCCCTTCCATTTCCTTCAAATTTATCATCTGCCACTTTTCCTTCATCTGTTTCATAATTATTATCATCATTATCATCCAAGCACACCACCTCACTATCATCTGCTTCAGTATTGAGATATTCCATTTCCTCACTGTCAACAAGTGGAACATCTGAAATATAAAGAGAAACTTATAGTAACTTGGAAACTAAGGGAAAAGGTACCGTAAAAATGGAGAAAATGTTAACCATAAGTCACTCTCCATAGTCTCTACAACATGGTGAATGGGCTGAGCTTCATGTAACATTGAACTAATCTGAACAAGGCTTTAATTAGGAAAATAAATAATTTAAATAAAAACAATAGTTCAAAGGCCAAGATACAACTAAATGCAGACTATAATCAGGGAACTGCTTTCAGTGTAAGGTCAATCTTTATCAAATACGAAATATTATTACACTGCGAATTATTAACTAATACTGACTATAGTCTGTACAGTATTTGTTATGGTGGATTTGTACTTGCCTAAATATGCTTTAGGTTTATTAAGAAGATATTTCACTATACCACTCTCCTTCCTGTTAAGTCAAAAACTGTATAGGCATTATAGTCGATGCTCACCCAATCAATTTTTTTTTTACTAGGGAAAAAGGATTTTACTGGGGTTTGAAAAATCAAACAAAATCCTTAATGCAATGAACTGACCTTGCCCAATATACACGTACTGGTAGTCCATTCAAGCGAGTTCATACTGAACATGCACATAATCACTGGAACATGTACCACCTTGTAACCAAAAGATGGTTATTTCTTGATGCGAAAGACTACAATATGCTCACCTTCTTCAGAAAAGTCTACTTCCTCATCAAAGCAGACACTGGCCAACACATTCTTCAGATCATCATCAGTGATATCACCATCATCATCATACAGTAACTTGTTCTCCTGGATATTTTGTACCTCTATTTCCTCATCTAACAATACTAAATCATAATCTTCATCTTCATCTTCCTCATCATCATCTGCTTCAACATCATCTATGTCGTCATCTGCATCATCGTCAATTTCTTGGTCTTCCTCGCCCTCGATGCCCTCTTTGAGTTCCTCTTTCCCCACATTGACCACCTCCTGGTTTGTATCTATTTCCTCTTTGTCATTATCTTCCTTAGAACTTTTCTTGTTCTTCTCAATATTTTTATCTGTGTTTTCTCTTGCTTCTGCATCTTTGTCAACAAACTCCTGAAAAATCTGAATGGAAAATGCAGAGAATATTTATAACATAGTTAGAATGAACAGTTAAATGATGAGAGCTAAGTAATAATATTTACTCTATTAATGTGGTATAATCAATAATTGACATCAAAATTGCTATCTATGAGAAAATTATTATGTACAGCATGACTAACAGAAATCTGTAGCACAAAATATATAGCAACAATCTTAAATATTTAAAATCTAATAAATACCAGAAATTAGTAAGATTCGGAGAGAATCATGATCATGTAGTTGGGAGAAGAACCTGGAAAGTTTAAGTATTTTCATAAATTTACTAAAGCTCTCACTTAAGCTCGCACATACAGCTTTATATATTTATTATATATGGTTGTTTTTGTTTGCTTAATGGGAAATGTCTGAATAAAGATTTTTGTTCATTACAGACTTTTTCTGGAAATGAATGGGATGTTGTTCGTGAAAGTTTTTGCTCTTTTTCTAATTTATAACATTGATAGGCTCAGGCAAGTCCGAGATGCTCGGTGTAATTTCCTAATACAGCACTAGGCAGCCCCAGTGCTATTAGCTTGGGGAGCTAGTGAGGGGGCCCTCCCAGAAACAAGACAGGAATAGGTGGAGAGAGAGCACTGCTTGAAGGAGTGATAATGCAGACCTTTATGTACAGACAGGAGACACTGGTATAGCATGAATGCACATATTCAAGAATTAGAGCAGTAGATATGAGCAATCTCAGAATAATGTGTTGTGTTAGGAGAAAATGTGTGGCATAAGGCCTGAAAATATTAAGGAATGTTGTGAGCAAGTGTCAATGACTCAAGCATACTGAATATCTGTTAATACTATATATATGACAATTTGCAATGTGGACTGTACACCTGGTTTTATGAAATTATAAGGGTGCTCTTCCTCCTCATTCCTACCTTTCTCACACTCCTCTTCCGAGTCACTGTGAACCTCTGTGGGCACTGCGGTACAACTGCCATGCTTCCCTCACCGCTCAATTCTCGGTAACCATTGCACTAAGTAACTCCTTACCTCGACTAATTACATTACATGCTATCTAATAATGGAGGGTATGCTTTAGGTGTGTATTTTATTTATGAAATGAAAATATGTGAAAAAAATAATTACATCCCACCAACTTTAAATCACCATCTTTAAGAGATAAGCCTTTGGATCAGGATCAAATCAGCGACCTGTGTCATTCCAGATCCCACCATTTTGCTCCAAAGGTTTTCTCACAGATTTAGTATGTTATTGCAATCTCATTGTGTATCACCTTCTCTAGTTTATCCTTAGCTATACTTTCGTTTTCGGTCAATTGCTGATTTAGATCTTCATCTTTTATAGCAGGATCTTCAACATCATCATCCGCATAAGAGTATATGTTGTACAAGTCATCGCTCTCCCTCCGTTCTTTCAACATCCTTCCCACATCACGAAATATTTCTTGGGCTGAAAAGTATGAATTATTAATTGTTGTTTTGTGTATGTTAAATGTTTATCATCACTTTTTTTAATTTCTTACTTTATCATGCACCCTATACCCATCCCATGAATAGCAGTGGAAAGGGTTACAGAGGTACATAATTGGTTCAGGAACTGAACAATATAGTTCATTTAGCTAAGCAAGTGACAATCAGAAAACAAACTTCCATTTTAAAAGTGAAATTTTACACAATATTGCAATTTTACATATAGTTCTGCACATGGAGTCCTGAATGAAGATACAACACCTAAACCTATCATTAAGTTGGAGGACATGTAAACAGGCAATATTATTTTAATTTAGTTCAGTATAAAGAACATCAGTCCACCAATTCTTGACATACATAAGTCAGGTATGCTGGATGCTCAACAACCACAGTAGAAGTGACAGGCAAGGAAGTCTGAAATTTGACACAGGTGTCAAAGATCAGATACTCATAAATTTTGTCATAAATGTACGGGGGAGTCAGTGATCATCCCATCAGGAAAGATGTACAGCAGCCTGTACAGTATCATGAAGCACTGTCATACAATGAGACTGCGGCCTAATAGGCATGCTGCATAAAAGGATGGCTCGGTCAGCGCAGAGGTCCAACACCACCAAATGACAGACACCCAAAGGTGAAAAGATCCCTGAACCTAACAGGCAGAATGATAAGAGGTAAGAGGAAGGATCATGGGGTGTACAAAAACACAGAATCACATCTGTAAAGCTGCAAGCACCTAAATCTGCCACCATATTAGAAGCCTTGATTATCTGGCTGCCAGCAAGGATGAGGAAAACAGATTTTCAGGAAGCAGAGGGGTATTAGCTGCATAAACCATTATGCAAACGGAACAGGTAATTTCTGGTGGAGCAAGGAAAATGCACACCAACCACAAAGAAGATAACTCTGCACAAGTTTGAAGCGAAATAGCACACAAGTAAACATGCAATGTGGGTGGAACTAAACATAATTGGGAAGCATAAATTGAACAAAAAACTAAATAATGGCCACTGGAATAAGTACAGTTCCAGGAATAGCCAAAACTATTTAGCTGAAAGGAGCAGCTCTCTGGTCCCAGCAGAGGAGTGCAACCTTAACTGAACCAGGAGAGTCAGTGAGGAAGGTTGCTGGCTAAGAATGCAGGCAACCTGAGCTGTAATCTGGTGGTAGTCCGGTGCATTAAGTTAAGGGTTGTTCACCCATGGTAATGATCATTTTCCTTGTTTGCTTCGGGTTTTACTTCTATCCTCAAACTGTAGCTTCTTTTGTTTTGCTCAACCTTTCTGGCATGTTTTTCTTGGCTTTGGGTAAATTTCTGGTCCTGGATCCCAGTAAGTCAACATGGGTCTGAGACTTGGTGCAGTTCTTAAGACTCGCCTACACCAGTTCAATAAGCTTTGGGACGAGACTTCCCAGAAACTGCAAAATCACCAGAAATCTAAATTTTAAGCTAAACCCAAAACAAGTCATGAGTGACACTCTGTACAGTGCCAGGGCACTCCAGATTTTGGGGATTATGCTGTACTGTATCTTATATCTTGTTTATGCTTTGCCATAATCACTAGTATTATTCATAGAATCTGAGTAATATGGAAAACAGTAAAATGTAAATACAGTACACTATTTTTTAACCAGATTTCATTTTATGAAGCTTCTGCAATTCATTCATCCCTTTCTTATTTCTCACAAACAATCACAGGAAAACACTTTATATTATTTTTTCCTGCTGAATGACTGGTCTGATATTTCTTAACACTTTCGCGTTCCACCGACTGAAAAGTTCGTCACTCATTTTTCTCCCGATTCCTCACCAACGACGCAGCGCTGAGTCACTCATTAAAATATTTGTTAAAAATTTAAATTTTATCAGATCAATCTGGTTGTGGTTTTAAAATGAGCGCCTTTAAATTGCGCACAATTTAGCACCCATATGTCTCTTGAGCAGGACATATATTTATCTCTTGAATGCACCTCAAGCGGCATTGGAAAACAAATATTTCTATAAAATCCAATTCTTATCCGATCGACTTGGGGATAATTTCAGCATGTTTACCATTAAATTTTCGTTTTTTCTAATAGTCACATAGCCTATTATAGAGAACGGAGTTAGCTTGTATCTTCGTGGTAAAACTATTGTAAAATGTTGACATGACGAGTGTAATCGACGAAGTTTTTTTATTTGGTGCCGGTCACACGCATCCTTGTGTGACATTTTATACATATGCTCTTCTAGAACATTCTATTGCGAACATATTGGTACAAAAATTACGTACGTACATCGAAAATTGAGGTCAGGACAGTGAAAATAATAAAACTTTTCAAAAGGTGTTTCGCCGATCTGCCGTCGGGTAGAGGTAATACTTCAGCCACTTCCCACACTCTTGCTAGTGGGCCGCGATCATGATTCTACATTTATATGCATATGTCCGTGAAGGGAATTTTATTGCGGTCACAGTGATGCCAAAATTAACGACGTAGCACAATTCTGGGATTGACAAACATGAAAAGTTCATAAACATTTCAGCGCTGTTTGACGCTCACGGCTAACGACCGCCATAGTTTCTTATTTGGTGTGGTTCTCATGTCAGGTTTGGTGAAAATGTAGGTATATATTCTTCTAGAGCATTCACTGGCGAACACATTGATACCAAATTTAAATACATACCGCGAAAATTAAGCTCACCACCCTGAAAAGTTTATAAAAATTTTTTGCTGACGCGCCGTAGGCCCACACGTCGGGATCACTTAGGGGGTATAGTGGGCCTATTCACGGGGAACGCGAAAGTGTTAAATTCATTGTATTTGGTAATTTGGAATATATTCACTAGAATGCCATTGTTTGCTATGATTACTATAAATAAATATATATTTTCTGATTATTTAGTCTTTTTTTCAGTCTTGCCATTTATCTTACACCACATAATATGGTGGTCTGAAATCTAATCTTAATCTTGCACATCCTGCATACTGCTCAAAGTGGGAACCTTGCTGTTTACCTTGTGCTGTCTCACATGGTAACCTCGCTACTAACATTACTCACAAAGACATGAAAAAGAAAGAAGCTTTTTCATTAACTTTCGATACCTCATTTTCTACACATACTGAAGTACTGTGGTAACCCTATCACAACTTACTAACAAAACCATGCAACATACCCTGCACTAATTCCAGTTTATATGAATATATTCTATGTTCTGACCCTACAATTTTCCTTTCCTCATGATATCTCTCACCTGCTCTTAAAAGCAACAACTTGTACACATACCCTGAACTCTGACAGTTTCTGGTCTCAAAGGCAGGCTGCTCTGTTTTGTAACCTTCTTTAAAAGGTTCAAGATGTCCACATAATCTGGAAACTCTTTAGTTTTGTTCACCCATGCCGTAATTCTCTTATTAACTTCTGACCACCGTGATCCTGCAAAATAATGAAACATATCAGCTTGATTTTTAATAATAAACCATTTATAATAAAATCTATTTAACAGCAAGCACATTGTTGTGAGGCAAATGGACAAAACAAAAATAATGAAATATAGATACTTAGCAAGATGAATTTTTATTGGATGATGTCTCACTCGTGTTATTTGATAGTGTCGGAGCTCTAGAGTACAACAAAGTTCCAGTCACAAATTTTCCATCACACAGTGTCATGTTTCTCAAGTTATGAATACTATGTATGATTATTTCCTCTGGTAACATCCTCCAGGGAATGCCTGTCATATATACTACTTGGTTTGGACAGTAGCACATGGTATAGAAGATCATATATAGTCTGGAGGCCTGGTTGAGGACCGGGCCGCAGGGACGTTGAGCCCCAAAATCATTGCAAGGTATAATTGATTGGACAATTGGCCATCTGGATGAAAACAACAGGTACTGCTAAATAGAATTGTATTAGGTTGGGTAGGTATGATAAGTGGAGTGCCACAGGGGCCAGTCTAAGGACAAATTTTGTACTTGATGTTGGCCTAAGATAAACAATATAAAAATTTACCAATGTTATTCAACTGGAGTGACATTAAAGGCCAACTGAAACAACTTAATAATAGTCTGACAGAGAAGACGAGTATTAATGCTTCCTCCTCTTGTATAATTCTCTAGTATGTCCTACATTAAAATACTGTATGTACAGTATATGGTTTTGGTAACCTTACTCGAGAAGATATTGTGCTGCCAAATAAGGTGTGACTAACAAAAATCAGTCTTCATATCAATATTATCTCAAAACTTAATTGAAAAATTGACTTTAGTTAAATATACAAATTTTTACTTCCTGCCAATATGCATCCTAATTACCTGGCCGTACACATGGTTATATGGAAGGGTGATTACTGAATGATGGGGTTTGTTCAATAATACTGTTAAGGCTAACACTATATCTAGCTCCACACTTATTGCCACTAAACACTGACCTCGTGATTCCATTCCTGTACTGCCAGCCAAATTACTCATATCAAACAGATTACCATTGTTAGTTGCAGATCAACAGTGACAAAATTATATGAAGATATGCATGCTGCAATGCACTTTTTACTGCAAAAAAAAAAATGTTGCTTTCAATTACATTTATATTTATACACTTTTACAGAGCCTACATAGTTACTGAATCTGTGATTGTGGATTACTACAGGTGGTAAACCTTTCTGGTTGCAAGAATGGTAACAGCAAGTCAGTGATGTTAACCCTTAGACAACGCCTATGGAGAAATGGCCATGCCCCCCTATGCACAATTCCAAAAATGCATAAATTTTTCATTATAGAATTATTAATTTGAATGCAGACTATAAGAAAAACACGAAACAAGTTAATATTTATCATTTCGCTGGGTGGAAACGCTCTATAAGTCTGCATCTGGCACTTGTCAACGTCTGGTGCTTGATTTTGCCGACACTTCCCGATTTATTCTCCGATATTTTACCGATTGTTTTATCACTTGTTTTTCTTTATTTACATCCACAGAGAACATTGTTATCCATATTTGCATCACACATGTAAAACCCAGACAATAATTGTTTAAATCACCATATAATGGTGACCACATTCCCCTAGTAACATTCATTACAATAACTGCATTTGTACCAAGAAATGGTAGCAGGATTTTTCATGGGTCAAAGTAAACTCCATTACATTCACATAGTCCTATCATATCCAGATTTGTATCACAGGCAAAACCCAGACAATTTCTTAAATCTTCAAATAATTATACAGTAACTGCATTACCCTGTAAATCAACAATAAACGATAACTGCCATCTGAGGGATAAGTAGGTCTTGGGAAGAATTTAAATATTTATTAGAGAACTTTCTGTGGCCACTCTTGGCTGGATGTAGTGTTGCAAAATGTCACCCTTCCCTGACTGTCATGATTAAGGGAAGTGGAACTGGCATTGATCTTGTCCTAGGGACCAATCAAATGAAATAACTCAGAAAAGGATATTTATGAAAAGGTAAACCACAAAATATATCATATACCAGGAATACTTAACAACAAAACTACCGTACCTTGATACCGGAACTTTCTTTCAATCGGACGACCTGTGGCAGGTGAGCACTGAGCAATTTTGCAGTAGTAATCGTGTAGTTTGGTGAACTGTCTTTTTAGTCTGAAAAAGAAAATTATCATTATTACCCCATGTTCTACTTTTATAAGGTAGGTAAGCACTAACCCAGGTAAAATATGGAAGCAATATAGTGAAAGTTTATAGATACAGTATTAATAAATATCACCTATCCATTCATTATATCCCAAGTATGAAGCAACATACATAAATAAGCATCACCACACTACAGCATTCATCTACTAACAGCACAATACTACACAAGAGCAGTTGAGCAAATATAATATTTATTTAACCATTGAAACATATGTGAAAGGCATCAGCACTTTCAATGCAATATAATCCTTATCTGCTAAAAGTGAATTTTTAGCAAATGCCTTAAGAAAAATGTAAAAAATTCCTTATTGTGTACTGTTCATCCAGACATCTTGCCTCCAGAACAGGAATTTGGGCAAGGTAAGAAATCATAGCTCCATTCAATACATTCTATCTTGTTTTCCTTCTTTCCTCTTCCTTTCCCTTCCTAAGAATAGGCTCTCCTAGGCTGAGAGCTAATCACTCCGTCCTTCCACTTGATTGGTTCGGACTCTAAGCAGTTAGCCCTCAGTGACTTATTCCCCTATTTCCTATGTGTGGAAGGTGGTGCGACAGAAGGTCCCCTAAGATAGCCTAACCCTACTATAAGGGTGAACAGATGCCAAAATCAAGTAGCCCCCCAGATTTTACAGATAACCACATGGGCCACTGGACTGTTCCACTCAATTTGTTGAAATAGCAAAGTTAGAAGAGTTAGAGAAAGTGGGGAAGATAAGTCTTATAATTCAGATTTTACATGTACTCTGTACTAGGCTGTGACGTTTGATGGGCTACTCCTCGTGGGACCAAGCATGGGCAAACAGAGCCAGCCCCTCCCCCCTAGCACCACATTAACGGGGCGACCCGCGAAAGGGCTGGTGCCCCTTCCGAGAAGCCGACTTATGTGCAGAGTGAAGATGAAGACGGCTCCTGTGAAGGCACCGGCTCAGAAGCTGGCACCAAGGGCCCACCTCGACCTGTCAAAACCCAGGAGAACGCCCACCCCGGATCACCAACAAATCAGAAAGAGGAAGGCAACTAGCAGAAGCCGCCTGTAAAAACCAAGAAACTATCATGTCCAAAAACAACAACGAACAGATGAACAGAAATGAGACAAAAACTTAAGAGCCAGGGCCCAAGCAGAGTCAAAAGAGAGAGGGAGAATGGTCTGCCGACACACAAGGGAGAGGCAAATAAACACTGTGCACCTATGGCAATTCCCAGTAGGCAGACTTCCATGTGACTGAAGCCCCAGACTAATATAGCATATATCAGTCCAATAGTTCCTGGAAACTGACAGGGCTCTTCACAAAAAACTTTATTTTCATTATCTTGAAAGGTGAAAATAGAATTTATGGTAGAAGAATTCAAATAAATGAAAGGGTATATCAATGGGGAATACTAATACTGCTAAAATATACACACCTGTATGCAAAATAGAACACTAAACAATATACAGTACACAAATCGACTAAGTTTATATTCGGAAAAAACCTGGATAAATACTGGCTTGGAAATAGTTTTTTTGAATTACGAAACAAATTACAGTATCGAGTAACATAAGACATGGGATTACTGAATTGTTTCAAGTGTAGGTTAGACATACAGTAGTACATGTGTGTGAGAGTTCTGGCAATAGACGTTGTAATTTTCTAAAATTTTATGTAACCTAATTCTATGATTGTAATTACCCAAGTGTAGTTACAGGATGAGTTTTACGTTCATTGTTTCCTGTCTTCCCAGTACTCTGTCTTATAGCACTTTGAAACTACTGACGGTTTTGGACTCCACATTCTCACTTAGCGTGTTCCAACAGTCTACCACTCTGTTTGCAAAAGAAAACCTTCTCATTTTTTTGGCACCGTTGTTTCCTAAGCTTGAATCTGTGTCTTCTTGTTCATGATGTTGCTGGTTCAGGAATTCCTCTTTGTCAATTGGGTCGGTTCCTGATAGTAACCTGTCAGAGGTGATATGATCACCACTTACTTTTTCTTCTACTAGTTTTGGCATGTTTAACACCTCTCGCCTCTTCTTGTAATTTGTTTTTTCAATTCCAGAAGCTATTTTGTAGCATGCCTTTGCACCTTTTCCATTTTTTTTGTGCTTCTTGAGATTTGGGTACCATACAACAACTGCATATGCCAATTTTGGTCTCACAAAAGTCATGAACAGTTTCTTTAGTATTTCACCACCTATATACTGTAGTTAAAAGCAAGTCTGAAGTTGGAAAGCAACACACACACTCCTCTCACAACGTTCTTTGTGTTACTCTGGCAACAGCTTACTATCCAAAACCACTCATAAGTCTCATTCTTTACTAGAGTTCTGTAATTCCTTTCCACATAATTTGTAAGCTGTGTGTTTGTTCTATTTTCTCCAATTCCATATTCCATAACATGCCATTTATTCACATTGAATTCCATTTGCCACTTGACTCTCCAAGCACTTATTTTATCTAGATTGATTTGAAGGGCATTACAATTCTCTGCATCTCCTATCTTCCCCAGTATCTTAGCAACATCTACAAATATGTTCATATAATTCTGTATCCCTTCTGGTAGATCGTTTATGCAGACGATGAACATTACTGGTGCAAGAACTGAACCCTGTGGTACTCCAGTCAGATACACATTGTCTCTAATTATTGCCTTCATCTGTATGTCAGTTAGAAAATGTTTCAGCAATGTCAGAAGTCTCTGTCACCCCTCCACCATGTCCCAGTTTCCAGAACAGCCTCTTGTGTGGGGGACTGTCAAAAGCCTTTTTTTAGGTCCAGATAGACACAGTCAACCCAATCACCTCTTTCCTGTAGTATCTCTGTCGCTCTACAATAAAAACTAAGATTTGTTACACAGAATCTTGTTACACAGAATCTTCCTGTTCGAAAACCATACTGACTGTCCGTTATTATGTCATTACTCTCCAGGTGTTCGACCCATTTGGCCTGAACTATTGTTTCTAGTGTTTTGACTACCATGCTTGTTAACACTTTGCCTGGTCCGGCACGCACACTCCAGCCCACCCAAAGGTCAGCATAGCATTTCCCTGTGAGCACACTCCCCCACTAAAATGTGTGTCCTCTTTTATGTTTTCTCACCTCAATTTACGCGTTATGTCATTCATTTTGGTATCAAATTGTTTGCAATAGAATTCTACGAAGGAATATATACATATAAAGTCAAAATGCCCAGTGTGCTACCCACAGCAAACACGAAAACCGGCCGAGCATTACCCTTGAGCGCGCAACTGCACTAAAATGTATATAATCTCTCTAGGCTTCTCACCTCAATTACATGCTACGTCGTTCATTTTGGATAAACTTGTTCTCAATAGAATTCTCTAAAGGGATATATGCATATAAAGTAAAAAAATGCCCGCATGTTACCCACAGCAAACCAGAACATCGCTGAACGTTACCTGTGAGACTGTACTCATCGGCACACCCATAACACACATGCACTAAAATGTGTATACTTCACTTTATCACTTCAATTTTTTGTGCTACATCGTTCATTTTGGTATCAAATTGTTTGCAATAAAATTCTCTAAAGGAATATATACATATAAAGTCAAAATGCCTGGCATTCCCCCCCCAAAATATGAATATCACTACCCATATTCACTACCCAAAATATGGGTAGTGATATTCATGAAGCAGGCACAATAAAGACCTAATACAAGTGTTGGATACAAGTGATACAGAATGGATGAGGACAATACAGCGAGCGTATCCAGTACAGGGTGAGTACCACGCGTGCTGCGGCCTCCCAGGCCATCGCCCTCGCCATTATCTCCAATTTTTGAAAATGATACTATATATTAATCTTTTCTGGGTTCAGTGATGATGCTTCTGATACAAGTAGCATAGATGGACAGTGTTTTAGCGGCTTCCACGGTGCTGTTAGTATGCCAGTGCTGGTGGTGCCAGTACAAGGAGCATGAGGTGAATTCATGAGGAGGACTGTGATAATTTTGTATCACACAAACCACAATTTGATGATAATATTGCACCCACTTTTCCCATATACAGGTGAAGATACAAGTGAAAGTGAATATTTTATAGCTTATTTTGACGTGCATCCAAGTAATATCTTGTTGACAAAACCAACAGGTATGTATTACAACTGCAACTTATTGCAGGTGGCTAATTACCTGCTTTACATGACATGATGGAAGGACACCACCTGGGCTGAATTGTATGTGTTCTTACCTCTGTGTCTGCTTATGAAACATTCCGTGCAACACATAATACAGGATTATTGGAACAAAATTTGTGGTTTCAAGTCCAGTGTTCAACAAGTAAATGTCATGCGACAGGTTCCTGATATTTCTATGGCGCCTATACTTTTAAAACATTGCAAACGTGGATCGAAATTATCGACTTTGGAAAGTGCAAAGAGTGTTCAGCGATATCAGACAAAAATTTTGTGATTGCAGTACTTTGTACCAGGACAGAATTTTGTATTTATCTTTTCCTAGACCTTTTCAAGACTACCTTACACTTCACAAGCTAGGCTACACACCACCTACAGGAACTAAAGCCAAAGGTGTATGTGAGTGCATTTTTGCAAGCACACAGAATGAAGAGAGAGGAAGCGAAAATCTGTACCAGGTGCATCGAGTGCACAGTCGCGCTATGTACCATGGACTGCTTCTTTGGTTATCACTCACTTCCGAAGTATTGTGTGTGTAAAACAGTGTATGACTGTAAATAGTGTGCGAGTGTACATAGTGTAAATAAATTCAATATTGAACAAGTAATATTGCAACAATAAACATTTTTGGTGGACACATTAGTGACACATGAATCACAGTTCCTTGGAACTTTACAATATGTACACATATAACGTTCATAAAGGACACAAATGTGCATCAGATACGATAACAAAAATAATTAGAAAGCATTGAAAAAATTATTGAAAATATATTTGTGGCAACTCGTGAATCTTGAATCGCCCGCACGACTGCCTCCAGGAGCTTCCTATACAGGCGAAAACATCTCGGTGACATCG
Source organism: Procambarus virginalis (assembly GCA_020271785.1). NCBI lineage: Eukaryota > Metazoa > Arthropoda > Malacostraca > Decapoda > Cambaridae > Procambarus > Procambarus virginalis. Next base: position 51,144,487 of record WNGS01164858.1, read on the forward strand.
CATCGAATCTTATACACGTTGCTTCAGCCAAAGCAAATGGTTTTTAATTTACTTATTTTTTACATATACATGTTCGGGGAAGGGATTTTAACAATTTACAAAGAAAAAATTGGAGGGAAAGGGGGGGGGGACATTTTCAATTTTCACCAACCATCAGACTGTCACAATAAAAGCCACGCAGCACAGAGATTAAGGGGCTGTTCTTGTCTCATATTTTCCTATCCTCCTAAAATCAATGACATTTTTTAATTGAGTCCTTTTCCCAAATCTACTATTTTCTCTATGATTTTCATTTCTTCTGCTGCTTTGTCCACCCCTAGATGATATTTCCTTTTCTGAACACCCAAAAAATATTATGGACTTACTTCTATTTGTACAGGTATTGGCAGTTTCAAGCCATTACCATGAGGTGTCTGCAAAATATTGAATAGAAACCTGTCAGAAGTAAGAAGCAAAAATATGCATGATAAAATCATAGGTATCTGCAGAGAACATCTAATGAAATCATACCTGATAAAGCAAAAGTTACAGCCCAAACTGTTTCACAGGTATATAAGAAGGAAAATGTAAGTGAAAGATCAAGTAATGACAGAAAAATTGTCAAAAGACTAAACTAAATATTTCAGGAGGCATTCACAAATGACCAAGTGCAATTGTCAGAAGTGGAAAAAGGTTATAACTATACCAAGCGTTACTAGAGTATTTTAGTGAAGGATGGTGAGGAAGCACCTGAAAGAGCTAGATAAAGAAATCAAGCTTTGAGTGCATATCAACAGTATTTTTCTGAGTAATACAGTCGATTGGTCCCTAAAGCACGATCCTACTGACCTCTGGTTAGAATATGGCGAATTAACCCTTTTGCTGCGAGTCGGAATTATCCGACTGAAGAAAAATAGTCGTTTCCTGGCAAAATTTGAATTATGCCAAGTGGCTAGATAGTTTCCAAATCCTGTAACGCTCGACCAGACATCTGGCCTTCAAAACAGGAGTTTGGACCCGATACAAGCTGCCATCTGTCGGTGACAAAGCAAACATCACCCCAGTTGGTAGATCAAAAAATACCAAGAATATCTCCCTCAACCCCCCCCCCCTCCCCTTCATTGACATCTTATCCCTATTTCAATTTTTAATATAATTATGTTGTTTTGTACATTGTAAATTGTTGTACAAAAGTGATTATACACTATACAAATATCATAATAAAGTCCATTCACAAGCATTATGTAAATTTTTGTTTCAACTTATGTGCAATTACTTAAGTGTAGTTACAGTATTGAAAGCTATGCTCAGGCTGTACCGTCTTTCCCTACAATCTTCGTCCCGTGACTTTTTGGAACATACGATGGTTTTGATATACAGTCACTACCTTGTAATTTAAATTATTTTCATCCATCTACCATTCGTTTGCACACAAATATTTGCACACATCAGGTGAATTGACGATGGGAGGCTATTTATGTGGGGTGAAAGTGTGGGTTGGTTTGACTGGCTTGTGGACTGTCAAACTTGTGAGTTTGGGGGTGAACATGATGGCTTATGGGTTGGCGAGTTTGGGGCAGAATACGTGGCCAAGAGGGATGGGGGAGTACTGTGACACGAATAAATCAATTACCGATCCTTTCCCATACCATTAGTTGCTCACTTGTAGAGGGCAGAAATGACAGGATATGACAGATTACATAGCCCCCACATCCACCCCCACAACATCTCTCCCACATGCTTGTTTTCGATTTGGGAGTTTGCTTGCTCTTGGTAAGTAAGGGTGTGTCTCCGAGTCCTGATGCATTTTCTATGACATCAATTGACCTGCATTTAGCTTCAGAAAGCTATTGAGAGCTCCTCTCCTAGAAAATATTACACAGTTGAAAGAACAAGCAATCCCAACCTCGAAGAAGCAAAACAATAAAATGCTTCAAGCTTGTCGAAAAGTGAGGTAGCCTAGGTACCTACCTATGCCAGATGCGAGTCAACGTTATCATACGATACAATGAAAAACTAACCCTAAGTGAGAAGACCTCAGCTGGAACCCAAGGCCATGTTAATGCTGATGAAAGCAGCTCCTCAGGGACCTCAAAGTTTCAAACCATCACCTAACCAGGAGAGAAAAGAAGCAAAGATTGAAATCGGTCACCACCACAAAGCCTACAAAGGCATCAGAAGAAGGAAATGCCCACAGGAGGCCATGTCCTCCAAAATATTATACCCATATGGACCACAAGACCTCCAATGAAACTAATGGGAGAGAGGTGATGGAGCAACCTGTCCTCTTAAAGATAACGTCACTTTTGGCCATTTGCCCGTATGGCCGAAAGTGGACGTAATTTGAAAATGAAGAAAAAAGAAAAAAAATCCAAAATTTATTATCAACACCAGTAAGTTAAGGGTCCTCTGATAGGTTAGGTGGGCAGGAAATTCTCATAAGGTTTCAAAACGTTACGAAAAACGTTAATTGAAAGTTTCCTCTTCTAACCTTACCGTGTAGGCCGGGCGACTCAAACAGAACAAAGGACAGTATGTCACTTTTGTGACATTTCATTTTAAATTACGTCCACTTTTGGCCATAGCGCGCATACGAGCCAAAAGTGACGTTATTTTTAACAGGACGGGTTGGATGGAGACTATTCCATATAACTAGGAAAAATCATCATTTGGAAGCAGTCATTGAAGCCTAAATAATTGTTTAGGAAATTTAGAGAGTTATATTTATACATCAATGCACACCGCAAGCATTCTGGATGTCATTATGAGCTAAATTATGTAAATATGTTGTTTATAGCTCTTGGAATTAGAACATTTACTGTTTATTTGTGTAGTGTGGATGGAAATATTCAAGAATATTCAATTCAATAATTCAAGAAAAAAGGAGGGGAATGTTGCATGCTAGTAACAGCCATCATTCCCCATCCCCCTGCCATTATTCCTAGGCACACTGTTGTCACTTCTCACTTCCTGAGAGTATGTCAATAAGACCCAAAATTTTACATACACAAATCAATTAGATGATACAGTATTATGATCCATGTGTATATTTCTATTATTTGTTTAATGTTAGGATGTATAGTGCAAATATAGCCAGACAGATGTAAACAGGCAGCAGCCTTTCAGTGACACAATGTCACTCTTGCAGTCATATAAAACTTTTTCATATCATTTAAGGTTGCAGACATTAATGAACATTGTATTTCTTCATATTTTACTTGATGTTGAGATTACCTATCCTAACAAGCCTATCCCATTATAGATATATTTTTGTTCATTTTGCCAGGCAGTAAGAGACTCATCATTTAGGAGGGATTGGATTCCCTTTTAACCAGACATGGTTAATGGAGACAGAACCAGATATTTACATTTCAGGTCAACCCTAAAATCCGTATAAGGAGTATCCACTTAATCAGGCTCCCACTGTAGTGACGTAACATGCAAAAGGCTAGAGCGCATGATTAAATGTGCTAGGATAACTGGAAAAATACTTTACTAGGTAAGGAAGTACCTGACAGACAGGAAACAAGAGGGTTATGGATAGGAAATGTTAAGTATGGAGGGAAGTATAAAAAATTCCTTAAGGTTCAGTTCTTTGACTTCTATTATTCCTGGTCTATGTTAATAATCTACCAGAAAGAATAAGTTCCTACATGTCAATGTTCTAGTCAATGTTCAAAGACGACATCAAATTAATAAGGGGAAAATATAAAAAGAGTACTGTACTGTAGCCTACTACAGTACAGTACTACAGAAGGACCTAATCGGTGCTTGTAGCTACAAGAGTTAGCAGACAAGTGGCTTCTAGGCTTCAATCCTAGGGAGTGTAATGTAATGAAGACAAGGAGAGGGGAAAATGAGACCAGAGAGGGACTAAAGCATAAAATAAAAGCAGCTACCTAAATCAGAATAGACATATGTATAGTAATAACATCAGGCCTAACACTGGAGGCATACAAATAAGTGAAACATTAGCAGCATACACAAAACTGGCAAACAACATGCAAAAAGCATTTATAAACATTAATAGGAACAAAAAATATAAATAAAAGTTAAATATAATGAAATGCCATTTTGACCAGGAGGCTCCCGGGAGCTATACTAGGCTGATGTGTATATATTAGACCATGGAAACAGTCAATCGAAGGCATTCTAGGCCTACAGGGGACCAGTGCCAGGAACCATGCCCCCTAAGAGAGGCACGAGGAGCAATAGCCTACAGATACCCACGTGTAATTGAAAGCAGTCTATGTCTGCCAACTACCAGGTAAGGCACTCAGAAAGATAGGAATTCCAAAACTACAGCTGGCTAAAAATTGCAAACCAAAAGCCGGACTAGCAAGCAAACTCCCAAATTGAAAACAAGCAAACAAGATGACATCACCACACCCCGCCACGCCGCTGTCTGCTCAACTTTCACCTCCCAAGGAGGGGGAAGGGCGGATCTCGGACCTCCCACACCAGCTACCCAACCCCAGTTCTGAGGCTGAATATCAAAAACGCGAAAAACACCGACAGGAGGGATGGATGGAGGGATGCTGGGGAGCCTCCGAGTCTCACCCAGAAAATGGTGTTTCATTACATTCAATGCTGGTTTTCTGTGGAGAGCCTCTTCGGCTTCCCGGATCACGTTGGACAGTCTCTGGACATGAAGTCCCTGGACAAGTATGTTAGACACTCTCTGGACTGGACATGAACCGCCAGGAGAGTCAAACCACGAAAACTCGGCAGACAAGTCACCCGAAGCGACCATCCCCAAAGAGCCAATGACCGCATCGAACCCCCACGGTTCAGACAATGAACTGCAGAGAAGCAGTCTGAATGGAGCCGGATGGTTGATCCACAAGCGAAGCAAACCCTCTGAAGCGAATGCCACACTGCTGCGAACTCCCGCACCATGCTATGAACCCGATGGACCCCACCGACCCTGGTAGGCCTAGTGAGCACTGGTCACAAAGTCTCAGCTGAGAAACAAGGCATCCGTGAACACATCAAGCGAGGGCTCGGGTAGGCGCCACAGCACAGAACCCCGAAAAACCCAAATAGGAAGCCGGCGACCAGCAGCCGACGCAAGACCCCTGGGTTCCGAACCCAGAGATCACTAGCGGGATGTCCCGGAAGGAACCAGAGAAGCTGCCGAAGTCGGATCCAACCCGACGGGTAGACCAGCATGGTGAAGTTCAGACTCCCACACAGCTGCTCGAACAACCAACGCATAACCCGGGCACCCTCCAAAAACAGCCGAAGGTGGGACCGCAGCCGTAGCAACACCGCGGCAAGGAGAGACAAGGAAATGGTTCGAGAGTTCCACACAAGACCCAGCCAAGTCCGAACCTGAGAGGGAACCAAATGGAACTTCCTTCATTTCATCAAGAATCAAAACCCAGCAAGCTGCGAAAGAACCAAATCCACGGCGAGCAGACACGCAGACTGGCTGGGAGCCCACACCAGGTAGTCGTCGAGATAAACCAGAACCCGAACCCCTTAACAGATACAAACAGGTCACCATGACCCGGGTAAGGAGTGAATACGCGAGGTGCCAGATTCAAGTCGAATGGAAGGCAACGAAAGCGGCAAGACTGTCGCCCTACGACAAAACCGAGCCAGTCCCTGAAACCGGATGAATCAGGACGTGCCAATATGCATCCTGGAGGTCCAGGGACACCATCCAAGCACCTGGATCAAAGAGAAGATGGACCCGGGACTGAGTAATCATCCGAACGGAGGGGCAATAGACCCAGGGGTTCATACAGGAAAATTCCAGAATGAACTGCAGGTCCGCACAGTCGCATTTCAGAACCGGAAACAGGCCAGAAACCCACCTGAGGGATCTGGACGTTTTGACCACACCCAAGCGAACCCACTCCAAGATGACCTGACAGCGAAGGAGAAGAGGCCAGCCTTGCCAGCCCCGAATTCCCCGAAGGAGGAGGGACCACCCAACGCCACCACAGGCCGCAAGAAACGACCCAAAATGCCCACAAATTGTGGGACCAGGTGTGGGCAAACAGTGCGACCCTCCCCACCCCCCCATCACCCGTCAATGGGACAAACCGCGAAAGGGCAGACGCCTCTTATACGAGAAGCCTACTGACAAGCAGAGCGATCACTGCGCCGACCAGACGTCGCAGGCTCTGAAGGCTGTGCCAGCTCAAACTGGCACCACAGACTTACCACGATGGGAGGAGCCCCCACTGCCTGACTGCACGCGAGACGAGAAGCCGAGAAGAACAGAGACACCGCCTCCCGAAGGATCGGCGCAGACAGCTTCAACAGCACAGCCGATGCCTGCACTGCCAAGACCAGCACACCAGACCCAGCATCACCACATCCTCCTCAAGCCAGTCCGAAGACAGCTCGAGAAGGGCACACAAGTCCTCAACTACCAGAGTCGCCAAAAGGGGAGGGAACCTGCACAGAGCTGCACCTGGCCGATGTCCCGTGGAAGGACAGGGGCGAACAAACACGCATTGAGGCATTCAATCTCACCCCCCAGGTAAACCTGAACAACGGAAAAAAAAACTCTCGCCACTTAAGCATGCGGGGCCGACAGAACATGGCCATACCCCCAACAAAAAGGCAGGACAGTCTGCCAACCAGGATGACCCCAGAACCTCGTAACGTACCCAGTAAGGAAAAGAAGAACTGAATTCAAAAGAGGAAGGGTCCATTATCGAGACGTAATCCAGGTTTCACAGGAGGTAAGCCGCAAGAGCCTCCCACACCTCATGAGGCGGGATGCTGGAGGCTGAAAACCTCCGGAAGGGCGGGATCGAACAACCTAAGGAAACCTAGAACCGAATCCAGGGAGGGAGGATAAGAAAAACCCACCCCTATAACAACAAGCCCCAGTCAGAGGGAACCACAACCCAAACGAAGTCAAATGGGGTCCAAGCCCTCCATGTCAGCTCCTTCTCCGCCCCAGGAACACCAGGCCGCGGGGCCAAGCCATCCTCCAAAGCCTCTGTCTCAAAAGAAAAGGCAGAGTCCAACGAAAAAGCAGGAAAGAAGGGCGCCCACTGGTCAGACCCAAAAGCATTGGCTGGAGGAACAGGCTCGAATGCCTTCATCATCACACCGGAAGGGGCATCCCCTGAAACCGCAAGTCTCTCACCACCAACCAAACCCTGCCCCGACTCCGAAACCCTCAGACATTTCGGAGGGTTCAGGAGGGGAAAGGAACAGGACAAACAACAACAAGGCAAGGACAAGAGGGAGGGGGAGCATGGATGAAACCAAAGCCAAAGCAACTAACACCCACAAGTCTGGGTCCCTATAATCAAAACAGGGCAGTCTCGGGGCATCCGGGTGAGCAACCAACTTAGCGCGCTGCAGCAACCTATAACGTGCATGCAACACCAAAGCTGCCTGCACCCAAATATCAAGAACATATGACTGGGTGGAAGCGGAGTACATGCAAGGAACACCACTCGCAGGACTCCAGGTCTAAGGTGTCATCGACCCAACAGGCAGCATGGAAGCAGAATAGGTGATTGTCACCGAGACAAGAGGACAGAGCAACCCTCAAACTTGCACAAAGCGAGATGGGACCCAAGAGATGCATCCATCGGACCACTGAGCCCCGGTGGGGGTTTCCAGGGTCCTTAGACACTCTGATAAGAGAAGCCCAGGCAACCTACTGCTAACTGGCACCCCAACTATCAAACAAACTGCTAAAAGCTGAACCCCCGGGACATGTACACTCACTGGGACCTAGTGGAGGACTACCAATATAAAGAAGAGGTACCAACACCAAGAGGTAGAACCTCCCCCCCCCCCCCCCACAAGGAAGAAAAACAAGAGAGAAACCCTGCAAGAGCACAACAACCCAGGCGGAACAGAGCTGGCCACAGTTATATGGTGATAACTAGTTGTACAGTACCTGGAGCCCCTACCAGCGATGAAGCTACCTCCTACCCAGAGGCAAAAAAGAATAAGAACAACCCCAGCCGACTCCAAGGGCGGGCAATCACCAAGCAGCAAAAAAACCATACGGAGATAGTCTCCCGAATGGCTCATGGAAGATAACCCTAAACCACAAGGGCAGTACTTACACGGCACCTAGGGAAGGTGGCCCTAGGCGCATGCAGCCCAGTACTCGTGTTACTCCTGGCTCGCACACCACCATACAGTAGAACAACATCGTTATGGACAGCACTGCTCAAAAGGATTGACCGCCACCAAACACAACAGCCTCTGAACTGGGATTGGGTAGCTGGCGTGGGAGGTCTGGGACCCCCCCCCCCCAGACCTTCCACAGCGGCTATGGTGACATCATGCCGGTTTACTCAATTTCAACTAGGGGAGTTCCACTTGCTAGTTCGGCTTTCGGTTTGCAATTTTTAACCAGCTGTAGTTTGTTTTGGAATTCCTACTTTTCTGGGTGCCTGACCTGGTAGATGGCAGACAGACTGCTTCCAATTACATGAGTGTGTGTATAGGCCATTGCTCCTCATGCCTCTCTGAGGGGGCCAGGTCCCGGCACTGGTCCCCGGTAGGCCTAGAACTCCATTGACTGACGGTTGCCACGGTTTAATATACACACATCAACCCAGTATAGCTCCGGGAAGCCGAGGGGCTCTCCACAGAAAAAATATACATAAGCCTATACCAGACCAGCTTCAGAATCAAGAGAACTGGAAACAGGTCTCTATCTTGTGAATCTCAAGAAAAAGATTGAGATACTCCAGACACTGGTGTATAAAATAAAAGAACTAATCAATGAAGATAGGTCAAGGGAGATCAACTCAACAGCCCTAGAAGAGAGGTGGTTTCCATGAGCCAGATCTCACACATAGATACAGTACTTAATAGGCAGGCACATTCTGAAAAATATGCACATGTGTTTACAAAATTCCTAATGGTAAAGGTACAAAGAACAACCAGATAAAACTAAAAAAAAAAAAATTATCTCAACAACAGCAAGCATAAGGGTTATTTATCCAGTTCTCAGCCTTCAAGGAATACATTAGTCATAGCATGGAGGAAATTCAAATTTCAATACTACTGCATACTTATCACCAATCTTCTTACCTTTCCTCGACTAAGTAAGACGAGTTTGCTTCATCATCAAGATCAACTTCACTGCTTTCCAATTCTTTAATTTTATCTGATATTTCCTGAAATTAAAAAATATATATATACTGTAGAGTTTTGAGCAATACAAATGTACAGGTATTTAAAACTCACTAGTAGAGTTACAAGTATTGATTACATCATAATCCTTTTATTTCCTATTTTCACAGATTTGGAGAAAGACTGGAACAGAAAAGATTGAAAAGTATTAGTAGAAAATTTGAGCTTTGACTGTAATGACCTACTCCTTTCTGGTAAACACCTCAGTATGCTTCTACTTGCTACATCACCAGGACACTAAGGTTCCAATAATAATCTTGGCCCAACAGAAGAAAGGACCTTTCCAAACTGCCTTGCCCCCCTCAATGGAGAGGAGAGAATGGAAGAAAATTGTCTGCTAATAAATAACAAATAAAACTCTTAGCTTATTTCCCAAAAAGTTAGGCAATTACCAAATCATAAAATAAAATTCTGAAACTATCTAAATACTGTAGACACTAATTTGCCCCTCACTACTGCCACTAAGTAACTTGGGATACAGGTGAGGCAATTGTCCCATTCTGGGGATAACATTACCTTAAGGTTACCTTGAGATTACAAGTGGTTCCAGGGATTCATTTCCATGTGGTCCAATCTATGGTCCTGGTTAATTGTCAAATCAACCAAGCTGATGAACACTGCTGAATCTTCCTAGATCTTACCTGGAGAGGGTTCTGGGGAGTTCTTAATGTAGGAATCACAGTCTAGATAATCAGGTACCCCCTTTATAGACGTTTCTGGTGGGAGCCCTTTGTGGCTCCCTGAAACTATACTGCTGATATAGTGCCAAACTACTAGGTTTGGTTTTCCTACATATATAAAGATACAATATGAAGCACAGTACAGTATTTTAAGAATTCCCAAACAACATTTTGGTAGTCACCTTCATTTTTTTCTCGACCTTTCTTAGCCTGGAGGCCCGTTTTTTTTCTTCTTCCGTTTCTTCTGGTAATGGTGACGATACTCCACCCTCACCAGTTGACTCTTCACCACTGATCCGCTGTTTCTGAGGATACATATTTCCTTTAGCATTATGCATAAACATGAAAAATTTCACACATTTATAGCCCATTCTTAGCACAATTTAACTCATATCCCATCTGAATAGAAAATCTCATCAATTAAATATATTAATTAGTATAGTAATTACTGTATTCAAATTTCCAGACAGCTATCACTGGCTTACTAGACAGACATATCACACAAAAAGGTGAGAAAATCAATCGCGGTACACAGACCCATCCTCTTCCCCGGAATGCGCACACACAAATGGTCACCGAGAAAAGATGCAAGAAAGACAGACAGACATAAGTAGCACTAAATAATCATCCCCTTAAAATTGTAGGGGGATAAAAACAAGGTCCATAAAGCCTGAGCAGACAGACATGGGCGACTATTTATTGCATTAAAATTAAAATCTCAAATGACTACAAGAAATGAGATCTAGCTATTTAAGTACTGCCTTCTAGTTGCCTTGTGCACTTTTATAAGTCTCAGTGCTCAAGTTCAGTGTTGTATCTTTCTTGAAGTTATGAATGGAGGTTATTTCCATGACAATATTTTTACATTCATTTCACCTGCTGACCACCCATACAAAGAACAATACAACATTTCCTACGATTTTTACAACTCGATTGCATTTCCAGTTACAGTACTACCTATGTCCTCTTGTCCTATTCTCTCACTTCAAAGAGCCTATCTTTGTCCAAATTGTCAATTCCTAACAGTATTTTGGAATTGTATGCAGAGATCATATTCATTATACAGCAGGGATTATATCCAACATCCAGAAATAAAAAAAAATGAAAATACACACCCTATATGAACTGACTTCAGCACATAAATATAAATATTTCATAAAGTTTATTTGCACTTGTACAGTACAGTGGTACCTCGGAATATGAGTGTCCCTGTATACGAGTTTTTTGGAATACGAGCAGGATTTGCTCGGAAAATTTGCATCGGAATACGAGGGTTGCCTCGGAAGACGAAGGTGTTGATACGCGTACAAGCCGACTAGCACGTGGTGGCACAGCGATCGCACCTCAGTTTACCAATGCCTCACGCCCAGTGACTATCCTGCCTGAATTTTTCACAAGGATTTACAGTTTTTTGTCGGATTTTTGGCCATTTGAGCATAAAAGTTGTTATTATATATCTCGCCATGGGTCCCAAGAAAGCCAGTGGTAAGGTTCAACCTAAGAAAATAGTTGTGAGTAGAAGCAGTAGAGGATGTCCCTTCTTCATTAAGAAAATGAGTGAAGTACGGGAAGAACTGCAAAGTTTTGTTGAAAAAACTCACCCAGATAAAGCTGTAGCAGGCTGTTGCATTGACCTTTTAAATGAAAATGTGATGTCTTACTGCAAAGTGTTAAAATGTAGGGAAAAACAAGTGTCTTTAGACAGATTCTTAGTAAGACAAGCAAGTCCTAGTGGTATGCAGGCAAAACGTGCCAAAGAGTGCACATCAGTGAAGTCCTCACTGCCTGATGTTATAATGGAAGGGGACTCCCCTTCCAAACAGTAACACCTCTCCTCCTCCTCCTCCTCCAGAAAAATTACTTTCCCTGTAGGACTCTAACCACACAAGCACCCTGAGCATCAAACAGACTGAGCCAAAAAGAGGTAAATGCATCCCACCTCGACCAATCCAGCTGAAAGGTGTCTAGTGTCCGGACACCCTGGCGCCCAGTGTCCCGACACCCTGGCGCCCAGTGTCCCGACACCCTGGCGCCCAGTGTCCCGACACCCTGGCGCCCAGTGTCCCGACACCCTGGCGCCCAGTGTCCCGACACCCTGGCGCCCAGTGTCCCGACACCCTGGCGCCCAGTGTCCCGACACCCTGGCGCCCAGTGTCCCGACACCCTGGCGCCCAGTGTCCCGACACCCTGGCGCCCAGTGTCCGGACACCCTGGCGCCCAGTGTCCGGACACCCTGGCGCCCAGTGTCCGGACACCCTGGCGCCCAGTGTCCGGACACCCTGGCGCCCAGTGTCCGGACACCCTGGCGCCCAGTGTCCGGACACCCTGGCGCCCAGTGTCCGGACACCCTGGCGCCCAGTGTCCGGACACCCTGGCGCCCAGTGTCCGGACACCCTGGCGCCCAGTGTCCGGACACCCTGGCGCCCAGTGTCCAGACACCCTGGCACCTAGTGTCCGGACACCCTGGCACCTAGTCAAAGAGGCATGCAATGAGAGGCACCAAAGAGCTTCCCAGAACTACACCTGCAACACAATACACATCTCCTGTCACTCTAGTGCACGGTAATGACAGGAACCGTACCAAGCCCCGTTGGTAAACAAAGGACAGTCTGCCAACCAGGATGAATCCGGACCCTCAGAATGCACCCAAAAGGGGAAAAGGACTGAACTCAAAAGATGCTGGGCCCAACACCAAGGCAGACTCTGGGCCGCACCAGAATTTCTCGCAAAGGCCTCCTGAACCCACCCCCACCCACCAGGGAACACGAGAAGACGTAACCTCCGAAAAGACAAAAACAAGAATCCAAAGGGCACTCAGAAACGAACTCAGGGAAGCTGCACCCACATCAAATACATACAGGAAGGGGAAAACCCCCACCCCCAGAGTCCATGAAGGGTCAAATGGGACCCAGGGGCCCAACACACTTATCCAAAGCCCTGGGGACCATAAAAGAGGGCCCTGGGGCAGAGCCTATGTTCGCACCCACCGCCGAGATAGAAAAGTGGAGTCCAAGGGAAGAGGCCTCAGAAGAAATTAAAGGCTCAACTGCTGCCACACCAAGGTTGGAAGGAGCAAACCCTATATGAGGTTTGGAGACTGCAGTCTGATTTTAACCTAGCAGTGGTCTGTTTTGTTTCAGACTTTCTGGGTGCCCTCCCTTGGTGGCAGAAATGAATGAATTTACAAATAAAAATTTTCATAGTGCCACTACTTCCTGTGCCTCTCTGAGGGGGGACAGGTTCTGGCTCACGGTCCCTGGTAAACCAATAAAAACTCCACAACTGATGGCACCTTGTAGTTTGGCACTATATCAGTATACAGCCCTTCCTCCTGTTTTCGAAGTACTTATAGTAAAGATGAGAACCATAGTATATATACTGACACACAATGAAATTAGAAAGTAGAAATCTGAACTATTGAGTTTGACAAACCGGAAAACTATTTTTTACTTGTGTTATTACTTTGACAAACTAAACTATACTAACCTAACCCTCCTAGGCCCAATACACAATATCTGAGGCCTAATATAGTACATGTGTGTGTTATATTAGGCCTAGGAATTTTTTAGTTTGTTTTAAAGCTTCATTTATTTTAAAAAATCCTTACTAGTCAGTATACTACTACTGTATCTAAATGTAAGTACGTACAAATTCGTGACTATAGACGACCATCACAATAGGTACTTCTAAACAGGAGGATGAGTAGCAGTACTATATATACAAGTTTCAGGAAGCCACAAGGGGCTCCCTCCAGAAAAGCTAACTAAATCCAACTATCTTCCAAGAGTGAAGAACCAGAATCTTCACAAGAATGAAACTATACTAAAACCATGCAAAATTATATCAGACCCACACTAAAGTGGCAAAAAGTGTCTTGGTGCACTAATAATCAAGGATTGCTTCTTAAACCAATAAAGACTCACCTCCAAGTTTTCTTCTTCCTGGATCTATGGCAGCATGATGGTATAAGTAATACAGATGTACAGTAGTTAACTTTAACAAAAATACACTAATTCATAAATATTGCAATACAACAGTACAATTATAAGTGTGAACTTTGTTCAATTAGGAAAAAGAGTACTGCACATAAAAGTCAATACAGTACAGTGACACCTCGGCTTACGAATGTCCCTCTTTACAAACTTTTCGGGTTGCGAGCCCGATTTCTTCGTAAAATTCAAATCAGGTTACAAACTTTGCGTCTGGAAACAAAGTTTGTTGATACGTGTATGGCCGACCTAGCGCATTGCGGCACGGCGATCACACCTCAGTTTACCAGTGCCTCCCGCCTAGTGACAATCGCGCCTGAATTCTTTGTACAGAATTTCAGTGTTTTTTTGGATTTTTGGGTATTTGAACATAAAAGTTTTTATTATATATCTTGCCATGGAGCCCAAGAAAGCCAGTGGTAAGGTTCAAGCCATGAAAACATATGTGAGAATGACCATAGAGGAAAAATAAGAGATCATTAGTAAACATGAAAATTGTACACAGGTTGTTGAACAAGCTAGGCAGTACAACAAATCTATCTCAACGACATACACTGTAATTGCTAAGAAAAAGGGCATTATGAGTGCTAAATTGGAAAAAGGTGTATCAACAATCAGGAAACAAAGAACACAAACTCTTGAGGGTGTTGAAGTGTGTATTAATTCACCCAGAGCAAGCTGTAGTAGGCCGTTGTGTTAACCTTTTTAATGACAATGTGATGTCTCACTTCAGAACCAGTGTTACAACGTAGGGCAAAACAAGTTACAAGACAGATTTTTAGCGAGAAAACAAGCAGTGCCGCACAAGCAGGTCCTAGTGGTATGCAGGCAAAACGTGCCAGAGAGTGTACCCCAGAGAAGTCATCACTGCCTGATGTTATAATGGAAGGGAACTCCTTTTCCAAACACTAACAACTCTTCTCTTCCCCCCCCCCCTCCTCCTCACCGTCTTCCATACGCCAACAAAAGTCATCAATAAAGGTAAGTAAAAACGCATACATAGTTTAATACTTAAAGATTTGGGTGAATTGGGTATAAAATGTACTTTTAAGTAAATTTTGGGGGGAGTGTGGAACGGATTAATTCAATTTACATTATTTCTTATTGGAAAATTTACTTCCATTTACGAATTTTCGGCTTACGAACAGCCTCTGGGAACGGATTAAATTCGTATGCTGAGGTATCACTGTATATGATAATGTAGTATATGATAATCTACTTGGAATGCTATGCATGTTAGTGGGTGTGCATGAATGTAAAAATATCAATCTTACGTAATCTCACCAACCCATTGTACCTTCTTGCAAATAAATTATAATTATTATTATTATTTGTTATTATTAATGTAAGTTCTTCTGGCAGACAATGAAAGACATGAGTGTGAAGTAATTTAAATTGTTGATAAATGTGTATGAGAATAGATTGTTATTTAATGTACAGAAATGTAATTTTTGCAAAGTGGAGAGAAGAAATTGTGTGAAATTAGGATTTATACCTTTTGCTACAATATATCACTAAAAAAAAATAAAAGTCATAACACTATTTAACAACTTATTTTCTTAAAAGTTTACAGATCCTAATTACTGTAAACTTAATATACTGTACAACATAAAAAGGATATGATAGGTACAAAGCTTACCTTGTCTCCAAAGGGAGCATCTTTGTATCTCTTCAAACTGTCTAATATGTCTTTTATTACAACATAAATGTTGTCAATCGACAGCTTACGTGTTGCACTCTCAATCATATTGATGAACTTTCTGTCAAAAGAGGTAAACAAAATCAGTGAAGATTCTTTACCAGTGCTTCATGTAAACACAAGACCGAACTAGAGTGATTTATAGGTTGCATTTGGACTTTATTTACTATTAGAAAATGAAGACCAAATTCTTTTTTTATTTAACTTACATTTGTATATTTCCACCATGAAAAATTAAACAAAAATTAAATGGCTAACATAATATAATTCAAATACAATTTAATTGTTTAGGGAAGGAAGGTATGGAATCAACTGGACATTCCACAGCAAAAAAGGGTACAGGGATAAATACAAGAAGCCGAGACACACCTGAAAGCAATCTGAGATCAGGAAATCCTTAACTACATGAATTTAACAAGGACCAACATTTAAAAAATGGTATTCAGTGCAAGTCTCTCGTCTACATGCAGCCAAGTAAAAAACCAGTGTTGAATGAAATAAAATGCCATTTTCTGGGCAAGCCCTGGAAGCACCCTGAAGCTATCCAGACTGATATGAGCTATATTAGTTTGGGGGATATCAGTTACGGGAGTTTGTGCCTACCGGAGGACCACGAGCCAGAACCAGGACCCCCCCTCAGAGGTGCAGGGAGCAATGGCCATATGAGCATTCTATACTTCGATTATGTCATGTCTGCCATTTACTGGGGTATACCCTCAGAAAGATAGGCATAACAATACAAACCTCAAACTGGTGAAAATTGCAACCTACAGCCGAACAGAGCCAAGGAACTCCCCCCAAACGAAAACAATAAAACAAGCAAATTGTCATCTAACTAGCACGCCCACTCATTGACCCCGTCCGCCAACAGAGGGGAGGGGGAAACCCGTTCAGTTGAGTTGGCTCAACACTCCAGTTCGTAGAAAGATGAAAACCGCCAACCAGAGGAAGGGAGGGTGTCAGGGAGCCTCTGGGGCTCGCCCAGAAAATGGCATTTCATTACATTCAATGCTGATTTTCTGTGGGGGAGCCCCCATCAACTCCTTGAAGCTATCTACCCACAGAGAAGTAAAAACAGGCACTGAGCACTGTACCAGGAGGCGGCAGCACCGCATGTCTCTAGATGAAGAAGCAACAACAAGGCTGCGACAGATGTCCCAAAGCAACAAACAGGGACACAGAGGGTTCAGAACATTGACAAGACAACGAGTGGCCAGGACCCTGTTCGATTTCCAAAACCCCCGAGCCCGAATGTCAACCCAAGACATATTTCCAAATACAGCAGTGAGAGCAGCATATTTCCTCACATCATGGACACAAGGGAAGACCACAGGCTGGCTAGACTCGATAACCCTGCAGACAAGCCGAGACACACGAGCCCTAGAACAGGAAACCAGGGAAACCAGAGCAACCCAGAGCGCATCCACTGTCACTGAACCAATGGCTCGCAGGTAGTGATGTAAAGCCACAACCTGACAAAACATGATGTACCTCCGGCCTAACTAGCCAAGAATCAACAATCAAGTTCCGAGCCGAGCCAACACCTGGAGCAACAAATGGACCGGGGGATAAAGATAAATGGGAGATACCAAAACCACGCCAACGCGACGAGGTCCACCTCCGGGCGCCCGAACGTCCAGCAAAGCTAAAAGATGATGTGAATGTGAACATGTGGAGAGTCAAAACCTGAGAACTCGGCAGAATAGCCACTCGAAGCGACCAGCCCCAAAGTGCCCCGCAGAGTCCCCTTGTCCTTAGGTTGAGACAATGAACCACAGGGGCGCAGTCCAAATGGAGCTGGATCACAGAGGCCCGAGGGATCCGAATCCTCCGCAGTGCCTGCCACACCGGCAAGAAACGATGGGCAGAGTTTCTTTCACCCTATGCCCCCTGTTACCTAGCAGTAAATAGGTACTTGGGAGTTAGTCAGCTGTCACAGGCTGCTTTCTGGGGTGTGTGTGTGGTGTTGGGGAAAAAAATAGTAGTAGTAGAAACAGTTGATTGACAGTTAAGAGGCGGGCCGAAAGAGCAGAGCTCAACAGCACAACTAGATGAATACAGCCACAAACTCCCGGACTATGCTGTAAGCCTGACGGAAAGACAGCGCCCAATGCCTCTGGCCGGCCTGGTGAGCGCATATCACAAAGCCCCAACCGAGAGACGAGGCATCCGTAAACACATCGAGGGGGGGATTGAAAGGAGTCATGGCACCAACCCCCCCCCCCACAAAAAAAACGAAGAAGAAGCCGGAGATGCAGCAACAGATACAAGGACACCAAGGAATGAACCCAGCAATCGGGAGAGCGAAGACCGCTCCAAAGATACCAGAAAAGCCTCCGATGCACAGCTGCTCTAGCAACCATCGAAACCCAGGTCCCCCTCAAAAACAGCTGAAGGCAGTACCGTAACCGAAGCAAAGCTGCATTAGGGAGAGAAATGAATGCAGTTTTAGAACCCCACACTACACCCAGCCAAGCCTCAATCTGGGGCGGAACCAACTGGGACTTTTGCCAAGTTACCAGGAATCCGAATCCAGCAAGCTGGGAAAGAACCAGAACCCCAGTTAGCAGACCAGCAGGGACCCCATACCAATTAGTTGTTGAGGCAGGCTGCAACCCAGTAAGATACCAGAACCTTTAAGAGGAAACAAACTCAAACAAAACCGGATCCAACACAGAGGCTTAAACCAGGTCTCGCAGGAGGTACGCGCCAAGGGCTTCCTGAACCTCCGCAGGGGTAAAGCCAAGAGGAAAAACCTCCAAAAAAGACAAATCCGAGGAACCCAAGGGCACCCGGAAACAAACCTGAGGGGGAGCTCTACCTACTACACTTGCGGGTGGATTTTTTTGGGGGGGAGAGGGGGGGGGGAGAGGGGGGGGGAAATTTTAATCCTCAATCGACTTGAGAATGGTCCAGGACGGACCGAAACGTCGTCGTCCCTTCACCTTCTAGTGTGTGGTCTGGTCAACATATTTCAGCCACGTTATTGTGACTCATCGCCTGTATATATATAGGAGTTTCCTCATATGGGCCAATAGGCCTCCTGCAATTTCCCTTATTCCTAAGTTCTTATGTAAACCTGATTCATTCAAGTGATGACTTCAATGCAACTGGTGATGCACTCAGGAGGAAAAAATAATGGTACTGTATTAATAATCTTGTCCCCCCCCCCCATTGCAAGATTATTCACTATTTTTTAATTCTAGTGCAAGGGATAGACAACATCCTTGTACAATCTAAATATAATGGAAGGTAGGATAGAGATATAATATGACAATAATTTAAGGGGAAAAGAAAAGTGAGAACTGCATATGATATTTACTGTACCTTGGATAGGTTGATAAATTTTCATTAACTATGGAGCAATATTAACAGAAATAATGTTCATTCTCTACAATTTTTTTCTCTGTAAGCAAATTTTACTAAACTAAATCTTAAAACTTGTTATATGATGGATATCAATCTTCAGAACCTGACTGAACAGAGATTTGTACATCATTTTTGTCCCACACCACAGCCTGGGAACCCTATTTTTCAAAGGTGCCATTATGACTCCTGATAAATGAAAACACACAAAGCTAAAAATGAAGACCAACGATAACATTTTGATTTAACTGCTAAACATTGGCTTGCCAATTCCAGTGTAAAAGAAGACCTAAATGTATGCAACGTAAACAGGAGATATGGAGAATAAAGTTTTGGCAAATTGAGATCTGACTATACATAAAAGTTATACAATTTGTTTTAGAAATACTAATTTAGGTTCCTGAAAATTACTGAATAATATAAACAATTTATCAATTTCCATAATATTGAATCTCCATAAATATTGAGTAGGTCACACCCCCCATATAGCTTACTTACCTGAGGTACAGTATACTGTATGGTATGTGTGAACAGCACTAATGCATCAGCCAGATACCAGAAAACTACAATGTATTAGTCAACTCAATACAATAATGACTAATTGTAGCATTAATCATCTTGGCCATTATTTGAAAGGTTACCATAATTCACAGTTTCTAATGAATAATGTATTTTAACAAAAACAGATGACAATATATGAGGAAGATGAAACAACAGTACTATATTTATATTTCAAAAGTACCTGGAATGAGTGTAGCTAGAATGAGACAAGTAGTAATATTTCCATAACTTGTCACGAATCTTGTGGTCATCTTTACTGGATTTCACTTCCTCCCACCGACTCACAAACTGAAATGGCATGAAATACAATATAAAGTACATCCCTATGCTGTACTGTCTTACTCACAACAAAATAACCCTTAAATAGTCTGATCAAATATCCAGGTTGGTTGAACAGTTAGTATCAATACACCATACAAAAATAAAAATAAATCTACTTTTCCATGATGAATGACTTGTCAACGAGGTTATCCCATATGCGTTAGCAGGATAACCTCGTTAGCAACGAGGTTCTTATTTATGTATTAATTTATTGATTTATATACAAGATACAATGGGGTTATTCTATTAGACTTTGATTGATAAAGCAATACTGTACATTGTTGACTAAACCACACACTAGAAATTGAAGCGACGACAACGTTTTGGTCCATCCAGGACCATTATGAATTTACATCACAATCTACTTGATAATGGTCCAGGACGGACCAAAACATCATCGTCACTTCAATTTTTAGTGTGGTTTGGTCAATTATTTTCGGCCAGATTATTGCGACTTCATCTGAATACTGCACATTATTCCAAGCTATAAACATTTCAAGCAAGTCACTGCAACATACTACAACACACTACAACAACTTCAAGTCAGGCAACACACACACTGCTAAGCATAAGGGGCCAAGGAGCAAAAAATATTCAAATTATGTAAAGATTACTTAAAAATGTTAAACAAATCTCCAACTTAATGGCTTCAGCGCCGTGAAACTTTCATCAAAATATTTTCAGAAATTGATTTTAGACAATATTTTTTTAAAAGAAGAACATTTTGTTGATAAGGAGAACAGCTCCTATTAACTGGAACTGATGGATAATGCAGTAATAAAGAGATGCGAGCACCTATGCAACACACAAAGAAGAATAGTACATAGTAAGGAAGTGTCCAAAAGTGGTTATGCAGCTGGTGCCTTTATAGCATTGCAGAGTAATACATAATAACACAAACAATAATGAGTAATTATGTTATTATGCTACTTTGTTATATATCATAAGTACAATGCCCAATGTTAATATGTTACTTTCACCAATGTCCCCCAAACAATTTTTTTAGGGGAAATTCTTTTGTTACTTCCTCTTCTTTGTTTATTTTGATTTTGTTGTAACCTCTAAATCTCAGAGTGCATACCTGTCCCTAACTATGTGAAGATAGAAACAATTGGTCTACAAATAAATTAGTCACAACTGGAAGAACTTGGGACTTTGAATTTTTTTTGGGTTGATTTTTTCACAGATTTCAAACTACTGTATTTTCTATTTTCTCTCTCTCTTTAGGTTGTTTTGATGATTAGGGACCAGACTAGGGCTTTTTTTACTTATATAAAGAATACCCTAAATATCCCCTTAATCATTATAATTATTATAATTATCCCTATATTTTTTTTTGGGGGGGTATTTTTTTCTTAACTTCATTTCAACATATATTGACCTACAACTTTCACATATTCGAGTACGAATGCCAAACAATGTTTATTAAAACATACAAGTATATTAGCAAGCAATAAAGTGCTGTACTTACATTCTCCAGTGATGCTATGCTTGTTTCACTGTTTTCCTCCACAGTGTCATCTTTGTTGTCTTCTTTTGTGCCTTCATTTTTGTCTTCTTTTCTCTCTGCTTTTTTGTCTTCTTTTCTGTCTTTTATTTCTTCTCTTTTGTCTTCTTTTCTGTCCTCTTTTCTATCTGCATTTCTGTCAGATTTTTTGTCTTCTGTTTTTACATCTTTTTTTCTATCACTTTCTGGCAGAGAATTAGATTTAACCGTTTCTTCTTTTTCACAATCATCTGACTCATTACCATCAGTCTTTGTACTTTCACTGTTATTAATTTTTTTGCATCTACAAAAAAGTCCGAGATAGTCGACTGTGAAGTGTTTCTTATAATTTTACGAATTTCTGATCTAGTACTGGAAATCGGAAGTGGTTTATGGACTGTTCCTTTGGGAAGTTTGATCTTGTCAGACTTTACTTCAACAATTTCTAGATCATCACCTTGGTCATCAGTCTTATGAACTGCACCATTTGCTTTACCAGTCTTCTCCTGAAACTACAGAGCAAAGCAAGTTGTAATATGGTGTACACTAAATACAGTATTAACAAAATTTGGGTGTGTTGCAGAGGATAATGTCCACATCAATCAGTTAGGTTAGGGCCTGCACTAGATGGGTGACTGAGCAACCTTGCCATTGCCTAGGGGTATTTTGATAAGCCTATCAGGCTTCCTGTCCCAAACAATGGTTATATACTGTATACCAAAATATCATCTAAAAATCAACCATTAAATGTAATGAAACTACTTTTTTGGAGTACCCATGGTGGCTCCCTGAGCTTATCTCTAGTACCACCAATCCAAAGCCCAACAAACCAGGCCACAGAGACATCCATTATCTACCAGGAACCAAAACCAAAATATGCCTCGCAATGAAGGCAAGGGGAGTAGGGGGGATAAGAGCTCAACCACAAAACTAGTAAATACAAACCAAAAAGCATAGGCACAACAAAACCAGCTACTGTGTGAAGTAAATTAGGTACTCCTAAATAAACAAAGTCAAAGATCGTCACCATGGGACAGTTACCCCCGAGATGTGCCTGACCTCTACTAGATAGCAGTCCAAGTCACCTGAGATTTCGGCCAGCAACCTCCCTTACTCTAGAGCCAGTCATGCAAAATGCTAGACCCCCATGAGGAAGGAAACCAGATAGAGACCCCCTGTTAAGAAACCAGTGTTGAATGTAATAAAATGCCATTTTCTTGCGAGCCCCGGAGGCTCCCTGGAGCTATCAGACTGATATGCGATATATTAGTCAATTGGAGTTCAGCCTACCGGGCACCACTAGCCAGAACCTGACCCCCTCAGAGAGGCAAAGGGAGCAATGGCCTATGGAAACCCCCGAGTACTTGGTTGGCATTCCATGTCTGCCATCAACTGGGGTTAGCACCCAGAAAGGTGGGCATAACAAAAACAGACCCCCACATGGTAAGAAAAATTGCAACCAAAGACCGAACAGAGAGGCAGAACTCCAACCTAAAGAACAAGCAAACAAGCAAACGTCATGCACTGCCGCCACCGTTGGGCCCGCACCATGCTGTGGGCCCAACAGAAGGACGAACCTCACCTTTCCTGGCTGGCCTGGTGAGCACTGGTCACAAAGACCCAGCCAAGAGACGAAGCGTCTATGAACACATCGAGTGAGGGCTCTGGTAGGGCGAACACCACCAACCTGGGAAAAACTTGTAAGCGTGGACGGAACCAAAGTCGAAACGACTAACGCCCCTATGTCCAGAGCCCTATAACCAAAACAGGGCAGCTTTGGAGCATCAGGGTGGGCAACCAACCTAGTGCGTTGCAACAGCCTAAAACTACATGCAATATCGATTCCGCATGTACACGAACCTCAGTGTCAAGAGAAGGGGTAAGTTGGAGTATAAGCAGAGAACACAAATCGCAAGACTCTAGGTCAAAGGTGACGTTGACCCAGCAGGCAGCATGATGGAAGCAAAACAGGTGACCGTCACCCTGAGACAACGGCACAGAGCAACCTTCAAACTCGCACAAGGCGAGGTGGAACTCGGAAGACGCACCCATCGGTCAAATGAGCCCCAATGGGGGTTTTCCAAGGCCTGCAGGCTGACTGCTACAGGAAGCCCAGGCAAGTACTGCAAAACTGGTTAATTTGCAGTACATTGTTAGTTTCCCAAACTAACAAGGGAAAACTGCTTAAAACTGAACCCCTGTGACATGGGGGCCTAGAGGAGGGCTGCCATAATACCATATGTAGACCAATAGCCAAACAAGGCAGACCCCCTCCAGGCCAAGGAAAACAAAGAAAATAAAAACCCCACAATAGTACATCATCCCCAGAAGGAACAGGAACCGGCCGCTGCGTAGGTAGGCAAGCTGCGCAGTATCTTGCACCCCTACCAGCAACAATATCCCTTCCTACCCAAGCACTTCCTGCCAAACAAAGGCCACGAAAACCCCAGCTGGCCCGAAGGGCAGGGTGCCAAGCAGCAAAGACCCCTACAAAAGCGGTTCCCGAAAGTTCTATGGAAGATAATCCTAGAACCCAAGGGGAGTACTTGCAGGACGATTTGGGAAGGGAGCCCTAAGCACATGCAGCCCCAGTACTCTCAAATTTCTCCTGGCCTCAACACCACACACTGCAGAACACACCACTAAGGTACACAACTACCAAGAATTTGAGGCAATATTGCATCGGCCAACAAACTGAAGGTAATTACCTAAGTGTAATTACCTCCTAAGTGTAGTTACAGGATGAGAGCTACGCTCGTGGTGTCCCGTCTTCCCAGCACTCTTTGTCATATAACGCTTTGAAACTACTGACGGTCTTGGCCTCCACCACCTTCTCCCCTAACTTGTTCCAACCGTCTACCACTCTGTTTGCGAAAGTGAATTTTCTTATATTTCTTCGGCATCTGTGTTTAGCTAGTTTATATCTATGACCTCTTGTTCTTAAAGTTCCAGGTCTCAGGAAATCTTCCCTATCGATTTTATCAATTCCTGTTACTATTTTGTATGTAGTGATCATATCACCTCTTTTTCTTCTGTCTTCTAGTTTTGGCATATTTAATGCCACTAACCTCTCCTCGTAGCTCTTGCCCTTCAGTTCTGGGAGCCACTTAGTAGCATGTCTTTGCACCTTTTCCAGTTTGTTGATGTGCTTCTTAAGATATGGGCACCACACAACCGCTGCATATTCTAGCTTTGGCCTAACAAAAGTCGTGAACAATTTCTTTAGTATATCGCCATCCATGTATTTAAACGCAATTCTGAAGTTGGAAAGCGTGGCATAGGCTCCTCGCACAATATTCTTTATGTGGTCCTCAGGTGATAGTTTTCTATCTAGAACCACCCCTAGATCTCTTTCTTTATCAGAATTCTTTAAAGATTTCTCACATAATATATAGGTTGTGTGGGGTCTATGTTCTCCTATTCCACATTCCATAACATGGCATTTATTAACATTGAATTCCATTTGCCAAGTGGCGCTCCATGTACTTATTTTGTCCAGGTCATCTTGAAGGGCATGACAATCATCTAAGTTTCTTATCCTTCCTATTATCTTAGCATCATCAGCAAACATGTTCATATAATTCTGTATACCAACTGGTAGATCATTTATGTAGACAATAAACATCACTGGTGCAAGAACTGAACCCTGTGGTACTCCACTTGTGACATTTCTCCAGTCCGATACATTGCCTCTGATCACTGCCCTCATTTTTCTATCAGTCAGAAAATTTTTCATCCATGTTAGAAGCTTACCTGTCACCCCTCCAATATTTTCCAGTTTCCAGAACAACCTCTTATGTGGAACTCTGTCGAAAGCCTTTTTTAGGTCCAGATAGATGCAGTCAACCCAACCATCTCTTTCCTGTAATATCTCTGTTGCTCGGTCATAGAAACTGAGTAAATTCGATACACAGGATCTTCCCGATCGAAAACCATACTGTCTGTCTGATATTATATCATTTCTCTCCAGGTGTTCTACCCATTTAGTTTTAATTATTTTTTCCAATATTTTGACTATTACACTTGTCAATGATACCGGTCTATAGTTAAGGGGGTCTTCCCTGCTTCCACTTTTGTAGATTGGAACTATGTTAGCCTTTTTCCACACATCAGCTACAACTCCTGTAAACAGGGATGCCTGAAAAATCAGTTGAAGAGGAATGCTGAGCTCAGGTGCACATTCTCTCAGAACCCATGGCGAAACTCCATCTGGACCAACTGCTTTGTTCTTATTTAGCTCCTTGAGCATTTTTTCCACTTCATCTCTAGACACCTCTATGTGCTCTATGTTGTTCTCTGGAATTCTTATTGTATCTGGTTCCCTGAAGATTTCATTTTGTACAAACACACTTTGGAACTTTTCGTGTTGAGTAGCCTGTGTGGGGAGGGGTCCAGGGCTCCCCCCTTCCCCTCCAGGGAGGGGAGGGCTGTGCAGACAAGTGGCACGGTGGCAGTGTATGATGTTTACTTGTTCTTTAGGTTGGGGAAGTTTTGCCTCTGTTCAGTCTACGGTTGCAATTTTTCTTACCATGTGAGGTCTGTTTTGTTATGCCTACCTTTCTGGGTGCTAATCCCAGTCAATGGCAAACATGAAATGCCCTCAAATACAAGGAGGTTTCCATAGGCCATTGCTCCCTTTGCCTCTCTAAAGGGGGCCAGGTTCTGGCTCATGGTCCCCAGTAGGCTGAACTCTAATTGATTGATGCCCCAGACTAATATATCGCATATCAGTCCAACAACTCCAGGGAGCCGAAGGGGCTCCCCACAAAAAATGAAGAATTATAACATTCAATGTGTAATTTCCAAGAAGGACTCCTAAGCTGCTTTCGGAGTTCACTCTCAATAGTGCCTCGATTAAAAAAAAAAAGGTAAATACTGTATTAAAAAAGGCAAATATTAAAAAAAGAAGTTACACTACAAGAATATCACCTGCTCTACTAACCTTATCTTTCTTTGAAGCAGTTAACTGGTAGTTCCAACCAATAGGCTTTCTAGGAGGCTCCTGAAAGGAAATAATACTAATATGAAAGGTTTAACATCACTGGGATAGTTAATGCTCAACTACTTCACTTCTAAGCCTCCTTATCTTGCAATTACTTTGGGGCGATTCCCGAGGGTCAAGGTCCCAGCGGTCTGGTCACTAACCAGGCGTCCTGGTTGATGGACTGCTCAACCACCAGGCTGTTGGACATGGCAGCTCTCAGCCTGACGTATGAATCAGCCTGGTTGATCAGGTATCCGGATCCTCTGGGAGGTTTTGTTTAAGATTCGCTACTGGAACAAGAAGTTCAAAGTACCACGGGCTATGTGAGCCCGTAGGGGATGCTCTATGGCAGGTGTGTCTGGTACCCCTCTAGTGGCTCTATGGCAGGTGTGTGTCTGGTACCCCTCTAGTGGCTCTATGGCAGGGGTGGTACCACTTCTAGTGCTCTACGGCAGCGGATGAGTGGTACCCCTCTAGTGGCTCTATGGCAGATGAGTCTGGTGGCATGTTAATATAAACCATCAAATTGGCAGTTTATAGACACGAAATCATACTTACGTTCGTTCATCTTTACATCTACTTTCCTTATTGACCTACGTATACACGTGTTACAAAGTATAGTATACAGAGCAGCTGTGGTGACGAAGTATATGTATGTGAAACATGTTTGAACACTGGTAAGGTTTACGGAGCGTGTAAGCCTTTGGATCAGCAACGCTTTGTAAGCTTGGGGAGTTGGAGCGGTGGGGGTGGCAGCCTGGTGAACCAGAGGGACGCTAAACTCGCCATCAGGGAAGACACCAACATTTAGGAGACGGTGTACGGAATCTGCAGCCATTTGTGCACCTCGACACCATCGTACACAAGTGGGAGGACAATTCTACACTGATGCCCCGATTGCTGAATGAGTATTCAGCAATATAATATAAATTTAAATTGTACGCATTGTCTCTGCTGTCTTTGAGCGTCACCCGCACGTGTTCAGTCAAGTATGTTTTATTGAGACAAGAAAGAAATACATATGAAAGGGATAGAGTAAGCTTAGGCTATTTCTACCCCCACGTGATCTCACGCCCACCGGAGACCATTACTTGAGACCAACAGCCTAGAGACCATGTCATCTCCATCCGACGGATTACTTAAACTCGTTTGGTCAGTGAACCGGAAGAGTGCATAACATTACATGTGGCCCATAGTTAGTCAATTAAAAATTTATTTTATTTTTCTTAAACCCAATCTGTGGGTTTCAGGGACGACTTCAAAACACTCTTCCTCCCAAGACATGTGACTGCCCGGAAGCCGTCGGCCAACTGGTGGAGTTGGGGTGTCGGGGGGGGGGCGCCCCGGGTCCCTCGCCGCCACCTGACCCCGCCAACTGACCTGGAAACTCAAATGTGGGAGACGGAACTGGACAGTCTTGGGTGTATATATAGACCAGCCATGCAGGGGATGTGTATAATATATATTATGTATATACACCGAGGGGTGACGACTCGACTTCTCAGCATGTATTCAAAGTCTACACGAAGTATACATGGGGTGTAATACATTAAGTACCCAAGGTTGTACTTACCGTTGATGAGCACAGGTGGATGTGACCATCATCATGCCTAGATGTGCGCATGCCGTGATGCTGTGGGAATTTAATTCCCTACCCTCGACCCGCACAAGCACGTGTTCAGCCTTGAAACTGTTCTCTTCCTCCTCACTCCCTACGCTTACTGCGTGCTCACCCCGCTGACATCCCCCCCCCGACTAGTTCTTACGCTCACTGATAACCCATACACGATATTAGTAAATAAATAAGCAGTAAATAAACCCGTTCTCCGACTTGTAGTGGTAAGACACCGCCTCGCAGTTCGCGCGCGGTTGTAATGGTTTAGTAGATTGGCCGGGGAGGATTTACCGGGGCGCCAAATCATTCCCGTAGACTCGGTTAACTCAACAGTTAAATGTGTACTTGGTTGTAAAAAAACGATTCTTCGCGCGGGTCGTATTCCAGGGACCCTGGATTAAGAACTTGCCCGAACCGCTAGCGATAGTGGCTGAACAAGAACGTAACACCTCTTGCATCTAATATAACAAAAAAAAAATATGCATTAGGTCGTCTTCAGTCAGCGTTGTGAAGTAGCTTGCCGGAACATAGAGGAGCTGAAAGTCGTAATATTACGGTCTTTGATGTATATTTTTATTGAGATAGTCCTTTACGTACATGTATGACCGTCAGCTGTGATGTTAACAAATGACGAAAGTGTACTATATACGAATGTCAAATATTCGAAGAATAATAGACGCCCGATAAGTAATAGAGGTAGACATTGGAGCCAAATGTCTTAATGTACCTAGTAAATCCATTCATTGTTGTGTATTGTTGTTAGGTGTTATTATCTTATCTGTTTTGGGTCAAAAGTTTTGCAATTTCCTGTAAAACATTTTGACGATTTGCGGTATTGATTCTACTTAGTAAATTATGTGTACTGTATAGTTAAAGCTGTAAGGTCCTTTAAACTCAATTTTTCTGTGAATTGTCTAAAATTATTGTAAGATTTGCCCGAAACGCTATGCGTGCTAGGGCTTACAAGAATAGTAAAATCAATCTCAATTTCTATGTTCTCTGTATAATCCCCAATGTGCCTTCTTTGTATAATAAATAAATAAATTAATAAAAAAAATGTGCACTTGTTCACCTCTTGGAAAGAGATCATAACATTGCAATTATTTTCT
>WNGS01164858.1:51177665-51198175 GCA_020271785.1 Procambarus virginalis
CTCCTTTGGAGGTGTTTATAGAATACCGAGGGGTTGGCAGTTATGGCCCTTATGTGTAGTGGAAGCGTGTTGATAGAGTTCGCTGTCAGAGTACACCTATTGCCACTCCAGTAGTGAACTTAAAAAAAAATCCCTACAGGGGAGTTAGGTTTAGTTTGGTATCTTACACACTACACACTAAATCTTGATGTACTTTGACAGAAGCTTACATTTTATTTAGGGTACTATTGGAAATAAAAGCGAGTAATATAGTTTACCTAGTCTGTACTGTAGTCTGTGCAACAGTACTAAAAGAAAAATGCAAGTAGTTACATAATTAAGTGTACAAGGCAACAATAATTAAATTGTATTAGGCAACAATCAAATATCACAGCAAGGGCAACATTACTAGTCATAGGAGTAGGCAACAATTAATGTTTGTAGGGACAACACCCAATGATTGGTATTGTAGGCAGTAAACATAAAGCAGAACTCCCAAAACACTCCGTATGATAAAACTGATTCCAATAATGAGTTTTTTTCGTTTGCCATCAAAAACGGTTGGATAACTTTCCGGATTATGAGTGCGCTGTTCACAATCCATCAACCAATTATGAGTGTCAAATATAATTACCTCTTGCCTTTTGAAAACAATTACGGTTAATTGATAACACATTGCCCCCAAAATTAATTTTGATACTGTTTGTGTTAATCATAGGCTGCTTGTTTGGCTCGATCCGGCCTGTTATTTCCTGTTGTCGGGGACAGGAAGCCTGCACGCGGGCTGATGGGCGGCAGCCCCTTCACTGGCCATCCCCAGGATGCCACCCACAACAGTTGCCTAACTCCCGGCTACCTATTTTACTGCGAGGAGGAAGAAAGCATACCCATCCGTGTGTGTCCCACCTGGGGATTGGAACCCGGGTTTGGTGGCTGGATTAACGAGCTTAGATCTTTGTGTGCAAGGACTGGAATTAGGGCCGTTTAACTATCGTGTTGTCGAGGTTCCGATTCTTCGCAATTATGTTCAACAACATTGCAATATTCAATCATACTTCAAGTTGGGTCACTTGGACTGACCGGCTGCCCATTAAGCTGACCCGCCAGCCACGTGCACATAGTAAGGACTGACAGTTTTAATGCGCGCTCAACACACTATATTCTTTCGCGACCAAAGATCACATTCACTCCAAACATTTACCACTTACGGGCTACTCGTGCCCGTGCCGCCTCTGACTGGCTTGATCTTCATCAATCAGACTAATCGGTACAGTGACGTTCTGGCTTGTTGCAGGCGGCATTTGACCCCCGATGGTCCAAACGGTTTGAGATCCAATCCCAGATCCTTGTTCTTGAATCCTTTCCAAGTGGGATTGGAAGGGAAGGGAAGGGATATTTATTGACCGAGTACTGACAGCGTTTTTCCTGATAAATAACTTTACCTTGAAGTTGAGTATACTTGCCTGGTATCTTTCCTTTGGCCAGGAGATGGTTTCAGAAGCTGCATCTACTACTGCTACTTATCGCCATCTTCGCTTTTGCAAATTATCATGTGACGAGTAAAAACACTGGCGTTGGTGTCCGTAGTGCAGCAAAGAGCGCCAATAAGCATACCATCATTCATCGCAGTCAAGCCAGCCGCCCACGGGAGCCCCCTCCTCACCGTGTTGAGATATGGTGCTCGTGCTCCCTAGGAGCCCTTCTCCCGCCCTGGCTGCCAGTGCCACGTCACGCCTCCACACTGCCTCATTAGATATACCTTACTGCGGATCCAATCCGCTATACATTACCATAAGCAATCAGTCCTCTCTCTGAAACTCTGTCCATTTGTTTCGGCCTCCGCCGGTTAACGAACCCGGGCCCTTAGGACTACGACCCCAGAACGCTGTCCACTCAGCCGCAAGGCCCCTAAATAAGTGTGCTCAAGAAGGAATTAAAGCCTCCAGAGGCTGGTGTAAATACTGCAACACCGCGGGAAAATAAAACTGCGAGAAATAAGACAGTGTGTGAGAAGTGTTCAGACAGTGTTCTGTCTGTCCGCTACTTTCCGCGCCACTTTACTCCCGCCCAAAATAGAACACAAGTCTGCGATTGCTGTAATACCGTAAATGTGCGCCAGACGAATACAATGGCTTAATAGAAGGGGAAATTCGACGTAGAAATGTGACTTCGTTTAGCAAAAATTATTTTCCCTCTTGGAGTTTCCTAGTCGCCGGAGGCTCGATGCCCCGAGTTCCGTCCCATATTTACTGTTTGTATTGCCATCAATGTCTTCTTCACGCATCATATATTGTTGTTCACGCATTAAGCTTCTCTTGCATATAATTGGAGCCATTTCATGACCTCTGGGCCAGCAGGGTGGAACACTGAAAGTATTTCTCATACTGAACTCTATCAGGTTTACCTTTCATTTCTTATGTGACTCGGTCGTGTAGAAATTATATGATGTAACCTTGTGAATAATAATTTTGAAAATATTGAGGATAACAAGATTTTTAAGACAGAACTAGCAGATGAGCGGTATATAAGGACCGACGTTAAATTCAGAATTTGGACCGACATATCTTGTCAATGGATACGTAGTCATTTAATTAAATGTGCTGGTTTGTATAACGTAAGTGATGTGGTACGTTATCCTAATCCCTATCGAGCAATTTTAGTACAATGTTAGGTCAGATACAATGACTTACTGGTGTTCGAAACTCTGCAAAGCCACTCTCGATCACACAACTCATGTCATTTACCTAACTTGTAAATCTCTTGGGTAAACCTTTACAATATAATCTCAATGTCCGGAAGATCTCGAGAGAAGGGATCGCCCCACGCAGCTGGCAACACTGTCTGTGCGCTTCATGTTGTTCTCTTGTGTTCGGCAGTGTACCCGACCAACACGAGTCAGGTGAGGGGCAAGGACATCATGCCCCATGTTCACCTGCCCTACCAGGTCCTCATCACCTTCTTCTACATCTTCGGCATCTTGGGCAACATTGCTGCTCTCTACATCATCACTAAGAACGAAACCCATAGGTACAAAAAGCAGGTGAGTTAGTTCTTTCCCGCTCCCCACCCCTTCCCCGTATGTCTATCTTTATCAGTCTCAATTCAATCTATTTGTCAATATCTATCTCTCGTTATTTCTCTCTACTCTCTCGTCTCTCTCCTCTCCACTTTCGTCTCTCTCCTCTCTCGTCTCTCTCTCATTCACTAATACATGCAACTGTGTAACTCTTTATTTCCAATATTTGTCCACCATATATGCATCACTTGCCTACCTGGTGCCGGTGATAAAGCCACCTCTTGCCTCCTACAGACCTTCATGCTGCGGTGCCTGGCGGGGAACGATCTGGTGGCGCTGCTGGGATCCTTCGTGCAGATGTACGTCACACTCTACCTGCCCAACGCCAACGCCAAGTGGCTCTGTGCTTCTAGGGTTGTGTTCAGAGCCTTTGGACTGGGCTCTGGCTGCGTCGCTCTCGTTATGGCCGTAGAGCGCTGGCTGGCTCTTACTCACCCCTTCACCTACCAAAGGGTGAGTGTCGACCCCTTTAACTAGCTTTTCTTTGCAGCTTCCTCGCAGGAAACACCCACGCTAAGCTCGGCCATCTTCCCCATAGTCCCGGCCTCCTCCGGAATGTATTGTAGATAACGTGTTATGTGCTTGGGTCCGTTTGGCCAAGAACGGATGACTATTCTCGCCTGTAATGAAGGTATGACGCCAAAAGGCAAGGGCAGTGTGGCACAGTGATGTGTTGAGGCAGGTGTGGAGGCTGCATGAGTTCCACAAATCTTTACCAGATTGAGGCCGAAGATAATTCCAGGTAAGGGAAGTGGAGGCGGTAGGAGAGGGTGAGCGTGGGCCGAGCTTGTCTGCTGTGACGCTGGACCAGATAAATCTGCTCTCGAAGGTAATTCTGTAAACACAAATCACAGGTGTCTTTTTTGGCCTTGGCGATAGCTAGTCATCAGTCATGTGCGTTTTGTCTTTATACCTCACATTCAACCCTCCCCCCCCTCCCTCCCCTCCCCCCCCCCCCCTCCCCCTCTCCCTCTCTCTCTCCTCTCTCTCTCCTCCTCTCTCCTCTCTCCCCCTCTCTCTCTCTCTCTCTCTTCTCTTCTCTCTCTCGTCTCTCTCTCTTTTTTTTTTTTTCTATCTTTCTCTCTCTCTCTGTGGATGAGAATGGTGTAGAAATTAAATGCCTTTAATAGACTTGTTTGTGCTCTGCCGCGCACCTTGAAGGAGATGTTGTCGTTCTATCTGTGTAATCAGAACGTTGGAGGCTAATAGTCCTCAAATGGGGATTTAAGCTATAGAGAGCGTTCATATCTTTAAGACTTGCGTTTCATATCGAGTTGTGTTGTGAGCATAATAAGCCATCTTACTCTTGTAGTATATTGTGAGCTGTATTTTGTTCAATATTTGTATAGGTCACTGTTCTGCCTATTATGACTTTCCTCCGTCTTGTGAGGGTGGGGTGGGCGGTGATGTGTAAGAGAACGGTTGATGTAAGCACGATGCCAGGTCACGGCGCTCGCTACTAACAATGAGGCACATTCATATGCAGTTTCCTTTGTGTTATAGTGGAGGGCGGAAGCACGCCATTTCCTCGTCCCCTAGATGTGTTTAAATCCAAGAAAAGCAACTTACCTTAACTTTCCATGAATCGTTCTTATCGCCTTGACGCTCATTTTACGTAGAATCTTGTCCTCCTAGTGTTGCCTTCTCTTCGTAACTTCTTCCTTGACACTGTTCTCCTGTCTGAGATATTCTCCTTTCCATTACTATTTCTCATGATACTTCCGCCCCATGACATAGTCCCCTCCCCATGACATAGTCCCTCCCTATGACATATTCCCCTCCCCATGACATATTCCCCTCCCCATGACAGCTGGAGACACCTTCGTATGGCAGCTGCACATGAGTCACCTGAACTAGGCCAGACTAACAAGGTGTTCCTGGGTCATGTAAAGGGGCAGGAGGGTGTGGGGGGGGGGGCGTCGTCCTGTGATGTCTCTGGTATCTCTCTAGTTTCTCTCCAATTACCCCCATCAACATGCTAAATAGTGCCTGTGTGTGTGTGTGTACTCACCTATTTGTACTCGCCTATTGTCAGTTGTCTAATTTAGAACCTGTATTTGAGGTCGATCTCGAACCCATTGTTGATGTGACGACTTATATTGAATTTTGTAACTAGCTCATCAAGATTGTAATTTGCTTAGATAAATGAATTGTGGGGTTCAGTCCCTGAGCCCATTATGTGCCTCTGTAACCCTTTCCACTACCGCCCACAAGATGGGTATGGGGTGCATAATAAATGAACTAAACTGACACTGCTTATTAAACCATGGGTTATTATATTCCCTCCTGCTTTTTTCCTTTACTGTTGGAATAAATCTCTCTTCAGCCTCCTTGCATTTCCATATGACTAGGCTCATCATGCATTGTTTTTCCTCTAATTTTTTCCTCCCACTGTACTTCTCCCAGGTAGTCCCTTATCCTTCTGTAGTCCCCTTTTCTGTAATAAACTCTCCTTTCCCGGACCTCTTGTCCTTTGGTCACAATTTTGAGTTCTATCATGTAGTCAAAGACTAGGACACAATGGTCACTGGCTCCTAGTGGTATTTCATGTTCCAAATTATCGATGTCTTCTACATTCTGGGTGAAAATCAGATCTAATAGGCTCGTTGTATCCCCTCCTCTTTCCCTTGTCTTCCTTTGCATGCTGTGTTAGGAAATTCCTGTCAATAACGTCTACTAACTTCGCTCCCCACGTTTCCTCCCCGCCATGGGGATTCCTTGTTTCCCAATTTATCTCTCCGTGATTTAGATCCCCCATGACCAGCAGTTTCGCTCTCATTCTATGCGCTATTGTTGCTGCCCTCTGCAGTTCATCTACACATGCCTTGTTGCTGTCATCATACTCCTGCCTGGGCCTTCTATTGTTTGGTGGGGGATTGTAGAGTATCAAGATCACAATCTTCTTCCCATCCACTGTCGGATTTCCATGTATGGAGCTTGTACTTTCATTTTTACCCGGATTTTCCAGGTCATCAAACTTCCATTTCCACTTTATTAGGAGTGCCACTTCCCCTCCCTCCCTGCCTGTGTTCTTTCTTTTCTCATCACCTGGTACTTCTCTGGAAAGATTGCATCCGAGATCATGTCATTTATTTTAGTTTCCACTATTGCAACTATGGGTCTGCCTCACTAACTCTTTTATCTCTTCTGCTTTATTGGATACCCCATCAGCATTGGTGTATCAACCTTACCTTGAGGTTACCTTGAGGTGCTTCCGGGGCTCAGCGTCCCCGCGGCCCGGTCGTCGACCAGGCCTCCTGGTTGCTGGACTGATCAACCAGGCTGTTAGACGCGGCCGCTCGCAGCCTGACGTATGAGTCACAGCCTGGTTGATCAGGTATCCTTTGGAGGTGCTTATCCAGTTCTCTCTTGAACACTGTGAGGGGTTTGACAGTTATGCCCCTTATGTGTAGCGGAAGCGTGTTGAACAGTCTCGGGCCTCTGATGTTGAAAGTGTTCTCTCTGAGTACCTGTTGCACCTCTGCTTTTCAACGGGGGTATTCTGCACACCCTGCCATGTCTTCTGGTCTCATGTGATGTTATTTCCGTGTGCAGGTTTGGGACCAGCCCCTCAATTATTTTCCACGTGTAAATTATTATGTATCTCTCCCGCCTGCGCTCAAGGGAGTACAGATTTAGGCTCTTTAGTCGGTCCCAGTAATTTAGATGTTTTACTGAGTGGATTCTAGCAGTAAAGGACCTCTGCACGCTCTCCAGGTCAGCAATTTCTCCAGCTTTGAAAGGGGCTGTCATTGTGCAGCAGTACTCCACTCTAGAGAGCACAAGCGTTTTGAAAAGTATCATCATCGGTATAGCATAGAAGAGTCTCAAACCTTGAGACTCTTCTTCGAAATTCTGGTGCCATAGTTCACCCTTTCTCCCGGGCTCTGACGGCGAATGGGGGCTGGGGGGGGGGGTGCATGTGAGGTGAATGGGGTCTGGGCATCTCGGGGGTAGGAAGGGCTTAGTGGGTCTGAAAATTAAGGAGGGTCTGAATGGCATAGGGGGGTTGAAAAGTATAGCGAGGCTGAGAGTCAGATAGTGTGAGAGGTTTGGGGGGGGGGCAGAGGGGAGAATGGAGCATGGGTGCTGGGAGTGGAAGAGAGGGTGTATTAGTTGGGGGGGGGGGAATCAGGGGTAGGTGGGGGTTTTGGGGGTAGAAGAGGGGAAGAGGGAGATGGGGGGAGGTGTTAGGGTGTCACAAGGTGAGGGGGTTATATGGGAGATGGGGTGCAGATAGGGGTGAGGATTGGGTGGGGTTTGGGGGTGAAGGGAAGAGGGGTGAGCTGGGATGGAGCAGGTGGAATTGAAAGCAATGGGGTAGAAAGGGCAGGGGAGTTGGACAGGGGTAGTAGGGGAGGAGGGGTGGGAAGGTGGGTTTGGGGAGGGTGTGGCTTCGCCCAATATGGTCATTGAAGGGTGCGATGTAGCAGGTTGAGCTGAGTGCAATTGTGGAAGGGGCAGGGGAGTTGTTCGGGGTTGAAGCAGGGGGAAGGTATAGGAGGGCAGAGTTGAGGAGGAGGTGCAACTGGTACTCTGAGAGAGAACTCTAACAACATCAGGGGCCCGAGACTGTTCAACAAGCTCCTGCTACACATAAGGGGCATAACTGGCAAACCCCTCAGTGTTCAAGAGAGAACTGGATAAGCACCTCCAAAGGATACCTGATCAACCAGGCTGGGATTCATACGTCAGGCTGCGAGCAGCCGCGTCCAACAGCCTGGTTGATCAGTCCAGCAACCAGGAGGCCTGGTCGATGACCGGGCCGCGGGGACGCTAAGCCCCGGAAGCACCTCAAGGTAAGGTAAGGGTGTGACTTGGTAGGTGAGGCTACGTGAGAGGCTAGGGTTACGGTGTCGTACAGGCCATCTCGCCTTGCGGGCTATTTGTTCATCTTTTGTCATATACCTCTCAATAAACACATTGTAATGGGTTTCACTGCCTCTGAGTAAATGCTTGTTCTTCATTATGTACTCCACTGCCTCTTCATCAGAGAATTATACTAGAACAGGTCTATTCTTGGTACAATTGTAATGTCCAACCCGGCGGCTGAGTTCTACCTTGTTTCCTGCCATTTCGGCCCTAATACATCTCAATATCTCATGCAATTCATGTTGTTCCATCTCTATCCTTTCTTGTCTTGTTGTTGCCCCAGATTCGAATAATCCCTGTAGTATAATGGCTTGGGGGTCTTCCAAGACTCACTCCTCAGTGAATCACTCTCATGCTGGTAGCCCCTTCCCTGGACACCTCTCATCACTAATCCATCCCCCACTAATCCCCTGTCCCTAGTTATGCTCTTAATCCTTCCTAATTCATTTGTGAGGCGAGCACATTCCCTCTCCCATTCTTCTCTGCTCTTCCTAATCTCTTCCTGAATATAGCACATAAGCTGTTTGTCTCTCAACCGTGTCCTGTATTTGCTGAAATATCTCGCTTTTAATCCCTTGGATTAGATCCTCCATCCAAACGCTCCTTCTCTCTACAAATTTCCCTATTAATAACTTGTCTACAAATCAGTCCTCCTCCTCTTCCCTGCTGGTGATTGATCTTGAAGCCCTTCCTGATTTTCCCATTGCAGTAAACAACCTAGCCAACAGGCGCTCCAAATACCTTGCACGATCTGCTACACAAACGGCGAGCAAGTACTCCACGTGGTGCGTCAGGTGTGAGGTCCCGGTCAGTCAGAGATTGATGCTGGTGAGGTCACGTCCACCACGAGGTCTGCTCCACTATTCCACAATGCCATAATGTGTGGTGTGTGTGTTTTAGTTAAGGTGTGGTTCTGAGAGTTGTGCTTTAGCTCCTAGGTTGAATCTCTCCCTGGCAGTCTTCTACACTTTTCTGTATCCCTGTGGCTGGTGTGGGTAGTCAGCTGCCATTCGAGCCTTCTTGTCCTGGACCCTCCCATGTCCCCAGTCTCTCATCTCCATGCAATAACTCACAAATGAATTATTAAATCTCAGCATGTGACTCACGCGGTGATCCGGAGAGCCATCTTGGGGCTGTGGACGTTCAACCTGCTGGTGGTGTGTGCGCCCTTTGCTGGGTTCGGGCTGTGGTATGACGAGAGCTTCCCTACCCCCTGCGTCCGCTACCGCCTCGCCACCACGCCCCTCGACCGAGCCTACGCCTACCTCGTCTTCGCCTATGGTAAGTATAACGTGATTTAGTTATTGCTAAAATTATTTATTATAAGCTATACCATTAGAGAAACCATTAGAGAAACTATTTGCTAATCCATTAGAGAAACTCAAGTTTTTGTTGCAACATTTGCAAAGCTGGGCTTAGCAGAGCTGGTCTTGTGCTGAAAGCCAGACACAACAATTTCATTGAATAAGTGTAGGGATATATGTGTAGGAAGAGGAGGGTACTAGATATCAAAATTAGTAAATATATTGGCGAAAAGTATCTAAGAGTCATAAATTTCGCAATGAAAAATTATATATAGAGGGTTCATATACACAGAGTTAACTGTAGTCCTGGACTATGTTCAGGACTTGAAAATACTTTATCTGTAATGTTATTACATGTACTGTAATTTCCACTTTTATATATCGCCTAACTTTGTGTCATCAACAGTAAGTCCGTCCATAAGACTCCCTAATGACACTCCTCCAGTCAGATTTGTTCAATCATATTATTACTGTTTCCTTTCTGTTAGGTAGTTTGCCTAGCAGGTAGACTGTTAGCCTGTTGCCTAACAGGCAGCATGCCTAACACCCAACTGTCAGGCACACTGTCGGGTACCTGACAGCTGGGTGGACAGCGCTTCGGATTCGTAGTCCTAAGGTTCCGGGTTCGATCCCCGGTGGAGGCGGAGACAACTGGCCAAAATGTTTTTCACCCTGATGCCCGTTACCTAGCAGTAAATAGGTACCTGGGAGTTAGACAGCTGCTACAGACTGCTTTCTTGGGGGGGGGGGGCTAACAAAAAGGTGGCCTGGTTGAAGACCGGGCCGCGGGGACGCTAAGCCCCGAAATCATCTCACGATAACCTCGAGATAGTCTTCCAGGCAATAAGGTACTCTGCCATTACCCTGGCCCAGTTATTTATAGTTATTTAGGGTCTTGTAGCACAGTGGTGTGTATCCTCGGCTCACAATCGAGGGACCAGGGTTCAATCCCCGGACAGAACAAAAGAATTTAGGCAGTTTCCTTCTACCTGATGTCTCTGTTTACCTAGCAGTTAGAGATATCCAGGATTTAGGCAATTATTGTGGGTTGCATCCTGGGCGAGATCAATAGGTAGCCTAGGGAGGCCCTCTGTAATCCTAGATATAGGCTTCTTGTTCCCGACATCGGGTAGAATTAAGAGTGTACGGCGGCAGTGTGCTGACGCTCTTCCCTCACCCCGCTCAGGCATGTTGATGTGCACGGTGATTGTGTGCTGTAACCTGGCCGTGATCCGGGTGCTGTGCAGGATGCGGGAGCGCTTGATGCCGCGCCGCCACTCCCGCGCCTCCTGTCGCAGCTCCTCCTCCACCAGCGGCGACCCCTCCATGAACCACGCCACCACTGAGGAGCTCTCCTTTGCTCGCCTCATGGCCGTCCTCTCTATTTTCTTCGTCGTCTGCTGGGTGCCTCAGCTGGTAAGTTTCCTGCAGGTGGTGTGGGTGTAGTGGTGGTATAGGTGGGTTCGGTAGTGGTGTAGGTGGATATGGAGGTGGTGGCAAGGGTGTAAGTGGGTGTGAGGGGGTGTGGTAGTGAGAGTACAGGTGAGTGTGATAGTGCTGATGTCTCCCGTCATCCAACAGATGACCATCATCGTGGCGCAAATGGTTGGGACCAACCCACTCTACAAGCAGGTCTACAGAGTCGCTGACCTCTTCATCGCCCTCAACTTCACACTCGACCCGTGAGTATGCTAAGATCTCCATCCCTTCCCTTTCCCCCTGTCTCTCTCTCCCTCCCTCACTCCATCTCAAATTATCCATCAAATGGACCCAAACTGCCCGATCCGGATATCCCGAATTACCCAACAGAGCTCCAAATTACTAACTATATTACCCACTAGAAGTAAAGATGTGCATCAGCTGAGCCCAAATTAAGCTATCTGACACAATCAAGGTAATCCACCAGGCAGCCAGCCTCGGGACCTCAGTCCTCACATTACCAAACTCCCACCGTTGTACTTCTTTGCAATTATATAATATTCATGATCGAATTATCCATCAGTGTCTCATCAGAATGGTTAATCATCCATCAAACTGGTTATAAATTATATTTCCTAAAATTAAGAGTATAATTATATATTCAGAATTGATAAAATATCCCTAAATTATAAATAAAATATTATCAAATCTATTAATAAAAGTCTCTAAACTATAAATCGGAATCTCAAAATACCATTCATAAAATCCAGTTTCTTAGAATAGGATTTAGGCTTCGGGCAATACAGTCCACAATATTGGACCCGGTTAAGCCAATCAACGCCATGTATTCTTAAGGATACGATCCGCAAATAGTTTTTCATCCAGATCCCCAATTACTGCTGGGTAACCCAGTGGGAGCAGAGTGAGGGAGCTGGACACAATCGTCCTGTACTGAGATATCATGCATATATAATAATTGAAGTACCCCATAAGGCTGATTAGAGACCCAGATTATCCATCAAACAGCCTGGAAGTTCCCATGAGACTAAGGTAAATTGCCTATCAGTTCTAGTTACCGATCAACCTGAAATTACACAGAAAAGAACTTAAAATTATCCATCAAACATCCCCAAATTCAAATTGAAGTCGTCAGACTGCGACACTAGCTCACTTGTGTCCCAAGCTCACCCAACTCTCATTGAACGCGCGTGCACGTGTCCCTAAACCTAACGATGAATGAATCCTTAAATAACCTCCAAATTACCCCTTGAATAAGATCAAATTATCCTGTAAATAGCCAGAGTTAATATATGTACAAAGAAATGGTCAGATGTTACAGCATGGGAATAACACAAGATTTATTACTGAAAGTCACGGAGTACTGTACTGGTTTAGAGAGATTTTGAGCGACCACCTCACTGTTGGTTGCTAGCATCCAGCGATGTCTCGGCCGACGACGACATCCGGCTCGGGTGTTCAAGACACTTCTGGCACCTTTTGACATGATGTATTAGAGGGTCTGGCCATTCATGCTGGAAGTAATGACAGCAGCCTCGAATTGACTCCTTCTTGGAAGGGCTCTATCTTCTCTTCATATATTAGAAGATGACCTTAAAGTGTAGTGGCTCCTTTACACCCCCCCCCACACACACACACACACGTTGATGATACAAGGCGGGAAAAATTACTTTTTTTGGACCAAAAACACACACTAGAGTGTGTTGGATATCATGGTCGCAATATTGATATTAGTTATGATTGAGAGTCCTGATAGCCAATGGCGGTGATGGCTTAGGACGTAGTACACTTGTGCTAGCTACTTTCCATTCATACTAGAAACCCGAGTCATTTAGGAACCTGATTTAATCATTAATACAGTAATGTTTTAATGTATGCATTAAAACCAAGTATCCTCCGGGCAGGAGGACCAGTATCCTCCGGGCAGGAGGACCAGTATCCTCCGGGCAGGAGGACCAGTATCCTCCGGCAGGAGGACCAGTATCCAGGACCAGTATCCTCAGGAGGACCAGTATCCTCCGGGCAGGAGGACCAGTATCCTCCGGGCAGGAGGACCAGTATCCTCCGGGCAGGAGGACCAGTATCCTCCGGGCAGGAGGACCAGTATCCTCCGGGCAGGAGGACCAGTATCCTCCGGGCAGGAGGACCAGTATCCTCCGGGCAGGAGGACCAGTATCCTCCGGGCAGGAGGACCAGTATCCTCCGGGCAGGAGGACCAGTATCCTCCGGGCAGGAGGACCAGTATCCTCCGGGCAGGAGGACCAGTATCCTCCGGGCAGGAGGACCAGTATCCTCCGGGCAGGAGGAGACTTGGATTTATATCTAGAAGTGTTAATTAAAGATAAGAATGACACAGGAACCCTGTTGTGTAATCAGCACACCAACTTCACAAGAGAGAAAGAAGACCAGGGTTCAAACCTTGAGCAGAGCCAAACCACTGGCTACTTTTTGTTGTTCTCCCATGTGTCCCCTCCCCCCTCCCCTTCCCTCAGCAGCACTTGGACATGGTTGTAAACCTTTTTGGTTGGTGACGGAATTCCAGGATGGTGGTGGTTGTTTTATATTCAGCTACTCGGAACAAAAGTTCCAAGTAGCATGGGCTATGGTGAGCCCGTTGTACTCACCTGGCACCTGTGGAAGCTGTTCCGGGGGATAACATCCTGTTAAATACCTAAGCCCCTCATCACCTGGCCAGAAGAAAGCCTAGCACCCACTATAAGAATATTAATTTTGTTATCTTACATGTTTGTACGTGTCTCAACCTTGAAACTGTAACTCTCACAGGTACATGTACGTGCTCTTCCGACGTCAGCAGAGGTACAGCAACCGTCACCTGAGAAAGCTGATGTCGTTCCTGTGCCCACACCGTCTTCAGGAGTCTCCCCGTCGGTGTCTCATCCCGGGCTCCATCAGGTCGTCCTCCCACACCTCCCACAACAACGGTCAGTCTCTACACACCTATACTGCTCTTCTTTAGCGCTCTACACAACTGATCCACACCTGTACTGTAGTGTATGCATAAAGGACTGGACACGTGTACACACAGAGGACTGGCGGAAACATGTAATGTAGACACACAAGACTAGTGGATAGTGTAAAACACACACGACTGGTAGCATGCTGCTATTCAAATGATTCTGCTAATATTCTAAATTATTATAACAAGCAGCCAGTTATGCTCGGCAAGGTTTCACTAATCATAGGGTGCTAATATGAAACGTGAGCATAACCAAGCAAATATTGTGTCAGCCAGAAAAATGATAGGATGGATTACGAGAACCTTCAAGTCCAGAGATCCCATCACAAGGGTTGTACTCTTCAAATCACTTGTGTTGTCCCGTCTTGAGTACTGCTCAGTACTCACTTCCCCCTTCAGAGCAGGAGAGATTGCTGAAATTGAGGGAATACAGAGAATATATACGGCACGCATAGAAGAGATAAAGCACCTAAATTATTGGGATCGTCTCAAAGCTCTCCAAATGTACTCACTAGAAAGGAGACGAGAGAGATACCAAATAATATACACATGGAAAAAACTGGAGGGACGGGTCCCAAATCTGCACGGTAAAATAACAACGTACTGGAGTGAACGACGTGGAAGAAAATGCAGAATAGAACCAGTGAAGAGCAGAGGTGCCATGGGCACAATCAGAGAACACTGTATGAACATCAGAGGTCCACGGTTGTTCAACGTCTTACCAGCGAGCATCAGAAATATTACAGGAACAACCGTGGACATCTTCAAGAGGAAACTAGATTGTTTTCTTCAATGAGTGCCGGACCAACCGGGCTGTGGTGGGTATGTAGACCTG
The DNA here is from genome assembly GCA_020271785.1 of Procambarus virginalis. NCBI lineage: Eukaryota > Metazoa > Arthropoda > Malacostraca > Decapoda > Cambaridae > Procambarus > Procambarus virginalis. The sequence continues at coordinate 51,192,146 of WNGS01164858.1, forward strand.
CGGGCCGCTCCAAGCAACAGCCTAGTGGACCAAACTCTCACAAGTCGAGTCTGGCCTCGGGCCGGGCTTGGGGAGTAGAAGAACTCCCAGAACCCCATCAACCAGGTATCAACCAGTGAATTAGTTGAAACCTAAGAATGAATCCCAATCATGTGTGGACTTCTTCCTAGAAAGGTTGGATATTAATGGCTCTCTGGGATAGACATTTCTATGAACAAAATTAAATTATTATTTTCAAGATTGAAAATAATAAAAATGGGATAAAAATATAAATATAACAATACCCTATACACAAATAAGACATGTTAGAAATAAAGCAGGAATTAAGCACAAGTGTGCTCACAAAAAAATATAAAATATATTATTGCAATCACAGAAACATGAATGAATTGACATTTTTTTAACTTTTAACAGAATACCAAATAAAATTACATAAATTTCATCACACTGGTAGGAAAAAATAAATGCATTTAAATTGCCAACATTAGTTAGTAATATTCTGTTAAGGTGTTAGATAAAGTTTGATAGGTCACTGTATATGTTTGAAAGAGAAATGGGCTAAATTCTACCTAAGGGTACGCCAATATCAATTAACATTGTGGGAGATGTAGTGCAGATTAAAAAGATTATCATCAATGAACAAAGGCTTCTTTAAGGTAAATAAATACATGTAGTCCTAATTAAGGTAACTGTGGACTTGGAAATACTAAACTGGTTTAGAAAAGGATTGTTCAACTGTGGTACAAATTACTGGGAAACAGACTTGGGATTACTGGACTGTATCAAGTGTAGGTTAAACATAGTATATGAATGAGTTTGAGTGAAAATACATATGAACTGCCACGTTATAAGGAGTTTCCTTTATTCTTATGTTGAGGAGTAGTGTGTTCATGGGTGCAGGCATACAAAAATTCTGTTCGTGGGTACAGGTGTCACTACAGAAACTTAGCGACGTGTGGCTTTCACACTCATCTTCCAACATCAGCATGCCCTCATGTACATAAGGTAGTTTGCTGCCAGATGCATGTTGACTACTATATTTAATACTATTTAACACCATCTAAGTAATAAGGTATTATAACAAATTTGTGAAAAGATGTCAAAGTGCTGAAAGTAACTAATACCCTATTTGTGACTTGCAGCAATTTACATTTTATGTGAATGTTTTTAATTATCAAACTGGGATTAACTTGGAATAAACAAGGACCCTACATAAACAAGCTGGAAAGAACAGCAAGATAATGTATACTTAAATCATTGCATCGATACATGCTAGTCATATACTCGTGCCCTTGTCCTCCTCACCATTACCCCCTTCTCCGTCCCCTGGTCCTCCCTACCATCCCCCACTCCCGTCCCCCTCGTCCTCCCCACCATTCCCCACTCCCTCATTTGACGCATTCCCAAATGATCTGATGTTCCCATCAGAAATATGGGAACATCGAATGATCTGATGTTCTCATTACTAAAAAATAAAAAGTTAAAAAAAAAACATGAAAAACAATGAAACAATAAAAAAAAATTAACAATACTCACAAAATGAGAGGTATGGCAAATAACACAGCTCAATTCTAATGCAGTGTGACACAAAATAATTAAATCAAAATGAAAATAAATCAAAATCTATGAAAATTCAATTTATCAGTACAATCAGAAACATTGAAATGGAATCGTAACATGTACCGTGTGATGCTTTTATGTGGAACAGATGGTGTCTTTTTTTTTTTTTAATGTCTTTTTACCTGTCACAGGTGTGGCATCTATATAGTAGGTATATAAAAACACACGCGTGTTCGAATGGAACGTTGTCAAAATTTCAAAGCAATATACTGTGTGTGTGTGTGTGTGTGTGTGTATATATATATATATATATATATATATATATATATATATATATATATATATATATATATATATATATATATATATTTTATATACAATAAGGCGTTCCTGTACATACCAGTTGCGTTGCTCCTGGGAGTATGAGTTCGAGTCACTTCTGGGGTGTGAGTTTTCAGTTGTATCTAGTCCTGGGGACCATTCAGGCTTGTTTGCATTTGTGTTCCTCACGTGTTGCCCCAAAAAATGAGGTGATTTGATAAAATGCTATGCCCAAGATTACCATCCGAGTGCCGGCGGGGAAGTGGTTCATATAGCCTCGGCTATCACTTCCTTATGTCCGGTCGTGATGGTCAAGTGGTTTAAGGCGTTCCTGTACATACCAGTTGTGTTGCTCCTGGGAGTATGGGTTCGAGTCACTTCTGGAGTGCGAGTTTTCAGTTATATATATATATATATATATATATATATATATATATATATATATATATATATATAGATATATATATATATATATATATATATATATATATATATATATATATATATATATATATATATATATATATATATATATAATATATAAATAATATGTATGTATGTATATTATATATTATTTGAATACTCTGAGCATTGTGAACTCCCATAATTCATCCAATAATTTTTCTGCCTGATACTATATTTGCTTGGCTATGTTCACTAAATATGAGGTCGTCACACATCATTATTTCCAGATCCTTTACATGTTTTCCTTCTGTGAGTAGACCTGATTGTCTTGTATCCTGTATTTCATTTTAAGAATTTCAGAAAATGATGATAGTGAGGATGTTGATTAGAATGTAGTGATTTATTTATTTTATTTTTTATATACAAGAGTTTTTTACATTCTTGTATGGCCACTAGCGCGTATAGCGTTTCGGGCAAGTCCTTAGTCCTAATTTTCCCGGGAATACGATCTGCCAAATCGTTTAACAGTCGGGTTCCCATTTTACTGTTGGGTAAACAGAGACTACAGTTAAGGATTGATACCCAGTAAATCCTCCCCCGGCCAGGATACGAACCCAGGACAAAGCACGCGTGAAACACCAGGCGAGTGTCTTACTACTTCACCACGGGGACTTCATTTCTAACATGGATGTGTTAGAAATGATGATAATTATGATTTATGATGATCATCCTCATAATCATGATAAGTTTACTTATGATGATTTGTGCTAATACAGGTACAGGATGCAGTATTGTATCAAATAATAGCTATCCTACAAATGACTAAATTGTTCATCACTCGACTAATTACTTTAGGATTTAGTTCTAATCTCGTTTGGAATTGCGTAGACAATAGGTTGTCACGTACAGTACTGTATAACATTAATGTCAGACTTGGTTAATGCTAGGTTGTACTTGGTTTTATACTTAATACGTCACGTTGATTGGCTGTCACAAATGCTTCCAGGCTACGAGGCAGCCAATCATCGTGGAGTCAAGAACGCAGCGGCCTTATGGTCAACTAAACACATTCCAGGTAATTTCTTCGCTTACTGTATTACGAACTTTGGTTTTATATTTATAAATACATACTATATGCAAATGCTTTGAATAAATTATTTGCGAATGCTTGGAATAAATTATATAAAAATTTATTAAAATACATAGAAATACATTGAAGTAACTATATTTAAATACTTTGTGCCAAAAATCTTTATAATGATTTATTCTAAGTACAGTACAGTATTTGCAAATAATTTATTCTAATACAGTATTTCAAAAACTACTAAAATCACTGATGCAGAGGGTCTTTTGGTTGTATGTTCTTTTTACATGGTAAATATTTAATTTTTGGGCTTGAGAAATTAACTGGAACACATTCAAAAGAACAAGATATTAAAACTCAAGCAGCAGCATTCACTTGCTGCTTGCGGTGGTGGTCAGCGGGTGGTGTGCAGTGAGCTTTGGCCTCATTACTATTGCTCTGCTTGACTCCTAGCACCAGTAGCAGATTGGCTTATTACATATACTGTTTATAAATTGTCATTTTTATTTTATTATTCTGCTACAAATATCTTTTTGTTTGCTATATGCATTTATGAGTGGAAAATGGCAAAGGTTGTGGTCGGTAAAAATGACTTGTGAAACGTATACAGTACTTTTACATCTGTATAATCAAAACATTTGTGTATGTATTTAATGAATATATTATAAACTGTTATTAAGATGTCATGCACATTTTAAATTAGTTTTAATTGTTCATGCTTCTTGTTAGTAGTAATTTTTGCATATTTTTTAATTTTAAAATTATATCTTAACACTTAAACTAGCTATTAGTCCTCATTAGTTTCATAAGGATTTTGCATCAATTTTATCCTAAAGTGTGTTGCAGTGCTTCTTTATTTCTCTTGAGCTTCTTTCTCTTGACTTTACTGACAGTGGATGTTTACTAGTCACGAAGCTTGCAGTCTTCACGACTATTCCTATTATCCGTTATTTTTTTTATTTATTACCATTTTTTCTGCTGACGATAGAACATTGAAGCCATATGATGGGATCAAACCCACATCATTTGACTCCCTAAATACATGCACTACCGACTGGACCATAATTGGCTTCATTGTGTATTTCTCTTCAATATTACACTCTGATATCTTCACGCTGTTTATGCAAACCTCTGCCTTGTACTTTTCCTTACCAAATAACACTAGCTAGACTTGCTTGTATTGAGACCCCCTCTTGTTTACTTACTGCAGGCCCAGCCAAGAGTAGAGGCCCAGCCTGCCGTGATAGACCCCTTGTTATGAAGGTATAAAGTACCAGCCGCCTATTTAATGAGGCATGAGCTTCATATCTTAGTAGATATCTTTCGTTTGTTTTTCTCCTCTTATGTGTGTTGCACTTTGATAATAAGTGCCAGCTAATAATGCATGAGACGTTTTTCACATGCTGGAGAAAAAAATGATCATTGTGTACATTTAAATTTGCCTTCAATTTTTTTTTTTTTTTTTTTTGCCATAACTTTCCTGTCATTATTTATACTGACCATAGTTTACCTGATCTGTCCATTAGCTTCTCGTATTGTTTTGCTGTCATTATCAACCTGAAGTGTTCTTCCTCTGCTGGTTGAGATTGATTTATTTATTGATCTGCTCCACCTGCTTCACACCAACTTCCTTCACTTAGCTTCCTGCCCCGACTCATCTATTGGCTTTGCTTCACATATCAGACTCCTTTAGTGTACTTTACAGTTCTCCTATTTGCATTTATATCCTTATTCATCTACTGCTTTTCTAGCATGTTTTTTGCCACCCACCACTGCTATCGACTCCTCCCCAGCCCCCCCCCACCTCTACTGACCTGCACCCCTATCGACTCTTCTGTATTCCCCGTCTTATCTTTTACATATGAATGCCGATTTCCGTAACTCTTACTCGCTCTACTGTTGCCCGGAGTTTGTAATGATTGTTGCACCAGCTATCAGCATCTCATTTATTAATGTCTGGGGTATTGTTGTATGCCTAATTGAGCCATGCACTTATGCAGTTGTAGACCTTAAACTTTTTACTCAAGGTGCAGTTGTAGACCGTTAAACCTTCCACTTGTGGTGCTGCTTTCCCTCTTCTTCAATGTACACTGTAACTTGCAACTCAACCAGCAGTTTTTCACTTTCTTTTAGTTTGTAGAAAGTGCTGTAGATAAGCATGTACCCCTTGTTTATTATACCAATTTGTATGCTTATATATATATAATATATATATATATATATATATATATGTCGTAACCTAGTAGCCAGAACGCACTTCTCAGCCTACCCTACTATGCAAGGCCCGATTTGCCAAATAAGCCAAGTTTCATGAATTAATAGTTTTTCGACTACCTAACCTACCTAACCTAACTTTTTCGGCTACCTAACCTAACCTATAAAGATAGGTTAGGTTAGGTTAGGTAGGGTTGGTTAGGTTCGGTCATATATCTACATTAATTTTAACTCCAATAAAAAAAAATTGACCCTCATACATAATGAAATGGGTAGCTTCTATCGTTTCATAAGAAAAAATTAAAGAAATATGTTAATTCAGGAAAACTTGACTTTTAGGCAAATTGGGCCTTGCATACTAGGCCAAAATGTGAGTTCTGGCTACTAGGTACGACATTATATATATATATATATCTATATATATATATATCTATATATATATATAT
>WNGS01164858.1:51203083-51213241 GCA_020271785.1 Procambarus virginalis
GTTAATGTAGCAGTACCGTAGAATTATTAATACATTACAGTATTTGTATATAAATATATATATTAGATATTTTGGTAGCAGTCTTTCCTGTAGACATATGTTATTAAATATGACCGAAAAAGTAAGATTAATAATTATAACACGAATTTTCTCAATTTTCTTATGTTTGTTTTTACTGATGACGGTAAATGAAAAATCAATTCTCCAAAATTCATTCTTATTTCTTAGTCTGACGCGACACTTGAGCGCGTTTCGTAAAACTTATTACATTTTCAAAGACTTTAGTTACACACACACAGAACAACTATAACTGAACAGAGTTTAAACAGCTTTTCTTTTTATACCTGCATTTGGGTGAGGTGACATGTTACAATGGTTTGGGGTGAGGTGAGAACAAACACAGAACACGAAACAATGGGTATAAGCTAAAGGAAGAATAGATCTGTAACTGCAGAAGGCCTATTGGCCCGTATTTCTTGATGTTTCTATATTGGAGCGGAGTCTTGAAGTGGGTAGAATATAGTTGTGCGTTAATTGGCTGTTGATTGCTGGTGTGACTTCTTGATGTGTAGTGCCTCGCAGATGTCAAGCCGCCTGTTGTCGCTGTATCTATCAATGATTTCTGTGTTGTTTGTTAAGATTTCTCTGGTGATGGTTTGGTTGTGGGAAGAGATTATATGTTCCTTGATAGAGCCCTGTTGCTTATGCATCGTTAATCGCCTGGAAAGAGATGTGTTGTCTTGCCTATATATTGAGTTCTTTGGGGCTTACAGTCCCAAGTGGGCATTTGAAGGCATAGACGACATTGGTCTCTTTCAAAGCGTTCTGCTTGTGTCTGGAGAGTTTCTCATGAGTAGGTTGGCAGTTTTCTTGGTTTTATAGTAAATCGTCAATTGTATCTTCTGATTTTTGTCTGTAGGGATAACGTTTCTATTAACAATATCTTTCAGGACCCTTTCCTCCGTTTTATGAGCTGTGGAGAAGAAGTTCCTGTAAAATAGTCTAATAGGGGGTATAGGTGTTGTGTTAGGTGTTGTGTTCACGCACTCTGTTCAGTTATAGTTGTTCTGTGTGTGTGTAACTAAAGTCTTTGAAAATGTAATAAGTTTTACGAAACGCGCTCAAGTGTCGCGTCAGACTAAGAAATAAAGAATGAATTTTGGAGAATTGATTTTTCATTTACCGTCATCAGTAAAAACAAACATAAGGAAAATTGAGAAAATTCGTGTTAGAATATTAATCTTACTTTTTCGGTCATATTTAATAACATATATATATGTATGTATATATATATATGTATGTATATATATATATGTATGTATATATATATATGTATGTATATATATGTATGTATATATATATGTATATATATATATATGTATATATATATATGTATGTATATATATATATATGTATGTATATATATATATGTATATATATATATGTATATATATATATATATATATATTATATATAATTATTATATATTATATATTATATATATATATATATATATATATATATATATATATATATTCATCAAGAGAAGTTTGGCTACAGCTGGGTGTCCAGCACAAAGGAAACCCCAGCTGTGCAGACCTGACAACAGCCAAAAACGCCCAGATGGAGTCACCCTGCAGCCATGGAGGGAAGGTAAACAAGTCGTATGGGATTACACCTGTGCATCTACATTGGCTGATACCTATTTACGTTACAGCTCAGCGGAGGGAGGTGGGGCAGCCACCTTCAGGGAGACCCAGAAAATCCACAAGTAGAGAGACCTAGAACGTTGTTACAGGTTCGTGCCGATAGGCTCAGAGAGACTGGGCGCCTGGGGTAAATGTGCACTCAAGTTTTTAAAGGAGGTTGGTGAGGAACTCATTGGGAAAACTAGAGACCCACGAGCAGCCAGTTTCCTGTTCCAGCGCCTCAGTGTCGCAGTGCAGAGGAGAAATGCGTGCTGTATCCTGGGTACGCACCCAACCTCCGAGGAGCTGGACGAGGTCGAACGCTGATTGTTTAATTGTTATATATTTGTGTGTGTGTGTTCTCTGTAAACTGTAGCATTGCAATAAAATAAAAAAAACATACAAAAAAATAATAGGGGTGGTAGGAGAAGAAAAGAATTAAGTTTTCAGTGAGAATCCACAAGATCTTCTCTGAATGCTCTTTGTTTTCTTCTTCGATGATGTGGGTCCCTGCAATTGCACCAGAGGTGGTACCCCTATATATATATATATATATATATATATATATATATATATATATATATATATATATATATTTAACAAACCAAGAAGAAGCGTTCACTTTGCCGTATCTAGCCTGACACACAAAAATCTGGTTCTTATATCAAGTAACTGATGCATGAGTGCTAGATTGAACCTAATATATATCGAACACAGTTGTGTGTGTGTGCTTAACGCTATACAGCTTGTAACAGTCGTTTTCTACAATTTCCTGTATTAACGAAACAAAATTATAATCCGTAAAGATCTCTAGCTTCAGCCGTATTTTAGAACTTTTGAACCAACTTTTGGATAATCGTTTTCTTCCTCGTTGAGACAAGAGAGGGAGTCCTCGCGTAAATCCTCTTCTGCTGACTTGTTGACGACCACAGCTCCCATTCACATGGTAATGTCCTTCCTAATGTCACCTTCATGTCTGAGCTATGCTGCTATAGTGCAAATTATTTTTCTTTTTTTAGCTTAGAGCATCCGTAGCCATTTCTTGGGAGATTGTGTGCTCTTAGAAAATTATACAATAAAAGCTAGAGAGTTTAGGCTGTTTCTAACGGACGCATCCCCCCCCCCCACCCGCATGCTGTGCTTACCTATGAGTGACTACTTCTAGTGCCCCGCCTCCCAGCCCGTTGTACCTGAAGCTCTTTTCATATCTTTTGATGCTCACGTTCTGAGTCGTATCTGTTTGGGAAAATGTTGATAGACATCGTAGCTTCATTCGTTCAGTGCATTCCTCTTAATGTTTGCTCAGACACGGAACAATAATTTATTTTATTTCAACGTCTCAGTTGTGTTTCCAATTTCCAGAAATGTCCTGTTTTATCTTAATTTAAAGAGGCTGGCCTTATCCACCTTGGATATTCCCCACTCTGTATTTTTACATAGTGACCATACTCACTTTGATTCTGTGTATTTTAAAAGTTTTTCTTCTTTACGAGGTGGGGCTTCCATGCCGGTGCTGCATCCTCTAAAATGGTTTCGCAGGTCTCTCGGGATCTCTCTTGTCCAGGTTAGTGTCTTCCAGTTATCCCAACTTGTCCCTACGTCTTCTGGACTAACCTTTTAGTAAGGAACAGAATCTAAAGGCAGACGAGGAGTCACAATAACGTGGCTGAAATATGTTGACCAAACACCACACTAGAAAGCGAAGGGACGACGACGTTCCGGTCCGTCCTGGACCATTCTCAAGTCGATTGTGAGAATGGTCCAGGACGGACCGAAACGTCGTCGTCCCTTCGCTTTCTAGTGTGGTCTGGTCAACACAGAATCTAAAGGTTTTAGTCTAGGAATATACAGTCTACCAAATCGTCTTCCTCTTGTAATTTTCAGTATGGAAGTCTATCACGTCGTGCAGGCACGACTTTTCTACTTTATACATTCGTGCTGTTCCGTTACGGACTTTATTTACTATGAATAATCTGGCAAGCCTTTATTGATTTTTTTGTCAAATGCAGCATGCTGGTGACTGTGGTTTATAGTGTATTGCTTCCTGTCTCTCCTCGTCCTTGAGTATTACTTTCTTGGGATTACTTTTTTTCTTTCCTGATGCTTGTAAGTTCGCCGGTTTCCAGTGTTATATTGAAGGATCTAGTTATATGATAACAAACTCTGCAGACTTGTGTAGTATCCAGGGTGATGCCTCATGTGGCCTCACTGCTTTTGTTACGTCTAGTTCCTACAGGTATTTTTTCCTTTCATCTTCAGTGACTGCTGTAGGGTCTGGTGGCTCTTCTGGTCGTGTCCTCTGCCTCCCCTCTGGGTCTTTTTGTAGCCCTCATGTGGAGTCTCTCACACCTTCTCATTTTGTATGAAAATGCTTTGCTCTCTCTCTTCAGTCAGATCATGTGTTCTTACTATTGTTTTCAGCAGTATTTAATCACGCAACAACTTTGGCTGGATGGTGTTTGGGTTCAACCTGCTGTCCTGCGGTCCTGGGCAGGGAAGGAAGAGGTTACATGACGGGCTCAGGAACCGGACACAATGTTTTATTAGTTATGTACGTCAGTGTTTTTGACGAGCTGTATTTTATTTGTATTTGTGCACTATGCTCCTCACATTAGTGCCGTAGGCGGTGGTGGTGGGAGTGTTACGGTGGTGGTGGTGGGAGTGTTACAGACCAAATGTCTCCAGCTGGCATGATCACCTCTGCTGATCTGGCTGGCGTCCGCTCTATTGTACTGAGGAACACAGTGACCTCCACTAGAGACCCGGGCGGAAGACATCTACAATTAATGTACAATGATTAACTGTAAATATATAGCTATTAGAATATTCTCTAACTAGCTGACATTATAAGGTGTGAGGGATAGATGAAATTGTTATTGTAACCATTACCGTTGAGGTCTGATAAAGACTTTTTGTGGTCTCTGTAATCCTTTTTGCGCTTCCGCTCACAGGATGAGTATGGGGTGCACAATAAACTAGCCGGCTCCAGCGGCAACAATCAATCGCAGTAATTTATCTAAAAGTTTTCTCCTGACCTCGTGTTGAAGGCGGTAACAGCCTGCGGTTGTCCTAATTATCCCTCGTTCCCATCAAGGGAAGAGAGGTGATGTGGTGAATCTCTGGCAGTTTGTATACTCCTCTAGTTGTATTTGCCTAGTTGTCTGTGGTGTTGAGCTCTACCTCCTGGGCCGTGCTTTCAGCTATGTGTATTGTTCACCCCCCTCCCCCCTCTCTCTCTCTCTCTCTCTCTCTCTCTCTCTCTCTCTCTCTCTCTCTCTCTCTCTCTCTCTCTCTCTCTCTCTCTCTCTCTCTCTCTCTCTCTCTCTCTCTCTCTCTCTTTGAGTTAAGCTCTATGGTAGTTAACATGTACGCCATCCTCCGATTTCTTCCACCGACTTCCTTCTTAATTTTGTCGTCGTCTCCTACATGTTCACTCTTACTTTCTCCTCTTTTTATCTGCGTCATCTTCCATTATCTCCGCTCCCTCATGCCCTCCATCTTCCTATTGTTTCTTGCTAAGCCGCCAACTGTATACATTGCTTGACCTGCCATGTATATTGTATCTTGGTCCACCTGGGCACACCCACGCTACAGCTGGGCTTGCCGCCCACCCAAGCACACTAACACTCCTGACCCAGCAGTGTAGCAGCACACGGAAACAATGGGTGCGGGTGGCCATGACCCCAGCGAGGCCGGGGACACACCTGTACACCTGCCACATATATGCATCATAAAGTGATACATTACTGCAGGTCTACAGTGAAAAGACTGGCGAGGCTGCGAGTGGCTCGGGTCACTCTGGCTCCCAGGCCTCGCTATTTTCATGTCAATTATGAAGTCTAATGGATGATTGTTTGACTCCTTGTCCGCGGCTGCTAACACATGCATCACGTTTTTTAATAAATTCCAGGATAGGAAATGTTGAGGTTGGTTGCAGGCGCCCTTAACATACTTTCTGCATAGGTACTTGGAGGTGTCTTGTGACAGCAGAATGGAAGTGTGTGGTCACCTCGTGTGTCCGGGTGTGTGACGCTGCCCCACAAGGAGGCCCTTCAACACGTCGCAACAAATAAGTCATAAGGAAACAGGTCATGATTAGAGAGAGACTGAACTAGGCAAACAGGAAACCAAAGCCTTGACCACACAAGTTTACTGGGCAACAGGAAGTACTCACCTAGTTGTGTTTGCGGGGGTTGAGCTCTGGTTCTTTGGTTCCACCTCTTTGTCTTTTCCCCTGCCGAACACCTCTTGACCCACACCGTCATCGCCTTTCTTGATTGTTTTTAAATTAGCCGTTTAAATAGCCAATTAAATATCTTCAATTACACGAAGCTTGTTACCTGTCCTTAACTCTTTGATCTGACGTTGACTAAAGATTGAGACTGAGGCGCTGCTGCACCCCCCACCACACACCTCCCAAGTGGCTGGTGGCTACAGATATGACGAGAGACTCACACTCACACACTCGCACATTCACACTCACACATTTCACACTCACACATCACACTCACACATTCACACTCACTCATACTCCACACACTCGCACTCACACACACTCTCTCGCTCTATCTCTAGCATCTCAAAATGTGCTTTTAATACAAATTTTAAGCCTTATGAACTGAAAGAAGCTGGGAATATACTCGAAATGTATGACGAACTATAATGACCCCCTTGAATAGCTCCTGTCTATCCCGGGTCAGAAGAGTCCTGGACCCTTACAGTAGCCCTGGAACTCGGTCTTTCCTGATGACTCGTATCCTGCTGAAGGATTTCTTCTTGCAAACACTTCGAGGTTTTCCAGTTCGTGAAATATTACCACCAATTCAGGCGTGATTAAAACTAAGCAATTTCTCATGTTTTGTGTACTGTGAAGCCTTGAGCAGTGGAGACACGCCTGGAGGGAGACGGACAGGTGTGGGCTCACCTACACATAGTATGTGTGAGAGCGCAGGCATAGAAAAAGAACATGATTACGACGTCCAAAAAGTAATAGACAGTTACTGCCGATGTTGGAGTATTAGAGAGAGGGGCTCAAGATGGGGCAGTTTGAAAGGGTAGGAAGAGGTCATTATGAGAGCCGAGCATGGCACCAGCTCTTGGCCCTGAGAGACCCCGAGAAGACTAGTCGCGCTCTATATACACCCACTTGTCAACAACACTATCTCACTGTGTGCTGCTACAGCGGTAGCTCTATTGCTAGCCCCATCCCCCACCCTCTCTCCTCTCTCTCTCTCTCTCTCTCTCTCTCTCTCTCTCTCTCTCTCTCTCTCTCATCTCATATATCCAACTCTAAATATTTATCTTAATTAATCTTAACCAGAATCTATCATACCGAACGTTGAGTGGTCCTTAATAACTAAGATCACTACCAATCAGTGTTCTGGGGACGTGACTCATCCCCACTCTGGCCTGATGCCGGGTTCATCATTAGTGTGGCATGATGCTTGCTCGCCGCTTGCACCAGGCAGATTATACCTCAATATACCCTCTCGGCAAGCAGGCAAACAAACAGAGGCGCGTGCGGGGCTCCACCACCTTCCCCGTGGTGCCACTGACCTGGCGGCTCTGATGGTGCGTCGCTCGTGATAGTCCTCATCGTGTATAAACAGGTGGTTCCCATTATATATAATAACCCCATCAGGCCATAATATTGGCCAGGATTACCGGGCTGTCTCCAGGTAACTTGGACTCGTCTGTCCTAGTTTCATACATGTTGTTTTTAATGGTTATATATGTATCATTTCAGGGTTTTAGCCGGCTTCCGTTTCTTGTGATATTTCGATTTTTTTTCTGTTTTCCTCTCAATTCTCTCAGATAATTTTTCTTAATTTTATTTGTTACAATGCATTCTCCTGCGTGCCAACACCATTCTTATTTCGTTCTTCATCATTAAGTAGAGACCAGAACACAAGGATCGGTTACCTGTGTTCCGTTTTTTTATTCCAGTCATTTATTCGTGATTGAAGTCTTCAATAATTAGGATTTTTTTTTTTGGGGGGGAGCATTTTTGGTGTCTTGGGGTTTGTTTATAATATAGTTCATAAATGGCTTCCTAATAAAATCATATAAACAACGGAAAGAGTCCAGCTTGATAAGATAAGGTGGAATCCTCACGGAAAACAACAGGGAAGTGTGTGGATAACTCAACACAAAATTTTAGGTCTTTACAAAAGAACTAGTGTGGAGAGCGTGTAGAGTGATGACAGGTACCCGACCAGTTCCACCAAGCTGTTGCTCACCGCCTCGTATGTGGCGCTCTCAGGTCATGAAGCTGTAATTGTAAGCCCCATACAAATGTTAGATGAATATTTACAGTGTCAATTTCTTTACTTATGAAGCATGAGAGAAGTCATGAATCACTGGTTGCTTCTCCAGGCGCTGGCACTCACCCACGTGTGTCCCGCAGGATGCAGGCGAGGCTGCGTGTGGCGGGTGAAGGGCGAGGTGGTGGAGGCGGCACCCTCGAGGTCCTGTTTGGCACTGCCGTCTCGCTGGTGCTCGACCCCGACGCCGACCCCCTCAACCATTCCCTCCTCAACACTACGGCAGGTGAGTGGTACCCCTCTAGTGGCTCTATGGCAGGTGTGTCTGGTACCCCTCTAGTGGCTCTATGGCAGGTGAGTGGTACCCTCTAGTGGCTCTATGGCAGGTGAGTGGTACCCCTCTAGTGGCTCTATGGCAGGTTGTTGTTAAAGATTCGCTACCTGGAACAAGAAGTTCCAAGTAGCACGGGCTATGGTGAGCCCGTAGTGGATGTTTATGGCAGGTGTGTCTGGTACCCCTCTAGTGGCTCTATGGCAGTGTGTCTGGTACCCCTCTAGTGGCTCTATGGCAGGTGTGTCTGGTACCCCTCTAGTGGCTCTACGGCAGGTGAGTGGTACCCCTCTAGTGGCTCTATGGCAGATGAGTCTGGTGGCATGTTAATATAAACCATCAAATTGGCAGTTTATAGACACGAAATCATACTTACGTTCGTTCATCTTTACATCTACTTTCCTTTATTTGACCTACGTATACAAGTGTTACAAAGTATAGTATACAGAGCAGCTGTGGTGACGAAGTATATGTATGTGAAACATGTTTGAACACTGGTAAGGTTTACGAGCGTGTAAGCCTTTGGATCAGCAAAGCTTTGTAAGCTTGGGGGAGTTGAGCGTGTGGGTGGCAGCCTGGTGAACCAGAGGGACGCTAAACTCGCCATCAGGGAAGACACCAACATTTAGGAGACGGTGTACGGAATCTGCAGCCATTTGTGCACCTCGACACCATCGTACACAAGTGGAGGACAATTTCTACACTGATGCCCGATTGCTGAATGAATATTCAGCAATATAATATAAATTTAAATTGTAACGCATTGTCTCTGCTGTCTTTGAGCGTCACCCGCACGTGTTCAGGTTCAAGTATGTTTATTGAGACAAGAAAGAAATACATATGAAAGGGATAGAGTAGCTTAGGCTATTTCTACCCCCACGTGATCTCACGCCACGGAGACCAGTACTTGAGACCAACAGCCAGAGACCAATGTCATCTCCATCCGACGGATTACTTAAACTCTTTGGTCAGTGAACCGGAAGAGTGCATTAACATTACATGTGCCAATAGTTAGTCAATTCAAATTTATTTTTTTTCTTAAACCATCTGTGGGTTTCAGGGAAGACTTCAAATAACTCTTCCTCCAAAGACATTTGACTTCCCGGAAGCCGTCGGCAACTGGTGGTTGGGGTGAGGTCGCGGGGCGCCCCGGGTCCCTCGCCGCCACCTGACCCCGCCAACTGACCTGGAAACTCAAATTGGAGACGGAACTGGACAGTCTTGGGTGTATATATATACCAGCCATGCAGGGGATGTGTATATATATATTATTATATACACCGAGGGGTGAACTCGACTTCTCAGCATGTATTCAAAGTCTACACGAAGTATACATGGGGTATACATTAAGTACAAGGTGTACTTACCGGTTGATGAGCAAGGTGGTGTGACCTTCCCTGTAGATGTGGCAGGTGATGCTGTGGGATTTAATTCTCACTGACGAAGAGTGTCAGTTGTAATTGTTTCTACTAGATTGCCTACGCTGTACTTCGATAGCACGCTCACCCTGATAACCCATACAGATTATTTAGTAAATATATAAGCAGTAAATATAACCAGTCTCCGAGATGTAGTGGTAAGACACTCGCCTGGCGTTCCGCGAGCGGTTTGTCATGGGTTCGTATCCTGGCCGGGGAGGATTTACTGGGCGCAAATCCTTAACTGTAGCCTCTGTTTAACTCAACAGTAAATGTGTACTTGGTTGTAAAAACAATTCTTCGCGGGGTCGTATCCCAGGGACCATAGGATTAAGAACTTGCCCGAAACGCTACGCGTATTAGTGGCTGAACAAGAATGTAACAACTCTTGCATATATATATAACAAAAAAAAATATGCATTAGGTCGTCTTCAGTCAGCGTTGTGAAGTACTTGCCG
>WNGS01164858.1:51220283-51292783 GCA_020271785.1 Procambarus virginalis
GTTAGTTACTAGATGCAGCAGGAGCCAATTGTGTACCAGAGCGTTCATGTGGCCGCCGGACTTGATCTCACGCGTATCTACTCGTTGAGGTAACATGTTCCAAACGCGAGTCAGCCTCGAAATGGAAAATCTTGATGGAGTGATTGACTTGAGAATGGCACACCCATCAGGTGACTGTTGATGCCTGAGCGTCTCGTGTTGTTGGAACCGTCTTGTATGCTAGGAAGTTGGGCCAGGAGAGGACTGTTGAGAACATTGGTCTTGTACACACCAGCCGGATGACCAATTTATCCCCGGTGTTGAAACCTTCCACGTTAGGACGAGTCTGACCACAACGAGTCAAAACTTTCAATGTGTCTACTCTCATAGTTCTTTACCTTGTCTAGAATCCCATAAATGATGGGACGTAGGTCTTCATCTTGGAAAAGCGTGTATCCTCAAGATGGGAGCGAACTTGTGGTTCATATAAGGCTTTGCAGACCTTCCTGGTCGAGAAGGTATGAGATACGCCATGGGACTGTAAATGTCTTGGGTGCCTTGCTTGCTAAGCTCAGCACGAGGCTCTTTAATATTCATTGAAGAGTTCAACTTCACCCGTAAGAGATGTCAACTTCATCATTGAAAACTAAGAATTTTGACACTCGTCCATATGTTCCAGCTGCCATGTTATGCAGTCCAGGTATCATGTTCCAGCTGCCATGTTATGCAGTCCAGGTATCATGTTCCAGCTGCCATGTTATGCAGTCCAGGTATCATGTTCCAGCTGCCATGTTATGCAGTGCAGGTATCATTGAATTGTGTTATCTTACATGCCTGCAGTGGTGTTAAGTGAACATCGTAGCAGTTATCATTTCCTCTCATATATATGAGAGGAAATTATATATATATAATATACATATAATATGTAATATAATTATATATAAAAGGCTGGAGTGCAGTCATAAGCATAGGCTAAAGCTTCAGTGATGAAGTAATATATATTAAAGTACCATTTCACAACCAGAGGCAAAAGACACAGTCCTGTGGCTCACTGGCATGAATTCAGTGGCTTTCATATTATATTTTTATGACTACAGTTATAGTCCGTTCTTGCAGGTAGTCTTTGTTAGCGGTATAATGGCGCTTTAGAATAAAGTGCAGTTCCTGGAGTCATATACAGTCGAATAAACTTGCAGTGGCCAGTACAACAACACTGATCTTGGATGCTACTGGCGCCACTTTTTGGAGAGGATAAAGAAGAGAGCACCTGGTGGCCATATACTTTTCATACTCTTGGTTTATCCTCACTCAAATAGCCAGCAGCTCCAGCTCTGTGGGCTTCTTGAAAATAGGCAAGTGTTCAGTATATTTATGTGTACCCTTGAATTCATCTTCATATTTATGTCATTAGTAAACGTTGAGAGAAACTAGTCTATCCCCTCTTTAGGTGAAATTGTAAATGTAAAAATACCGTCTGATTAAAAATTTTTGTGCCCTCTGTGATCTTTCTTTTGCGCTACCCACTCGCAAGATGACTATGGGGGTGCATAATAAACAAGCCGCCTCTGGTGGCAACAACGAATCAATCCCTATTGAAGGTCATTTTAATATATTAAGACCAGTGTAGGTGAGAGTGCTGGCTCCTGTGGGACACCGCTGGTCACGCCTCGCCACACTGAGATCTCACTGCATACACCATCCAAATACTTTTTACTAATATTTTTGTATTTTTTAGTTTTAAATTCTTGCTAATTATATCTCTTATATCCCCTCTGATCCCTTTTGCAACCCGCCTTCGCAATCGCAACGAATACTAGTAAATTCTAAAATCTTCATATATCACATTGATGAATTCTTCTGGCGTTCTAATAACAGCAGGTTCCATTCTGTCAAGACGTTTGGGTCGCATTGTGACCACACTGATTCTTGTGATGAGTTGAAAGGAGATGTCTTCCCCGTCGACCAATCTGATGAATGTTTCTTACAGTCTTCATTATCCTCTCTGGGAAAATAAAAATATTTTGGCATTCAAATTCTCTGAAGGCTTGTGAAGCAAGACTTGGCATGACTGAGCCTATGGTGGTGGTGCATAATAATGTCCTCTCACTCTCCAGTTGTGCTGCTACTCTCTCTCACCATCTCCATCACCTTGCAAGGTGACGACACTGGCCTGAAGTGTAGTGCCTCCTTTCTGGAACCCTTCCTGTATACTGGCACCGCATTGGTTGTCTTCCAGTATGGGTAAAAGCGACAAGCATCAGGCCCATTAATTTAGTATTCATGATGAAATTATATATCCAACAGTATTAGTGGTGAGCAGTTCCAGCAGGTGCCTCCCTACTTCACCCTTGTTAATCTCGACGTCTTCAGGCTCGCCTTGGTTTAATACGTCTCATTCCCTGAGACGTGTATTTACTGTTTTTATTTACTATTTCTGTCTACAATTGAGCCATTAGCTCGTGGACCGAGCTAATGGCTCCATTAGAGCTATTAGCTATAGAATTAGACTATTCTTTCTAACCAATCTATTTCCGTCTATGTCTACTACATGTATTTCTCTACCACACGCACCCCCTCCCCCCCCCCCAGGAAGCCGCCCGTAGCAATCTGTTTAACTCACACGTACCTATTTACTGCTAGGTGAACAGGAGCATCAGGGTGAAAGAAACTCTGCCCATTTGTTTCCGCCTCGGCCGGGACTCGAACCCGAGCCCTTGGGACTACGACCCCCGAGTGCTGTCCACTCAACCGCGAAGCCCTTTATTTATGTATGTGTGTGTGTATAATCACCTAGTTGTGCTTGAGCTCTGGCTCTTTGATCCCGCTTGTCAACTGTCAATCAACTTCATTGTGTGTGTGTGCGTGTGCGTGTGCGCGTGTGCGCGTGTGCGTGTGCGTGTGCGTGTGCGTGTGCGTGTGTGTGTGCGTGTGTGTGTGTGTGTGTGTGTGTGTGTGTGTGTGTGTGTGTGTGTGTGTGTGTGCGTGCGTGCGTGCGTGCGTGCGTGTGTGTGTGTGCGTGTGTGCGTGTGTGCGTGTGTGCGTGTGTGCGTGTGTGCGTGTGTGCGTGTGTGTGTGTGTGTGTGTGTGTGTGTGTGTGTGTGTGTGCGTGCGTGCGTGCGTGCGTGCGTGCGTGCGTGCGTGCGTGCGCGCGCGCGCGCGCGGAGGGGGGGCCAGGCATCTATCATTTACAATGTGGCAAACATGAACATGAGCCAACAGTGTGCACCAAGAAGCGCCACACTGAGCAACTGTGCTGGTGCAGCTGTGACACTGGGCGCTCACCGATGCGTAATCACTAGCCACATAAACAATAACAATAACAATATACCCACATTCCTACATGTATATTGTATGAGCATTAAGGCCCGCGAGCCATCGCTTTAGCTTGTATATCGCCTTAGTTATGGTAATCTAATTCGGCTTCCTCTTGGCGAACTGACTCATAATGGAGAGCAGGAGAACGCCATGAATCCCTCACACTACGCCTCATTAGCAAAGGCTAAAAGCTGGTTTTATCGTGTGGCCATTCTTGGTGGAGGTGAGGCAGGGAGGCGAGGGTGCTGGGAAGGAGAGGCGCCTGTGTGTAGGAGTTGTGGGTTAATACCTCTCACTGTTGTGGGCTCACACACTAGGATCACTTACTGGGTCTGTCTCCAGGAGTCGTGTATTCTCCTCTCCCCCTTCTCGGGGGGGGGGGGGGGAAGGAGGTGGTTTGGTGCATATAACTAAGTGTGGTCTGGTATAAGCCAATAGGATATCTGCGGGTTTATTTATTCATATGTTATCGTAGAACATTTCATTTATCGTGTGTGAATAGTGTCTTCGTTAAGATGGTTGCGTGGCACTTAACGTCGTGATATCCGGAGTGTGAGGGCCGTCGTAGTCTCTTCCTTATTATTCTCAGCACTTGTGCTCTCGACTAGTCTCAGTGAACATGACCTGAGGTACCTAATGAAATTTACTGTTGCTTAACAAACTTCTCATACATGCTATCTTTCTTTCCCAACTACTCCTATTCCTCACTCTCCCATCTCATCTCCCTCCTTTCCCCTCTCTTCTCCTTATTCCTCTTCGCCCCCCCCCCTTGACCAAGTCATCAGTGCTCGTCCCGTAACTCCAGTTGGTAAGATGTTGTTGTTGTGTGATCAGCTGTGACGCCGTGTATCATCCTTCCAGAGGTCAGGCTCTCCACTCCCACGTCTTCGGCCCCCATCCAGTTTTTTTTTTGTAATTCTAAGGCAGTTTAAGCCTTATACATTTGTCTTTATTCAACCTCTTCGGCAACACCACTATTATCTTAATGTTTTTAAAGAAGTTTATCATTATTATTATTTATTTATTGTACGACTGGTTAATTTAGTTGTAGCGTTGCAGCAGTCGTGTGTTATCAGCGCTCCTGCAAGACGGCTGCTTTAGTTTCCTGTCCTTCGTTCTCTGTCCACTAATTTGTTAACTTACCTAACCTTATTGCATGTTACCGAACATGCAATAATCATGGCTGACTCTCGCTTCTTGGGTGGCACGTCCTACTCTCAGTCCCGTCTAGTTCACACTAATTATTCTTCCAACGCTGCTTGAATGTCTGCCCCCGACCCTATTTGTACGTTGTTCCAGCCTATCACCCCGTCTCTTGTATGTCACTTCCATCACATTTCTCTTCCTCTTCCAAGTAATCATTCTTCTCACGCCCACCTGGACGGCCCTCTAACCCCTCCCACATGCTAATGGACAAACCATTGACTTCTCACAATATTTTGCAAGACGTCCTTAATGCCGGAGCAGGTTCCTCCTCCCCCCGGGCCGCGGCCCACACCACGCCGCGAGGTAATGGTTGTACCTTCTGATCTTGACCCGGCCCCGTGCTCCTTCCTCACTATTTAATGTTGTCTCGTTTACCTCGCTCATCCCACTAGAGAGAGCTGATACAGCTGTGGTTCTATCACGTGTACGAGGGTGTACTGCAGCTATGACGGGCGCCAAAGGTATAGGTCCGTCTTGGAGGCCATACTAGGACGGCCGTGAATCATCCTGAACTGTGAGGCTAAGAACTAGAGGCAAAACAGGAAGCATACAACAGTGACTTGTCTATGGAGAGATACTTAAGGCGTCGCATGTTGTCTTGCCTCGACCTCCAGGAGATAAGATTGTCTGGGGCGTCCCCGGATGATCGACGTGGACGCCTCCTGCGCCTCCCACACACGCGTCATCTGCGGAGGGCTGGCCACACTTTGCTGGAAAAGGACCATGGACTCATTACTGGTGGCGGGGTTAGCATTTCGGACCCCGTGAAGACTGTGTGTACACCGTGCACTAACGCCGAGGGGAACCACCACATTCACATAGTTCTTCGTGACTTTGGAGTTGACAGGAAGAAATAATCACGAAAGTTAACGTGATAAGGACACACTGTTCTGAGTTGCACGCGGATGAAGGAGCACACGCAGAAAATAATACCCGAATGAACCATAAGAATATTATAAAAGTGTCAAGTGTTAAGTGTCAAGAACATATTTAATGAACTAGGAAGTGAGGAAGTGGACTCAGACTGTACATAGATTCAAATGTAGATATTGCTGTTCAAAAATGTGGGGAACATGTGTACCAGTCGATTTAGTTGTGTGATAGAGAGAGAAATATGTGTAGTAGATATTATATTTAAGAAAATTAGGTCGGAAATCAGTAAATTTGATAACCGACGATTAGAAAGGTGGGATCCAAGAGCTAACAGCTCGATCTTGCAGGAACAAACAGTAAATGTAAATAGTAAATACAGACGGAGGAAGACCTGAAAGTTGACTGAAGCAGAAATCCAAGCCAGAGATATGCGAGTATCGCATACCATGGAACATCAAATGTCACGTTGAAGGTTCTCAGTGGACACAGCCCCGCTCCTGTGCCAGGTAAGTCCACTACGGGCTCACCATAACCCGTGCTACTTGGAACTTTTGGTTCCCAGTAGCTGAATCTTAAACAACAAACGTAGTCTCTCTCTGCCACGGGCTCACCATAGCCCGTGCTACATGGACATTTCGTTCCGAGTAGCTAAATCTAAAACAACAACAACAACGTTCTGAGTGGGCCTTAGAGCGTCCATTCAGTGCAATACTTCTCCCCAGTTACCTGTCGCAGTTGGCACAGCTTGTCGTCTTCCCGGTATCACCGCCTTGCATCTATTGGGGTTGACCTCTTATCAAGCAGTGGTGCAGGTGTGCATTGTGTAAGTGGTTATGACAGTGAGTGATGAGACCTGTCTCGGGGCCCAGCCTTATGGGGAGGTCCCTCAAGGCGTGCCTGGCCCACGCGCCTCCACGCGCTTGTAAACACTGTATGCTCGTATACGCTCTCGCGCATACATATCGCACATGTTGGCGCACGCTCGCATATATTGTGGCTCTACACAAGAACACACTCAACACCTGTTGACCAGACCACGCACTAGAAAGTGAAGGGACGACGACTTTTCTGTCCGTACAGGACCATTCTCTAGTCGATGAGAATGGACCAGCGACTTGAGAATGGTCCAGGACGGACCGAAACGTCGTCGTCCCTTCACTTTCTAGTGCGTGGTCTGGTCAACATACTTCAGCCACGTTATTGCGACTCCTCGCCTGCACTCTACACCTGTTCTCTTCCGTTTTAAACACACATACACAGCGCTCGGGGGGGGGGGCAAAGTCTTAAGGGCCCGGGTTTGATTCCTGGCCGAGGCAGGAACAAATGGACTGAGTTTCCTTAACCTGATGCACCTGTTCACCTAGCAGTAAATAGGTACCCGAGAGTTAGACAGCTGCATCCTTGGCAGAGAGAGAGAGAGAGAGAGAGGAGAGGGAGAGGGAGGGAGGGAGGGAGAGAGAGAGAGGAGTAGATAGAGGAAAATAGGTCGGAAGTCAGCAAATCAGAGAACCGACGATTAAAATGGTGGGGTCCAAGAGCTAAGAGCTCGACCCTGCAGGCACAAATAGTAAATGCAAATAATAAGTGTATTGATGTTTATGTTTAGCGTAGGATTTTTTTGTATCACTTTTTCATATTTTACTGTCCACTTTACTGTTGCACATACTGTCCATTTACTCTTCAAAGACAGCAAGAGAGGGGAGGGTGAGGTAAGTGAGGGGAAGTGAGGTAAGTGAGGGGGGAAGTGAGAGGTGTCACAAGGTCAGNCTGTGCAACGGGATGAGCAACTGATGAGCTCACCAGGTGCTGCATGATGTATTGGTACACCTGAAGATGGAGGTCGCCTCTCAGCTCGGCCAGGTCGGCCCCGTCAGCCTGACACAGGGCCCTCATGGCCGCCCACGACCCCGTCTCCTCCGTGTTGAACCTTATACACACGGGCGTCGCAGAGTCCAAAAGGAAATTTTCGTAGCCGGATGGACACGGGTTACCTGGAAAGGAATGCAAAGTGAACCAAGTGGTGTGGGGAGGTGTTGCACGAGGGTACAACAGCCTGGTAAAGCTAAGTTGTACTGCAGATACCTCGCATGAAAATAATTTCAGGGTACACCAGGTAAGGGAACATAAAGGATGCGACCGGGTCCCTGAACACGCATCTAGCCATGTACGGTAGGTGCATCTAGCCGTGTACGGTAGGTGCATCTAGCCGTGTACGGTAGGTGCATCTAGCCGTGTACGGTAGGTGCATCTAGCCGTGTACGGTAGGTGCATCTAGCCGTGTACGGTAGGTGCATCTAGCCGTGTACGGTAGGTGCATCTAGCCGTGTACGGTAGGTGCATCTAGCCGTGTACGGTAGGTGCATCTAGCCGTGTACGGTAGGTGCATCTAGCCGTGTACGGTAGGTGCATCTAGCCGTGTACGGTAGGTGCATCTAGCCGTGTACGGTAGGTGCATCTAGCCGTGTACAATACGGGCAGCGAAAGTGTACTTCACCTCTGGAACTTGAACGCTGTGGGAAGTAATGAACCACACATGCCTAGGTATTACACATATTTCCCCAGAGTTTAAGTTGCAGACACACGAGCACAGGACTCCTAGCCACGCACGGCTCACATCAAGACAATATCATCTAATATAATATTTCAAGTGGGTATTGGCTGTAGGTACGAGTCATAGGGTTTGGTATTTGAACTGAAAAGGAAAACAAATAACAAAAGTTTAAGGAGTCTTCAAGAGGGCACGAGTGATTTATCACAAGAAAAAACTGTCTTCAAGCAAGGACTTGTCAAGGGTGGGGGTCTGTAGGGGTGATGGGGCTCCTTCCTCGCTCAGCCTCGGGAATGGTCATTTACTGCTCGGGTTCAAACATCAAACGAAACTCTTTGGTCTCAAGGATGCTTGAAGGTTATCAGAGTTATAGTTATATGAGAAGGTTATATTTCTGGCTGTGAATGACATGAAAAATAGGCGAACTGTGCGCTCTCGTGCTCAACACATCATCAGTCTTACTTGAAAATATTAACTACGTGGATACTTGTGCTCCTCTGGTGCGTGTATAAATAATATGAAAAACAAAACTGGAAACTGTAATTAGCGCTTTCGTCCAGCTTCGGTCATCATCAAACATTGGAGGACACAGGTGGACACACAGGCAGGAGGACACAGGTGGTGGACACACAGGCAGGAGGACACAGGTGGTGGACACACAGGCAGGAGGACACAGGTGGTGGACACACAGGCAGGAGGACACAGGTGGTGGACAACAGGCAGGAGGACACAGGTGGTGGACACACACACAGACAGGAGGACACAGGTGGTGGACACAGGCAGGACACAGGTGGTGGTGGAGGACACGAGATAAGATTGTGTTAATTATCATGTCGCTCTGTTTAATTAATTTTTTTTATCTATTAACATTTTCCGTGTGTGTTTATGGTGGTCTGAGGACCTGTTGCCACCGATATCTCTGGTCTCCCCCCCCCCTCCCTGGCATTTATTCTGGCTGTCTAACTACCAGATACCTATTTACTGCTAGGTGAACAGGAGCATCAGGGTGAAAAACTCGGCCTATTTGTTTCTGCATCGACCGGGAATCGAACCGGTTCCTTAGGACTACTACCCGCCCCTCCCCCCCCCCCCCCCCCGAGCGCTGTGAAGTCAGCCGCGAGGCGCCTGAGTGGATTGTGTGTGTTAAATATATTTTCCCCTATTAAAGAAACTGCGGTTGTTTGATATGTAAAAGTCACTCTACACTACACTATCAATAGTGTTGTTAGCGTGATGGTGAGCTCGTATCATCACAGTTCACAATGGTGATATTAACACTTGAGAATGACATTAAACCTGGCCGTCTTACCTTGACCGGACACCACTGCCAACGCCGCTGGAATAAGAGTTGAATGCGTCAATTGGTGTATATATATTATATATATTAATATATAATACATATAAATAGTGTATTTATGCACAAACACTTTTGATGCCATTATATGTAAGGCTTTAATATACAGTAATCAATCCTATCGACGCCTCCAATATTGTTGATGCCTTTTTATCAAAGAGGAAAGCAAATAATACATTATTTTCACGAGTTGTTTATTGATATATCGGAACAGTGTCGTAATTTGCCTCCCTACACGCTCATACCTCCCTTCTACTCTCCACAGCTCCCCCCCCCCATCCCCCCTCACAGTAGGGCCAGACAAGAGGCAATAAGAGTGCCAGGCGGCACTGGGACACACCTGACACTTCTCCCCCAGTACTGAACACCAACACAAGCCTGCTGCACCACACCTGACACTTCTCCCCCAGTACTGAACACCAACACAACCTGCTGCACCACACCTGACACTTCTCCCCCAGTACTGAACACCAACACAAGCCTGCCGCTCCACACCTGACACCTCTCCCCCAGTACTGAACACAACACAAGCCTGCTGCTCCACACCTGACACTTCTCCCCCAGTACTGAACACCAACACAAGCCTGCCGCTCCACACATGACACTTAACGAGTCTCCTCTACCAAAGGCAAGAGCCACAGTCGCTGCTCTCTTCATGACGAGTGTTGCTGCTGTTGGTGCTGTGATGGTACAGTTGGTGCTGCAGGGTTGTGGGCTGGTGATATAGACTGGGAGGGAGCCTAGACCGTCTAGGTTATATAGGAGGGACGTGGTGCAGCGGCCGGGGGCTGGGTGTGGCGTAGGGCCAAGAGAAGTGGGTCGACTCGTACCCTGCTCTTATCACCTCGCATTCTCCCTCCCGTGTGTGTGTGTGTGTGTGTGTGTGTGTGTGTGTGTGTGTGTGTGGTGTGTGTGTGTGTGTGTGTGTGTGTGTGTGTGTGTACTTGTCTAATTGTGCTTCGGCTCTTTGGTCCCGCCTCTCCACTGTCAACCAACTAATTTCCCAATTTATGAAGGCCACTCGTATGTTGCCCAATTTGGCATGTGGGCGCAGACGATTTTTTTTATTTAATCAAATATTATAAAATTAAATATAACATAAATTGTAATTCAAAATTTAATACAATTCATATGATAGTATATGTATGAATTATAATAGAATTCATATGTATCTCTGGCTTTAGAATTTGGATTATGGCTACTCCCAAGTCCTTCAACATTTCTGGAGCAGGAAGTGTTCCGTTGCACGCAGTACGTCACAATAACGTTGCTGACGTTGCAAACACAACTCTACACATGAGGAAATAAAGGAAGCGTCATCACTCCAATATTTACACATGTGTGGGCGGCCTGTGTCTTCCCAATAGTCCATATTTCTGTACAGGTCTTCTTCTCTTCCTGTTTGTATCTTCATAACTTGGCTTTTGGCCGGTCGCGTTTGGTCTACTTGGCATTTTTTGAGAGCCTTATATGTGTCTTGTTCTGTTTCAGGGTACCACAGACACCCTCTTCCCCCTTCCCCTTCCCCTCTGGTCCTTCTCTGTGGCTTTCCATCACCAGCAAACATTGATGGAAGAAGGCCATTTCTGTCAGGTCGTTGACAAATAAACAGGAACGTGTGTGGCAGTAGTTCCGACTCTTACGGTACTTCTTTTGTTACCTCCGTCTACTGTGATGTTATATACACAGCTGGCTACAGGAGCACACAGCTGGCTACAGGAGCACACAGCTGGCTACAGGAGCACACGGCTGGCTACAGGAGCACACGGCTGGCTACAGGAGCACACAGCTGGCTACAGGAGCACACAGCTGGCTACAGGAGCACACAGCTGGCTACAGGAGCACACAGCTGGCTACAGGAGCACACAGCTGGCTACAGGAGCACACAGCTGGCTACAGGAGCACACCACATGTGATCCCTGGGGGGGGAGAGAGAGAGATCCCTTATTATTATTATTAACATCTTATCTTTATTGACAAAATTAATTAAAATTTTGCCTAATCTGAGGATTTTGATAGTCTGATTAAGGTGAGGATAATGCTGGTATTCACTGTCACGCAGGACAGAGGGTCATACATAAGACAATAGGTCTAAACTGTAGGCTGAAGCAAATATATATCATGGTTACAATCAATGTTTTAATATATGGATATGTGAAAACAACTTTCTATTGTGCACTGCCACACAAGGGCAGGGATGGGTTCATAAGTGATGCAGCTTAGAAGTAATATAGGTAAAAATTGTTCTTCATTCTTTAAAATGGACAAGCAAATTTTGGGTAAATTGTTAGGATGTCGTCCAGAACACCTGAGTCAAAAAATAGTTACAGAGATCCCCGAGAGCTTTCATCCCTTCCTTAGCCACCTGTTTTCCCTGGAACACGACCCGCCAATAAGTTATTAACCAGGTACCCAATTACTGCTTGTCGAATAATGGGCGATTAGTTATGGATTGGCGCCCAGTCGAACCCCCCTGGGCAGGACACACTCGAGACGCGGGGCTCATGTTACCACTTTTCCAGCGCGTCTTAGCGAAAAAATCGTATTGATTTTCTTGTCTTAGACAGGCAGACGAGAGTACCTTCCAGTGTTTGTGGATAATCCCAGATCGAAAGCAGTTGTCCACTTCAAGTATTCGATTCTTTTAAGTCAGCTTTCACCAGAAAGAGTGGTCAAGAGGCCGGGTGTGACCACAGCGCCAGGCGGGTCACGTTGATCAACAGTCAGGAGACGCCACCTTCCCTTGACACAGGCACGCGTTCGCACCGTCTCTGGTTAATATGCGAGGTCCCTTAGCCTCCGAAAAAAGAATAAATGACATCCGAGGGAGCAATTTTGTACCCTGCGTATGTACCTGGATATTATGTACATAGAATACATATAAACACACCACAAAGAAACTGTAGAGCCTGAGCCGAGGCCCGGGTCTGGCGGGGAAGGTGATCAAGGAATACAGGCACCAAGGTCAGGCTATTACAGCCTACGGCCAACAAGCCAATTACCCGATTAAGGCTATTATCGGAGTGCGGCCCCAAGACGTCACGCTTAAGGTGGTGACCTTAATGTTGCAAGGAACGACGCCATGTTGACACAGCGCTGTTAAGGGATTAAAAGGGCACATTTCCAGATATAGTAGTGTAAAGGAGGTAACACTTGCCCCGGCCAGGCACCGGGCCGGGGGGCATATTGATCCCCGGAACCACCTCAGGGTGATGTGATTTACCTGAGGACCACTAACACTAATGGCCTCGACGAGGACACCAAGCCGGCGGCTTGTCGGATCTCAAGGTAATACAATACGAACAGACAAACCATAGGCTTAAATTATCAAATGTTTATTTCACTAAAATAGTAATGTAGGTCGAGGCAGGCTGGACAGGTCGAGGCAGGCTGGACAGGTCGAGGCAGGCTGGACAGATCGAGGCAGGCTGGACAGGTCGAGGCAGGCTGGACTAAATTTTTCTCACGTCCAAAACAAAAATAAAATTCCCATCATTGACATTTTTTTTTATTTGGTTGCGAACAATTTTAATTTGAGCTTTATTCACTTTATCGTTTGACGTTACTGCTGCTGCTGATATTGCTACCGCTGCTGCTGCTTCTACCGCTGCTCCTGCTCTGCACATGCTGCTGCTGCTCCAGATCCTGTTCCTGCACCTGCTGCTATTGTTAATACTGCTGCAAATGTTTATACTAATTGTTACGAGCGAGCTAGTAACCTCGTCTTTTCATAATTTCAAATTTTAGTGCAAGATTAAGCACTAATTTGCTAGGCATGCAATGATTAATTGTTCATCCTGTAATGAAGATTATATATATATATATATAATATATATATATATATATATATATATATATATATATATATATTAGAGTTTTTGTTTGCAAGTTGCTGGACAGAGATGTTACATCAGCTTGCGTATACAAACTTGTGGCAGTCAATGTATAAGAACAATTAATTAAGCCTGACTTCTTATTTAATTGAAATTGGTTTAATTTAATTATGTTGCATTTTTGTATAGGGTAGTTAGAGTACGCAAATGGACTTGTATTCATACAATTCTGTTCCTTTAAAATTAGTGTCATTTAATTCCCTACAGTATTCTGATTTTTGCTTGTTGCATAAAACTTCTTGTATATTATTATTTGTGTCAACCAACAAACCGGTTAATATGTTTTAGAATAAGAGTTGTTATAAAATTCCTAATTGTCGAGATGTGAGCGGTTAATTTCCCGCCCGCCCGCCCGCTGATCAGCTGAGGCGATGGTGCCACTTTAAAATGCCTCCCAGATTAGTATCTATTGTTAGAGCAGCCTTTATTTAATTACAAGTACTAATTTTTCTTTAGAGGATGAATTGAATATTGTACAAAATTTCTGGTCTTGTGCACTTGTCAATAGCTTGGCTTTGTGTAATTCAT
This sequence comes from Procambarus virginalis, assembly GCA_020271785.1. Taxonomy (NCBI): domain Eukaryota; kingdom Metazoa; phylum Arthropoda; class Malacostraca; order Decapoda; family Cambaridae; genus Procambarus; species Procambarus virginalis. Next base: position 51,233,980 of record WNGS01164858.1, read on the forward strand.
ATGAAGAAATTCGTTTGCAATGATGTGGCAGCCATGTTGTCTGCGGGCAAAGCTTCACCCCCCCCCCTTACATTCAGTCGGTGTTGACTTGATGGAGGGTGAGAGTGCGGCTCGTGGCGCGACTGTAATTGTTGGACAAGTACCACCTTTATCTCTGTTGGGGGATAACGTTGCACTCATATTATTTATTAATTACAAATATTGTGATCAATTTAGTAAAGTTTTCCCAATGATATATTACGGAGGAGCACGATAGTCATAGGTGCTGTTTAAAGGGATGATGGTTGTAATGTGAGGACGTAATTCTCTCCTTAAGTCAGTGATATTATTGTTTGTGGCGCCCTTGGTATAATTGCTGTATATTGGAATGTTCAATTACTGACACCTGGTGAATTAACCGTGTCGTTTTACAATTAATTTCCATACCCTGTTACCTAGCAGTAAAATAGGTACCTGGGTGTTAGTCAGCTGTCACGAGCTGCTTCCTTGGGGGTGGAGGCCTGGTCGAGGACCGGGCCGCGGGGACACTAAAAGCCCCGAAATCATCTCAAGATAACCTCAAGAATCCAAGTACACCTGTTATTTATTAGGAGTTTGTCATCTGTAAAGCTATGAAAGAGATTATTCTATTAGTACTTAGCTTCCTGGATATAGTCCTGAGGTGGAGGCATCTGGGGCCACTTCAGGGTGGGGGGGGGGGGGGTAGAATACTGAAGACAGTGCAGCGACTTGAAGCAGGCCTTGAAGCACCTTACTATAGCTGCTGCAGTTGATCATTCCACCACCGCTTCCCTCTCAACCCTCCGTGCATTGCGGCCTTGTCTAACCTTTCATTTGACTGTTTTTTCAAGTTTCTAGAAACGTCAGCTAATTTAATGAACTTCTTCCAGACGAGGCTGATATAAACTTCTAGACTGTCGTAATGAGGCAATTCCGTGCTAACTGATCAACTCTTACCATAAGACATGAGTTGATGACCTGACAAACACGGAGTGCAGAGAGATGCCTCTTGTAGCCACGGCTGGCGGAGCCGGCGGCGGCGGCGGCTTCCTCAATATCGAAATGGTTAACATTCTCCAACGGAGTTTTGTTCAATTCCTTCATTTTCCTCTTCTTCTCCCTGTCGATATTTTATCAGTTCTTGCTCCTCCTTTTATCTCTTCATTTTCCTCTGACATAATCATTCATGTTTTCATAATTCAGAAATTTATCAGCTCTTTGGGAATGCGATATTGGAAGACAATTTTTTTAATTCCGCTGAAGAGGCAACAATGAGATAAAGCAATAAGGCTCGGAATTATTGGCATTCTTTTCCATAAATTTGATTAAAAAATCAATAAATTCGTTGTCAAAGAGCTACTGAACGAGAAGGTATTGAACCGCAGGTCATGGAACGTGGTGCTAGGACCAACAGGGTGATGGAACGTAATGTTAGGGCCAGCCCAGCATCCTTCCTCTCCAGCATCTGCCACTCGGCATCTTCCCTCAAGACTCGTTCCGTTAACTGCGAGACTTCTATCACAATGTTAGGCTGTTACAGCCTTCTCCTCATACCCCTGGCGCTCTGGCCCCCCCCCCCCACTGTTATGGGAGTCATCANGGTGGAGGTGGGCCCAGGTGGAGGTGTGGCCAGGTGAGAATCGGACCAGAACTCATTGTGATATCGCTCCCATGTGTTAGGAGTGAGAATCATTAAAGCTAACCAAATAACCCCTAATATATGCATAATTAATGCACACAGTAAAACAACCATTGTTCTGAACATTGGAACAGGTAAATCTCGCTAGTGGACGCAGACATGTTTACTACATAAACCATAGTTGGCACACACAAATTTCAGCCCCTAGATCTTACCTTGACAGGAGGCAACAGTGAGCGCCGCCGCTGAAAAATGTCAGTAAATTAGTATACAAGTAAAATTATATATCACTATATCAGCACTTTTGACACTCATGTTTTGAGACATTTAGATGGTGATGGATTTAGAGACGTTCCAAAGATGGATGGTTTTGATCTGTAGGCTTTGGTCCCCCCCCCCTCCACTTACACACACACAACCAACAGTAAAGGGAAAAAATAAGAAGGAATATAATAACCCATGGTTTAATAGACAGTGTCAGGAAGCAAAAATGGCCAGCAGGCGGGAGTGGAGGAAGTACAGAAGACAAAGGACAGAGGACAACAGGATCAGATGCAACAGAGCTAGGAACGATTACATTAACATAGACGAACATCGGAAAGGGACTATGAGAACGATATTGCAATCAAAGCAAAAAAAATCAACCTAAGCTACTGCACAGTCATATAAGAAGAAAAATGTCGGTGAACGACCAAGTGACAAGACTAAGGAAGGCAGAGGGGGCATATACTGAAAGTGACAAGGAAATCTGTGAGGCACTGAATGCCAGTTTCCATGGAGTGTTCACTACCGAGCCTGAGCAGCTCCCATTGTTGGAAGGGGTTACCCTAGATGAAAGACTATCAGATATAGAGGTGACAGTAGAGGAGGTAATGAAACAGTTGACAACTCTAGATGCATCTAAAGCAGTAGGACCAGACAAAGTATCACCGTGGATACTAAAAGAAGCGGCGCAGGCCCTCAGCGTGCCTCTGGCAATGATCTTTAATGAGTCACTTGTGTCGGGAGAATTGCCCAGTTGCTGGAAGAAGGCGAATGTCGTGCCGATCTTCAAGAAAGGCGATAGGGAGGAGGCACTTAACTATAGACCTGTATCACTGACAAGCATCCCCTGTAAAATACTGGAAAGAATAATTAGGCTACGACTGGTTGCACACCTGGAGAACGTTAGGTTTGTGAACAAACATCAACATGGGTTCTGGACAGGGAAATCGTGCCTAACAAACCTTCTGGAATTCTATGATAAAATAACGAGGATAAGACAGGACAGAGATGGTTGGGCAGACTGCATATTTCTGGACTGCCAAAAAGCCTTTGATACAGTACCGCACATGAGACTGCTGTTCAAACTCGAGAGGCAGGCGGGGGTAGGAGGAAAGGTCCTAGCATGGATAAGGAACTACCTAACAGGAAGGAGCCAAAGAGTTACGGTAAGGGGCGAGAAGTCGGACTGGCGAACAGTAACAAGTGGAGTACCACAAGGATCGGTACTGGGACCAATTCTATTTCTTGTATATGTTAACGATATGTTTATGGGTGTAGAGTCCTACATGTCGATGTTTGCGGATGGCGCAAAGTTGATGAGAAGAGTTGTGACAGATGAGGATTGCAGGATCCTCCAAGAGGACCTGAACAGGTTGCAGAGATGGTCAGAGAAATGGCTACTGGAATTCAACACGAGCAAATGTAAAGTTATGGAAATGGGACTAGGAGATAGGAGACCAAAGGGACAGTACACAATGAAGGGGAACAGCCTACCTGTGACGACGCGCGAAAGAGACCTGGGTGTGGACGTAACACCTAATCTATCTCCTGAGGCACATATAAATAGGATAACGACAGCAGCGTACTCTACACTGGCAAAAGTTAGAACATCATTCAGAAACCTAAGTAAGGAGGCAATTAGGGCGCTTTACACTGCCTACGTGAGGCCAGTTTTAGAGTATGCCGCCTCATCATGGAGTCCCCATCTGAAGAAGCATATAATGAAACTGGAAAAGATTCAGAGGTTTGCAACGAGACTCGTCCCAGAGCTACGAGGGATGGGGTATGAGGAGCGCATGAGGGAACTGTGCCTTACGACACTAGAAAGAAGAAGGGAGAGAGGGGACATGATAGGAACGTATAAAATACTCAGAGGGATTGACAGAGTGGACATAGACGAAATGTTCACACGGAATAGTAACAGAACGAGGGGACATGGATGGAAGTTGGAAACTCAGATGAGTCACAGAGATGTTAGGAAGTTTTCTTTTAGCGTGAGAGTAGTGGGAAAATGGAATGCACTCAAGGAACAGGTTGTGGAAGCAAATACTATTCATAATTTTAAAACCAGGTATGATAGGGAAATGGGACAGGAGTCATTGATGTAAACAACTGATGCTCGAAAGGCGGGATCCAAGAGTCAATGCTCGATCCTGCAGACACATATAGGCGAGTACATATAGGTGAGTACACACTCACTCACTCACTGGGACACACCTGACACTTCTCCCCCAGTACTGAACACCAACACAAGCCTGCCGCTCCACACCTGACACTTCTCCCCCAGTACTGAACACCAACACAAGCCTGCCGCTCCACACCTGACACTTCTCCCCAGTACTGAACACCAACACAAGCCTGCCGCTCCACACCTGACACTTCTCCCCCAGTACTGAACACCAACACAAGCCTGCCGCTCCACACATGAGTTAACAAGCTTCCTCTACCAAAGGCAAGAGCCACAGTCGCTGCTCTCTTCATGACGAGTGTTGCTGCTGCTGTTGGTGTTGCTTCCCACTGATGTTGCCGCTGGTGTTGTGTTGAGGACCGTGGAGGGTGGACTGTGTGGCAGCCCAAACAGTCTGGGTTATATACCAGTCGTTGCCCCAAGGTGAACACCAGGGGAACCCCAACCCTCCCCCCTCCCTGGACATGAAGTCTCCATGTATGCGGATTCCATTTGGTGGTTGGCGTGACATCTTAACTAACACTGTGACCAACAGCGGACATCCTCGCTGTAAGTAATCTTCACAATTCTCAATACTTGCCAGCCCTGGTTCTCACTGTACACCGTCTTGTTCACGGCCTTTGTTACACACCATCAACAGTATGGACCCTCTTCACCTGGCTGAGACGCCTGTTGCAGCCAGGCTCCCCCACGCTACTCTTGAGGACTGAAGAGCGTGTGCCGTAGCCTCGCCAAGCTGGGCAGTGTGAAGTGTCGAGGATTATAGTGCTTCCCTAAAACACCCCGCCAAGAATTGCTCCTCGAGCCCAGCGAGACGTTTGGACACGGTGTCTTACACCCGATGCATCTATTCAAGTAACAGGAAGTAGGTACTTGGGAGTTAGTCAACTGTTGTGGATAGCATCCCTGAAACATTTCATGTTCCCCTCAACAGGGAAACCATATTGTGGGTCGCAACAGTTTAATCAGTTGGATCAATTGCTAGAGCCCCGAGCCCTGTTGCCGGAGAATACTTCTGTGTAGGTGTGGTAGACTCTTGTAGTTTACTTACACCTGTAGATGTGGCCACAAGGAGACCTCTCGCCATTATTACATGATGCAATATGATAACGTTATGTTGATAACTACAATTGTAGGTCAGGTGATAGTTTTCTCAGTCCACTTCAACTCTGGGAACAGTGATAAGTGTGGTTCCGTAAACTTGCTTGATGGAAAGGTACAGTTGCAGTGGTGGTGATGGTGCTGGTGTAAGGTCCACCACTTAACACAAGGGACCATATGACCTCACTTGTAATAAGGCCTCTGTGCTCTAGTGTTGCTTGAGGTGAAACACTGTGTTTGTCAGGCCTAATTGTCGGCCCAACCAGCCCCCACCCAACCCACCTAACCTAACGTACTCTAATGCTCGACAAAACCTAACTTAATTAGACCCTAAGCTATCCACCTAGTAGGCATCCATCAGTCTCAGGAGACTATGGAGTTGCGCTCTGGTTGTCGGTCTGGAGTGGCTTCTCTAGGGCGCAAAGCCAGGGTAGGTTGATTCGGGGGAGAAGCTATCCACCTAATGTTACAATATTTCTCAAATCTTCCTTGTACTTTGAAAAGCATAAAACTTATTATGAGGCCTTTAACTACATTAATACGTTGACCAGACCAGACACTAGAAGGTGAAGGGACGACGACGTTTCGGTCCGTAATGGTCCAAGTCTCGAGTAACTTGAGAATGGTCCAGGACGGACCGAAACGTCGTCGTCCCTTCACCTTCTAGTGTGTGGTCTGGTCAACATACTTCAGCCACGTTATTGTGACTCGTCGCCTACATTAATACGTTTAATAACTTCTTATATTAAATAAATCCTAATGTTCCAATACTGTGTCAGTGTCAAGGTCAGAAGGTGCCTTGTGGTGTGGTAATGTGGGTCTGGTTAACAGTGGACGTCATCACGCCAACACTGTCTCTCTCTCTGGCTGTGGGCTGAGTGACCTGCCACAGTCAACATCTCGAGACGGATGAGAAATAAGGACATCAAGACTGTATCTGAAGGTACACGTCTTACCACTGGAAACAAAAGCTCCGCCCATATTATGTCGAATTTATCTGGTTTTGTCTTCATTCCGTTAAGTGTGGTTTATGTGTGTGTGTTTACTTTTGGTTGTGGTCATTTGAGCTATTTTAACGTGACATAGGAACTATCACAACCATAGTTAACATAGAAGTTTACTTGGACATATGCGTACTTGAAATTATGCAGTTGTGCTTGTATTAACATTTTTGTAATTGTAGCTTCTTCAGTACATAATTTGAGGAAAATCAACATTGTTAATTGCACGCATGACAGTCAGATTATGCCCTTAAACTGAGCTTTCTTCTTGAGCACAGTGCTAATCAACTACGCCAGCTTACGAACCATGCGAGGGCTATTCATCACATTGTGGGAGAATAACGAAACATCTGTTGACGGAGTGCAGTCAGACGAACATTGCAGCACCGAAAGTATTGCAAGAATTTGACAGCACTTTGACCAGTTAATTACTGGCTTATATTGAAAGTCAAATGTCATTGCGTTGTGGGGGGGGGGGGCGGCATGTCCTGGTGCACGGGTGGAGTTGTGGTGATGTGTAGTGTCATTAACAGCCAACCTCACACATTGACTCCTGAGTGCATGGGGGGGGGGATTGTGTGAAACCTCGGTTAGGCTTCAGTGGAAGTCGCGGGATCCTTGTGGGTGCTGTAATACTCCAAGTTGCAATTCTTTTGACCATGTGGTGGTGCAGTCGACTAGAGTGCGCCTGGGAACATCCAGCGCATAGGTTCGAACCCTCATCAAGGCTCCTGATGGATTTGTTACATTGACTACATGATATATAATGTGTGTGTGCAGCGTGAGTGCCGCAGCTCACCACATTGAAAGGTGAGGGAATGCTGAAGCGCTTTCAATATTACATTGTCACATTATTCCTCACCTCTCAGTTTCTCTGAATTATACAAATGTATGTATGTGTGGTATGTGTGTGTGTGTGTAGTGTGTGTGTATGTATGTGTGTGTGTGTATGTATGTGTGTATGTGTGGTTCGGTCTTTAACATACTTGGGAAACCTGACCAGTCTCCTAAGGTAACCTTTCTCTAAAAAAACAAAAGTATATTGATTTTTCTTTATTTGCACCTAATTGTCTAAAAACATTATTTTTCCTCTTCGGGTTTTATAATATAAATTATAGTGAAATAAGTAGCCAGTTATTATTCCTGCGTGGTTTTGCAGTTAATAGAAATGATTAATACATATTAATCACCTGAATATTTTTTACAGTTCGGTAAACTTGGTTCTTTCTACCAAGGAGCCGCCAGCACGTCATGCCTGTACCAGGTGACCAGTACAGTACCAGGTGACCAGTACAGTACCAGGTGACCAGTACAGTACCAGGTGACCGGTACAGTACCAGGTGATTTTTTACAGTACCGGTGACCGGTACAGTACCAGGTGACCGCCAGCAGGTACTGTACCAGGTGACCAGTACAGTACCAGGTGACCAGTACAGTACCAGGTGACCAGTACAGTACCAGGTGACCAGTACAGTACCAGGTGACCAGTACAGTACCAGGTGACCAGTACAGTACCAGGTGACCAGTACAGTACCAGGTGACCAGTACAGTACCAGGTGACCACAGTACCCAAGTGTTGCGTTGGTACGACGTTGAATCGACGTTCGTGACGTTGATCTGGCGAAGGTTTTTAATAGTGTGACCAATGGATAGGAGGGAGGGAATTATCAGGGGAAAGGGCCAAGCCGCTACTACTATATTGCACTGAGAAGGGGTCAGGATAAGGATTTGGGATGGGACGGGGGGAAGGAATGGTGCCCAACCACTTGTGGACGGTTGGATTGAACGCCGACCTGCATGAAGCCAGATCGTCACTCTACCGTCCGGCCCCAAGTGGTTGGGGAAACAATATTGAGGCATTATAATGGGATCGAACCCACTTCCTTCGACTCCCAGGCACACAAACTATGGTTCAGTCGTTAGTACAGGCGCCTCGGTCGTCAAGGGATGCGTATTCGAACCCATTTTAGCACCTCGATACTTCCCCTTAGATCTTCGGAGTTCCTAAATGTATAAAATTCTGACCAATTTCCAATCGTGTAGAAGCAGTCTTGGGAGCTAGATCATCTTCTGACAGATGGCGTAGATGTGGTCATTGTTATTACAGCTGCGGTAGTAGTAGTCTGGGGTGTGGAGGCAAGCGTAGTTCTCGTCGTAGCTTCCGTCAGGCTGGCCCGGGTACCAGTGAGGGACCCCCATCTCCATCTCCTCCCCGTTCACCCACTTCCAGCTGCAGTGTGTTAGTCACAAGATCAAGACAGTGTAGTGATGAAGATAAATAAGGATGTGGACATATAAGACAAAGTTGTGTCCTTTGAGATAAGGAATGATATTGGTGCTGAGTGGTGGTGGAGGATGGTGGTGGTTGAAGGGGGGAGTAGTGGAGGTGAACTAGGGATGGGTGGGGGTGGTGGAGGCTGGTGGTTGGGGACACTATACCTGTACTCATTCCTGTAATCACTTCACCCTGTAATCAATAACCCATAACCCTTGTGTGTCTCGCATATTAAGGAGAACAGAGTCTGGCAAACTAAGATTATTTCAGTTTGAGACATTAATATTACACACACAGAGATCACACTAACGTGATGCATCAAATCCACGGGCCGTGACGAGGATTCGAACCTGCGTCCGGGAGCATCCCAGACACTGCCTTAATCGACTGAGCTACGACAGGGTTAAAAAGAGTTGAAACCGAAGTTCTACTTCACTTAGTGGATCCCGTAGCCATACATACATTAATATCATGTTACCTAATCTCCCGGAGCACTCAGTAGCGCCTTACTTACATTCCCTCGTGGCCAGCATCACTTCCTCCGATCCAGAAATTTTCGTCCTTAAGATCTGGCAACAAAAAGTGGTTTGCCTATGAAATCTATTTTTAGAGTAATAATATTAAATATTAAAATACAGACAAACTTAAATTTTAACCTCGAAATGAAATAAGGTCAATGTTTCGACTCCAGAAGTTGTACTGGCGTGTTTACTAAGGTCTTGCTCATCACCGTAAGTCCTGTGTAAGGCTCCCTAGTTTTCTAATTCATGTTGGTTTCCTTTTTGTATTGTGACACTATATTTGCTGCCCTTCCAAATTTTGTGATGTTTCCAGTGACATTTCCTCGTTATCAGCGGCGAGATTGTGTCCGGTCCAGTGTGTGTGTGTATAGTCATAAACACGTGTCACGTATCAAACATTCGTAGCTCATTATACATGCTGTATGACTAGAGGAGCGGTGAAGAGTCTCACCTGTGTGTTGTATGATGTACTCGTACACCTGGTGGTGAAGGTCACAGTCTAGCTGGACCAGGTCATCGCCTTCTGCCTGGCACATGGCTCTCAGGCTGTCATACGTGCCCTTCGCGAACATGACGAACTTCAAGCACGAGAGCGTCAGATCATCCGGGCTGAGATTGACGTACCCTGAAGGACACGGGTCTGACGGAGAGAAGACACGAGTGAACAACCACAAGTGGATAAATGAACTGTAATTGAAATGCAGCACTTTATAGTCGCATTTAACACGTTAATTACCTATTATGTAGCCACACATTAATGCCTCTATACTTAAATATAAACCTATGTTTAAGGCATCGATAAATGTTCACACTTAAAGGGCCTCGCAGCCTTCATCATCTGGCATCTCATGCAGCATTAATGTAAATTAATGCTGGATAAAATTATTAATATACGGAGTTGGATAAACATTATCCACTATTGTGTTACCGGTCGGGGAAATACCTGTTAACAACTTTGTTTTAGTACCACACTCTTAATTAAGGTGCTAGAGGTCACCGGCGTTGCTCGGGTGACATGCACAATATCTATCACTATAATCCCATGCCTCATCACTGTAACCATCTACATGGGCTCCGCAGGGGTCCCTATCTACAAAACTTCCCTCTCCACCACTCACTGCCATCGAAAACCACAGCTGCATACAACAAACATATAATCACGTAGAATATAATATGCTTGATGAATCTTAGTGAGGATGGAAACTGTTTAAACCAGTTTCAGCCTACCTCTATAAATTAAGGCATTGGGGGGTCAAAGATCCCGTCCCGCCTATGACCATCCCCGGACAAAGACCAGTCACCCTGCATAATTTGGAGAGGCTAGTCCCAAGCGTCTGTCTCCGCCACCTTGAACATATAAACATTCTCTTTTTATAAAATACTGGAGAGGGTACCCGGCTGCGCCCGAGGTCTCTTCCTCTCTCCCTCTTATCGTCCTTCCTCTCCACCTTTCTCCTTCCCTCTCTTCAAACATATTTCCTTCCCCCCTCTCCCCTCCCCTTATCTCTTTGAAAAAGTTATAACGAAGCTCTGAAACTGAAGTTTACGAACAACACTGCTAATATTTCAGACCATGAAAATGGCACTGAGGCGTTGGGTTAGATACCAATATTTCTTAGTGTGGCACTGGAGCCTTTGACACTCCCTCACCCCGCATGTTTCATGTTTGAAAGTTAGGTGAGACTAACACCCAAGCGCCTGGCCTCCAACCCTGACAACGCGCACACATTCCCTCCTTCAGAAAGATAAATGGTTAGCTTCTTGACTAGGGAGGCCAGACGTCCTTTAGCAAGGAAAATACTGCGTTGAAGCTGTCCTTCATAGCGTGGCCATTACCAAATCTCCAAAGAGGACACAGCCGCTACATGTATAATGACTTTAGTACAGATATTGCACTGTTTTGATATGAGGTATGGGATAGGTCAGCTCTCAGGCTGCTTACATGAGTCTGTTCCTGTGTCTGCCTGTCCTCACGCGAGTATTCCTTGGCTGAACTTCATGAACATTTGAACAGGTAAGCTACAGACAGCTTGCTCCTAAACGTGGATCAGGGCACATAATTATTGTACAAAAAGCCTCTTTTTTTTTTACAATATTCAAACTCTGCTAGATCTTACCGTCACCAGAGACCTTCACCACCATCAACGCCGCTGAAATATGAATCGGTAAATTAGGATGCAAATAAGTTTATTAATGTTACATATAAACACTTTTGGTACACTTTAATTTTGAAAGACATTTTGAGGGAATGATATATTTTAAGAGACCCTCAGGCCATGATGGTAAATTTTGGATTTACTGAATTGTTATCGATACTCTTAAAATTACTTTCCATCAGGGGGAGAGTTTTGACATGTAATCACTTCAAGTCTGGGTCCGTTATCTTCTACGAAAGAATTGCTCCTGTAACTTTTAAATGAGTTAAACTGAGGTGCTGCATGAAGTCTCAAGATTTAGTTGAATGTAGATATGAAGAACAAGACCGTAGGGTGGCAAAGTGGTGTGGCCACATGGAAGGAAGGGACGAGGTGGTCCCTTGTACAAAGTGTAAAGTAGTATAACAGATGACACAGGGAAGGCGGACATAACCAGTGAGCAAAACGAGGTTCGTTAGCGGAGATTTTGGGTTCACTGAGCACGACTAAATCTTAACCCATTTGTTATGAAGAAATGGTTGAGTGGGAACCCTTAGACTGCCAGTCTACGACCCATCGTTATGTTGTAAGTGTGTGGACGGTGGGACGCTTGGTCAAGCGTCACTTATATCTTTTGCCTTCCGCTTATTGATCACATCTTTGTCTATTACTTCGTCCTTCACTATTTTTCTCTCCCTCCCTCCCACTTTCATACCATCTTCCCCTCTCTCCGCCCCTCCCTCCCACACTAGAGCCAGAGAAGAGCCAATAAAACAGTGCCAGGCGACACTGGGACACAACTGGCACTTCTCCCCCCAGTACTGAACACCAACACAAGCCTGGCACTCCCACACATTCCCTGGAAAACAGAAGAGTAAGGGGAGCCACCACCTGATAACCACCTACACAATTATCAGGTGAATTGACAGGGTGGAGAAAAAAAAACTTTTACACTGGTGGTACGCGAACAAGGGGACACAGGTGGAATCTTAGTACCCAAATGAGCCACAGGGACATTAGAAATAATTTTTTTTCAGTATCAGCGTAGTTAACAGGTGGAATGCATTTGACATAATGTGGTGGAGGCAGACTCCATACACAGTGATTGACAGTCGAGAGGTGGGACCAAAGAGCCAGAGCTTACCCCAGCAAGCACAACTAGGCGAGTACACATGACACAGTCTCCTCTACCAAAGGCAAGAGCCATAGTCGCTGCTCTCTTCATGGTGACGAGTGTTGCTGCTCCCGCTGCTGTTATATTGCTCTTGTGGCTGCTGCTGTTGGTAGTGTTGTGATGTGGTAAGGTGGAGGTGGACTGTGAGAGACCCGGACACTCCTGCACTATATACCCGGCCTCGGCGCCCTCTGCTGCTGGCGGGAAATGCGCACTTCTTGCACCCAATTTGCCTTCTAACTGGTAATTTAATTAGTATATATAATAAATACCTTTCCAAAAAAAATCCCGAATTTAAACAAAAACAGGAGAATTCCACTGTCTCGTTATATGCTAAGTAGCATAAATAATTAACATATGGAGAATAAGAAACCAATCAATAGCTAATTGAGTGTTCAATGATTATTTGATAAGATTGATTCTTTTTGGTATTATTTTCGTGATAATTTGTTCCTTGGAAAGGCCGGAAATTGGCAATGTCAAACACGCTCCTCAGCATTTAACATATTTTAAAAACGTATCTAAATAATAATATTTAGCTATATAAATATCCTAATAAACAAAATAGTGTGTAAATGGAATAGGGTTGGGATAATCAGTTACAGATAAGGCTACTGATTACATATTTACAATTAGACTGAGACTTTACCTAATTACACAAAATATGTATTGTGTAGGACCTGATAGCTGAGTGGACAGCGCTCGGGATTCGTAATCCTGAGGTACTAACACCGGGTTCGATCCCTGGTGGATGCGGAAACAAATAGGCAGAATATTTCACCCTGATGCACCTGTTCACCTAGCAGTAAATAGGTACATGGGAGTTAGACAGCTTCTACGCGCTGCCTCCTAGGGGTGTGTAACAGGAGGAGGCCTGGTCGAGGACCGGGCCGCGGGGACGCTGAGCCCCGAGATCATCGCAAAGTAACCTGCCCACATTGTAGTCTAAACTAAGAGTACACATGGAGGATGCGTTGCTATAGTGGTTACCGAGGCAGGATATACATAGTATACCAGAAGTTCCGCTCTTCGAGGGTGTGTATACACTTGTATCCTCAAGTGTAGTGCTCTAGGACGCTAGCTTAGGAGTGCCCAAGTGAGCGGGTTCGAATCCCTCCTCACCGCTCCTACTGGTGTTCACATTTCTACACCAAGTTAATATGATACTATTTGTGCATTGTATCCTCAACTTGGATAGATTTTTGTCTTCGTATAGGTCGTTCCTGGTTGATTATTTCGGTTATAATGAAACATTTGAGAACGAACAAATGGGAAAGTATATACGATAGAAGGATTTAACCGACACACAGTCGAGGTGGATTGCTGGGGGGGGGGTACCTGTGGGGGGGTGAGTACCTGTGGGGGGGGAGGTGAGTACCGGGGGGGGGGGGTGAGTACCTGTGGGAGTACACACCTGCAGCAGATGGTGGCTCCCTCACACACCGTCACCGGTCGTTGTGATAGCTCCGGCTATCCTCAAATTAAAACTCGAGAAGCTGACAGCTACAACAGCTATAACAGCAGCTACAGCAGCAGCAGCTGCCGCGTTTGGTTCTAATTATTTTCAAACGTATTGTATATAACAAATTTGTTACATAAATCAATTGGGTAGCAAGGGTGGGGGGGGGGGGGGGGTAGGAGAATGTCATTATTACATCGTGGTTTGAAGACATTCAAAATTAAACTGGAGGCCGTAGCAGCGAAAACAGTCCCTTGTGCCTGTGCTTTGTACACACGGACAAAATAAGAGGTGCTAACCTACCCAGAAACGCACGAACCCAAGCCACCCACCTAACCTTTCCTTACCGTTGGATAGAAAACGGAGTTTTTGGAAAGCCGCAACTTTTCAACAGCTTTGAGAGCCGCAACACGTTGTAATTTGAACGTTTGGAACCATAGCGCCTCAAAGTGAGGCGTTGAGAGCAGTGTTACCTGTGGTTGGTCCAAAGGAACTCTCAGGGGAAAGCACCAAGCCATTGCCACTATATAGCACTGGGAAGGGGTCAGGATAAGGATATGGGATGGGACGATGGGAAGGAATGGTGGCTAACCACTTGGACAGTCGGGGATTGAACGGCGATCCTGCATGAAGCGAGACCGTCGCTCCACCGTCCACCTCAAGTGGTTGGTTGGGTAGCTGTGGTGGGGACGGAGAGCGCTCTGTTATCACACTTTCCACACTACCTACTGACCAACCACTAAATGAATGTCCTTCTAAATTGTCTACATCTTGACATCATATTTGTTTAGACTGATATTGGAAGACATTTGATTTCAGTTTTATTAAGTTAAAATTGATAAAACTTTAATTGAATTGTACAATTTTGAGAAGAACTTAAGAGGTATTGTAGGAAATGTTATTAACTTGGCCAGACATGACATGTGGCCCCACATGACATGTGGCCCCACATGACATGTGGCCACACATGACATGTGGCCACACAGTGGTGCAAGTGTCACGTGTACATAATCACACTATACCTTCAGGATACACATGGCGGCTAATATTGGGCTGGAAATAATGGTGGTTGATAAAGTCACCAGCAGCCATTATTGACGAGATATAGCTAGATTGTTTCAAGCGTAGGTTGAACACACACACATGAATGAGTTTGGGTGGATGTAAATAGGTGCTGCCTTGTAAGAGCCAGTTAGGTCTTCTGCAAATTTCATTTATGGTGTTATTCATATGTGAGGTCCAGTGCTTACAATATGTCTGGTATAGGTCAACATCCGTCTTGGTGTGGGAGTCACTCAGGATTGTGGGTTTCTGTTTTGCAGGTGAAGTAAGACACCTGCAAAACACCTGTTTTGCAGGTGTGTGGTCTGTGTGGCCGGGCGGCGAGTCACGTCTTGAAGGCTGGGGTCCTGTCTCCAGGATGACGTCTGGGGCGTGGCTCAGGGATACGCCCTTTATTCTCGACTTCTTTCGCAGACTGGACCCCAGCCCTAAAGTGTAGGTAAGTGTCCTGAGACACGCGCAGTACTCCTCCAGCACTACAGTCACACTTATACACACACAATGGGAAAAGGAATAAATAACATGCCGAAGAAACTTATCTTTAATTACCGTTGTCGGGGAGAGGAAGGCTGTGTATACGTACTGTAGGCTTGTACTGACGTCTGTAAGGCCGAACTGCTGACCGTCGCCAGGATGCAATCCAATAAGAGTTGCCTAACTCCCGTTTACCTATTTACTGCGAGGTGAACAAAGGCATCAGGTGCAAGGAAACGTCTCGCCCTGTCCGAGATTCGACCTCGGGTCGTGTTGGTTGTGTGTCGACTGCGCTAATCAGAAGTTGATCATAAGAAGACTGGGTGAAGAGCATCTCTCTGGAGTACATCTCACACACCTCCTCGGGGGTCATGTTATGTGGAGTGTGTTGAGCCTCGGGGCTCTCGAGCAATAGGTCGCGTTTTGAACGTTATGGTAACCAACATAAGAAATATAACCTATGCAAAGTAACGGCTCGCACATATTCACGTTTTTTATGCATCGGCTCGACATGTTAGGTAGGTTACTTGGGTTCATGTTTCTGGTTAGGCTAGGACGTTGCATTTATAACGGAGCGGCAAATCAAGAGAACGAACTGCAGCATGACCGCTGCCGAGGCAGCACCAGTTTATCACAACTCTGACTACTTAAGACCTGAATATACTAGGGCATAATTTGGTGGTAAATGCAGGATATTTTAAATGTCAATAAAATGTTGGTATAACTCTTGGCGTTGAAGAGCAGCCTTGATGACTTCCGAGCGAATGTTGGACTCTGAGGACTGTGAGGAGCATCAGGTACTTGTCAGAGCTTTAGACGAACACACATATGGCCGTGGGGGTGAGTGAGGGCCTCGTCCAGGACCCCGAGGTGACCATCTGAGGAGCCTCGTGCCTCCAGGTACCACCTGTGGCCCCTCAGCCTGATGGTGCGTAGTCTTCCGTCTCCAGATAAGACTCCTGGTTTCTCTAGGAACTATAGTATCGCAGGTTTTTAGAAGAGAACATATTTTAATACCGAGTTTATCAGGTCTTCCCATGTGTTCAGGGAAGACATTTGAGGTAGCTGTACCATGTGTCCAGGTACAGCAAGGTACAAGATTTATTAGATGTACAGTTTGCATCCCTGCAACTCCGGCAAGAATGTACTTCGTGTTAGTGAGGGACGCCGGGTATGTGATAATGGATTATTTCACTCTTTGTGCTCTGGACCGGATTTTTTAACTAAGTCTTGTGGAAATGTTGCATTAATTTCCATGAAGTATTTTAAGTTAATTGACATTTCCCACATTTATGATATTAAGTCTGCAAAACCAAGTGGTTCTGGATATGGTATATCTGCCAGGGGACCCCGCCTGTCCCTTCCCGATAATCTAATTTATTGCCGACCTATATCATATAGCATGAGAATAAAGCCATATACAGGGCATAAGAATGAAGGTATAAAAGGCTTGGCAGAGATACATGGTATAATATTATTGGACAAAACGTATGAACGGCCGTTCATACGTCGTTCTTGGTACGTTTGAACAACCTTGGCTTAAAACTGTTCAGTGTTCCAGGTGGCTTCTCTGGTGCTACTTGGTACCTTGTTCCACCTATCTAATTCCATACCAATGTTTACCAATATATTTTCTAAACCTAAGTTTGTTTTACAATTTTATTTATTTTATTTTTTTTCTTGATATTTTTTTAAACGTTTATATAAATTTATTAAATTCTCACATTTGTACTGTGACTTTGGGGAGCGTTTTTGTGTCTTTCAAAACAACGTAATTTTTTTCATGTTTTTAGGAAGATTCTTAATACCACATTTTCTAGTCATCAGTTTATATACAGTATTCCTTAAGTTGTTTGCAATATAATACATTTGTTT
The DNA here is from genome assembly GCA_020271785.1 of Procambarus virginalis. NCBI lineage: Eukaryota > Metazoa > Arthropoda > Malacostraca > Decapoda > Cambaridae > Procambarus > Procambarus virginalis. The sequence goes on from WNGS01164858.1 coordinate 51,251,148, forward strand.
ATTGTCATGAGCCGCAGTTGGTAATCCCTCGGCCAAGAATTATATCTGGCAGAGGGCGTAGATGAGGAGGTTATTGTTGCAGCTGTGGTAGTAGTAGTCTGGAGGGTAGATGCAGGCGTAGTTAGCCTTGGTCCCCCCGTCCGGCTGCCCAGGGTACCAGTGTGGAGGCCCCAGGGCTATCACCGTCCCGTCACTAACCCAAGTCCAACTGCTCAACGTCCAATTCGGAAGCGTGAAACAGAGTAGTCAGAAGTTTTATTGAAAAATATATTTTGGTAAGAGACGTGATGTTACTGTAAGAGAAGAGGAGGTTGATGGCGGAGGAGAGGCTTGAACTTACGGCATTTTGTACACAGACAACTGACCAGATTATACCCGTCTCTAAATGTGACCCTCAACACACTCCTAAGGTCCTACTCCAGTCTTCTCTCTCCTCCAACTTTCCCTCAATTGTAGCATTGTATATTTGGGTATTTTATTATTTATAGTATATTTTAGTATATTTAAAAAAGTGTTGTTATATTTATATATTTAAAAGTTTATTTTACCTTTTACAGTATTGCACTATGGCACTATTATTATTAAGTAGGTTGTGTTTAAGCTCCGGGGCCCTGCTTGATGGCTCTCCCAAATTATTTAATTCCAGTCTCCTATCCAGAGTCAGAGTTAGCTAACCAGAGCTTAGCGATTAGTGTAATCGTTTGAGGTAATTACCAGGATAAGCCGCCAGGACAGTGGGACTAGGTACCACCTGCAAGGTTCATGAGGACGGAGTAAAGGGATCAAGGTTTTTATCATTTCAGTTGCGAGATTGATGCTCAGTCCAGTCCAGTACCTGTCCAGCTTAACCTCACTGAATGTTGTTGTATTGTTCACGAAGGTTGGATTTTAGCTCCCAGTCTACCTATGGTGCCATCGCCTGGAGCAGGGGGAGGGTAAGAAAATGGCAGACAGAAATATTAAATAAAATGATGTTCTTGGAGTAAATTTGTACCGAGCTGAGAATTAGATTGGGAACATGTTTGTGTCTGTGATTTTTAACATGTTTGGAAGATTGTGTGTGTGTGTGTGTGTGTGTGTGTGTGTGTGTGTGTGTGTGTGTGTGTGTGTGTGTGTGTGTGTGTGTGCGCGCGCGCGCGCGCGTGTATATATGTACACGTGTTGCTTACCAATCTAGAACGCCAAGTTGAACGTTACTTACGTTCCCTCGCTGCCTGAATCAGTTCCTCCCATCCAGAAACCTTTGTCAGCGAGTTCTGAAATAAGTTATTTATATATCATTATTAATGATGTTGAACAAACTATAAGCACAATATTGTAACCATTTAGCAGAATGCCACTGTACCGTACAGTGAGCTTTGGCCGTGCATTATACAGTAGCTGTGCAACGGGATGAGCAACTGATGAGCTCACCCAGGTGCTGCATGATGTATTGGTACACCTGAAGGTGGAGGTCGCCTCTCAGCTCGGCCAGGTCGGCCCCGTCAGCCTGACACAGGGCCCTCATGGCCGCCCACGACCCCGTCTCCTCCGTGTTGAACCTTATACACACGGGCGTCGCAGAGTCCAAAAGGAAATTTTCGTAGCCGGATGGACACGGGTTACCTGGAAAGGAATGCAAAGTGAACCAAGTGGTGTGGGGAGGTGTTGCACGAGGGTACAACAGCCTGGTAAAGCTAAGTTGTACTGCAGATACCTCGCATGAAAATAATTTCAGGGTACACCAGGTAAAGGAACTAAAGGATGCGACCGGGTCCCTGAACACGCATCTAGCCGTGTATGGTAGGTGCATCTAGCCGTGTATGGTAGGTACATCTAGCCGTGTATGGTAGGTGCATCTAGCCGTGTATGGTAGGTACATCTAGCCATGTACGGTAGGTACATCTAGCCATGTACGGTAGGTGCATCTAGCCATGTACGGTAGGTACATCTAGCCGTGTATGGTAGGTGCATCTAGCCGTGTATGGTAGGTGCATCTAGCCATGTATGGTAGGTGCATCTAGCCGTGTATGGTAGGTGCATCTAGCCGTGTATGGTAGGTACATCTAGCCGTGTATGGTAGGTGCATCTAGCCATGTATGGTAGGTGCATCTAGCCGTGTATGGTAGGTGCATCTAGCCGTGTATGGTAGGTACATCTAGCCGTGTATGGTAGGTGCATCTAGCCGTGTATGGTAGGTGCATCTAGCCGTGTATGGTAGGTGCATCTAGCCATGTATGGTAGGTGCATCTAGCCGTGTATGGTAGGTGCATCTAGCCGTGTATGGTAGGTGCATCTAGCCGTGTATGGTAGGTGCATCTAGCCGTGTATGGTAGGTGCATCTAGCCGTGTATGATAGGTGCATCTAGCCGTGTATGGTAGGTGCATCTAGCCATGTATGGTAGGTGCATCTAGCCGTGTACGGTAGGTGCATCTAGCCGTGTATGGTAGGTGCATCTAGCCGTGTATGGTAGGTGCATCTAGCCATGTATGGTAGGTGCATCTAGCCGTGTATGGTAGGTGCATCTAGCCGTGTATGGTAGGTGCATCTAGCCATGTATGGTAGGTACATATAGCCGTGTATGGTAGGTACATCTAGCCGTGTATGGTAGGTACATCTAGCCGTGTATGGTAGGTGCATCTAGCCGTGTATGGTAGGTACATATAGCCGTGTATGGTAGGTACATATAGCCGTGTACGGTAGGTGCATCAAGCCGTGTACAATACGGGCAGAGAAAGTATACTTCACCTCTGGAACTTGAACGCTGTGGGAAGTAATGAACCACTCGTGCCTAGGTATTACACATATTTCCCCAGAGTTTAAGTTGCAGACACACGAGCACAGGACTCCTAGCCACGCACGGCTCACATCAAGACAATATCATCTAATATAATATTTCAAGTGGGTATTGGCTGTAGGGACGAGTCATAGGGTTTGGTATTTGAACTGAAAAAGAAAAATAACAAAAGTTTCAAGAGTCTTCAAGAGGGCAGGAGTGATTTATCACAAGAAAAAACTGTCTTCAAGCAAGGACTTGTCAAGGGTGGGGGTCTTTAGGGGTGATGGGGCTCCTTCCTCGCTCACACCTCGGGAATGGTCATTTACTGCTCGGTTCAAACATCAAACGAAACTCTTTGGTCTCAAGGATGCTTGAAGGTTATCTGAGAAATGTATATTTCTGGCTGTAAATGACATGAAAAATAGGCGAACTGTGCGCTCTCGTGCTCAACACATCATCAGTCTTACTTGAAAATATTAACTACGTGGATACTTGTGCTCCTCTGGTGCGTGTATAAATAATATGAAAAACAAAACTGGAAACTGTAATTAGCGCTTTCGTCCAGCTTCGGTCATCATCAAACATTGGAGGACACAGGTGGACACACAGGCAGGAGGACACAGGTGGTGGACACAGGCAGGAGGACACAGGTGGTGGAGGACACATGGAATTGACACATTGACAAATGGAATGCATTAGGAAGCGATGTGGTGGAGGCTGACTCCATACACAGTTTCAAGTGTAGATATGATAGAGCCCAATAGGTTCAGGAAACTGTACACCTGTTGATTGACGGTTGAGAGGCGGGACCAAAGAGCCAGAGCTCAACCCCCGCAAGCACAACTAGGTGAGTACAACTAGGCGAGTACACAGGCAGGAGGACACATAGTGGTGAGGACACAGGTGGTGGTGGAGGACACAGGTGGTGGGGACACAGGCAGATGACACAGGTGGTGGAGGACACAGGTTGTGAGGACACGGGCAGGAGGACAAGTGTGGAAAGGACACAGGTGGTGGAGGACACAGGCATGAGGACATGGTGGTAGGACACAGGCAAGGACACGAGATAAGAGAGATTGTGTTAGCTATCATGTCGCTCTGTTAATTAATTTTTTTTTATCTTAACATTTTCCGTGTGTGTTTATGGTGGTCTGAGGACCTGTTGCCACCGATATCTCTGGTCTCCCCCCCCCCCCCTGCATTTATTCTGGCTGTCTAACTACAGATACCTATTTTACTGCTAGGTGAACAGGACATCAGAGTGAAAACTCGGCCTATTTGTTTCTGCATCGACGCGGGAATCGAACCCGGTTCCTTAGGACTACTACCCCCCCCGAGCGCTGTGAAGTCAGCCGCGAGGCGCCTGAGTGGATTGTGTGTTTAAATATATTTTCCCCTATTAAAGAAACTGCGGTTGTTTGATATGTAAAAGTCACTCTACACTACACTATCAATAGTGTTGTTAGCGTGATGGTGAGCTCGTATCATCACAGTTCACAATGGTGATATTAACACTTGAGAATGACATTAAACCTGGCCGTCTTACCTTGACCGGACACCACTGCCAACGCCGCTGGAATAAGAGTTGAATGTGTCAATTGGTGTATATATATTAATATATATTTAATATATAATACATATAAATAGTGTATTTATGCACAAACACTTTTGATGCCATTATATGTAAGGCTTTAATATACAGTAATCAATCCTATCGACGCCTCCAATATTGTTGATGCCTTTTTATCAAAGAGGAAAGCAAATAATACATTATTTTCACGAGTTGTTTATTGATATATCGGAACAGTGTCGTAATTTGCCTCCCTACACGCTCATGCCTCCCTTCTACTCTCCACAGCTCCCCCCATCCCCCCCTCACAGTAGACCAGACAAGAGGTAATAAGAGTGCCAGGCGGCACTGGGACACACCTGACACCTCTCCCCCAGTACTGAACACCAACACAAGCCTGCCGCTCCACACATGACACTTCTCCCCCAGTACTGAACACCAACACAAGCCTGCTGCTCCACACCTGACACTTCTCCCCCAGTACTGAACACCAACACAAGCCTGCCGCTCCACACCTGACACTTCTCCCCCAGTACTGAACACCAACACAAGCCTGCCGCTCCACACCTGACACTTCTCCCCCAGTACTGAACACCAACACAAGCCTGCCGCTCCACACCTGACACTTCTCCCCCAGTACTGAACACCAACACAAGCCTGCCGCTCCACACCTGACACTTCTCCCCCAGTACTGAACACCAACACAAGCCTGCCGCTCCACACATGACACTTAACGAGTCTCCTCTACCAAAGGCAAGAGCCACAGTCGCTGCTCTCTTCATGACGAGTGTTGCTGCTGTTGGTGCTGTGATGGTACAGTTGGTGCTGCAGGGTTGTGGGCTGGTGATTTAGACTGGGAGGGAGCCTAGACCGTCTAGGTTATATAGGAGGGACGTGGTGCAGCGGCCGGGGGCTGGGTGTGGCGTAGGGCCAAGAGAAGTGGGTCGACTCGTACCCTGCTCTTATCACCTCGCATTCTCCCTCCCGTGTGTGTGTGTGTGTGTGTGTGTGTGTGTGTGTGTGTGTGTTGTGTGTGTGTGTGTGTGTGTGTGTGTGTGTACTTGTCTAATTGTGCTTCGGCTCTTTGGTCCCGCCTCTCCACTGTCAACCAACTAATTTCCCAATTTATGAAGGCCACTCGTATGTTGCCCAATTTGGCATGTGGGCGCAGACATTTTTTTTATTTAATCAAATATTATAAAATTAAATATAACATAAATTGTAATTCAAAATTTTAATACAATTCATATGATAGTATATGTATGAATTATAATAGAATTCATATGTATCTCTGGCTTTAGAATTTGGATTATGGCTACTCCCAAGTCTTTCAACATTTCTGGAGCAGGAAGTGTTCCGTTGCACGCAGTACGTCACAATAACGTTGCTGACGTTGCAAACACAACTCTACACATGAGGAAATAAAGGAAGCGTCATCACTCCAATATTTACACATGTGTGGGCGGCCTGTGTCTTCCCAATAGTCCATATTTCTGTACAGGTCTTCTTCTCTTCCTGTTTGTATCTTCATAACTTGGCTTTTGGCCGGTCGCGTTTGGTCTACTTGGCATTTTTTGAGAGCCTTATATGTGTCTTGTTCTGTTTCAGGGTACCACAGACACCCTCTTCCCCCTTCCCCTTCCCCTCTGGTCCTTCTCTGTGGCTTTCCATCACCAGCAAACATTGATGGAAGAAGGCCATTTCTGTCAGGTCGTTGACAAATAAACAAGAACGTGTGTGGCAGTAGTTCCTACTCTTACGGTACTTCTTTTGTTACCTCCGTCTACTGTGATGTTATATACACAGCTGGCTACAGGAGCACACAGCTGGCTACAGGAGCACACAGCTGGCTACAGGAGCACACAGCTGGCTACAGGAGCACACAGCTGGCTACAGGAGCACACAGCTGGCTACAGGAGCACACAGCTGGCTACAGGAGCACACAGCTGGCTACAGGAGCACACAGCTGGCTACAGGAGCACACAGCTGGCTACAGGAGCACACAGCTGGCTACAGGAGCACACAGCTGGCTACAGGAGCACACAGCTGGCTACAGGAGCACACAGCTGGCTACAGGAGCACACAGCTGGCTACAGGAGCACACAGCTGGCTACAGGAGCACACCACATGTGATCCCTGGGGGGGGAGAGAGAGAGATCCCTTATTATTATTATTAACATCTTATCTTTATTGACAAAATTAATTACAATTTTGCCTAATCTGAGGATTTTGATAGTCTGATTAAGGTGAGGATAATGCTAGTATTCACTGTCACACAGGACAGAGGGTCATACATAAGACAATAGGTCTAAACTGTAGGCTGAAGCAAATATATATCACGGTTACAATCAATGTTTTAATATATGGATATGTGAAAACAACTTTCTATGTGCACTGCCACACAAGGGCAGGGATGGGTTCATAAGTGATGCAGCTTAGAAGTATATAGATAAAAATTGTTCTTCATTCTTTAAAATGGACAAGCAAATTTTGGGTAAATTGTTAGGATGTCGTCCAGAACACCTGAGTCATAAAATAGTTACAGAGATCCCCGAGAGCTTCATCCCTTCCTTAGCCACCTGTTTTCCCTGGACACGACCCGCCAATAAGTTATTAACCAGGTACCCAATTACTGCTTGTCGAATAATGGGCGATTACTTATGGATTGGCGCCCAGTCGAACCCCCTGGGCAGGACACACTCGAGACGCGGGGCTCATGTTACCACTTTCCAGCGCGTCTTAGCGAAAAAATCGTATTGATTTCTTGTCTTAGACAGGCAGACGAGAGTACCTTCCAGTGTTTGTGGATAATCCCAGATCGAAAGCAGTTGTCCACTTCAAGTATTCGATTCTTTTAAGTCAGCTTTCACCAGAAAGAGTGGTCAAGAGGCCGGGTGTGACCACAGCGCCAGGCGGGTCACGTTGATCAACAGTCAGGAGACGCCACCCTCCCTTGACACAGGCACGCGTTCGCACCGTCTCTGGTTAATATGCGAGGTCCCTTAGCCTCCGAAAAAAGAATAAATGACATCCGAGGGAGCAATTTTGTACCCTGCGTATGTACCTGGATATTATGTACATAGAATACATATAAACACACCACAAAGAAACTGTAGAGCCTGAGCCGAGGCCCGGGTCTGGCGGGGAAGGCGGTCAAGGAATACAGGCACCAAGGTCAGGCTATTACAGCCTACGGCCAACAAGCCAATTACCCGATTAAGGCTATTATCGGAGTGCGGCCCCAAGACGTCACGCTTAAGGTGGTGACCTTAATGTTGCAAGGAACGACGCCATGTTGACACAGCGCTGTTAAGGGATTAAAAGGGCACATTTCCAGATATAGTAGTGTAAAAGTAAAGGTAACACTTGCCCCGGCCAGGCACCGGGCCGGGGGGCATATTGATCCCCGGAACCACCTCAGGGTGATGTGATTTACCTGAGGACCACTAACACTAATGGCCTCGACGAGGACACCAAGCCGGCGGCTTGTCGGATCTCAAGGTAATACAATACGAACAGACAAACCATAGGCTTAAATTATCAAGTGTTTATTTCACTAAAATAGTAATGTAGGTCGAGGCAGGCTGGACAGGTCGAGGAAGGCTGGACTAAATTTTTCTCACGTCCAAAACAAAAATAAAATTCCCATCATTGACATTTTTTTTTATTTGGTTGCGAACAATTTAATTTGATTTGAGCTTTATTCACTTTATCGTTTGACGTACTGCTGCTGCTGCTATTGCTACCGCTGCTGCTGTACTACCGCTGCTCCTGCTCTGCACATGCTGCTGCTGCTGCTGCTCCAGATCCTGTTCCTGCACCTGCTGCTATTGTTAATGCTGCTGCAAATGTTTATACTAATTGTTACGAGCGAGCTAGTAACCTCATCTTTCATAATTTCAAATTTTAGTGCAAGCTTAAGCACTAATTTGCAGGCATGCAATGATTAATTGTTCATCCAGGTAATGAAGATTATATAATAATATATATATATATTATATATATATATATATATATATATATATATATATAATATATATATATAGTTTTTGTTTGCAAGTTGCTGGACAGAGATGTTACATCAGCTTGCGTATACAAACTTGTGGCAATCAATGTATAAGAACAATTAATTAAGCCTTCTTATTTAATTGAAATCTGGTTTAATTTAATATGTTGCATTTTGTATTAGGGTCGGTCGGTCGGCCGAGCGGACAGCACTGGACTTGTGATCCTGTGGTCCCGGGGTCGATCCCGGGCGCCGGCGGAAAACAATGGGCAGAGTTTCTTTCACCCTATGCCCCTGTTACCTAGCAGTAAAATAGGTACCTGGGTGTTAGTCAGCTGTCACGGGCTGCTCCTGGGGGTGGAGGCCTGGTCGAGGACCGGGCCGCGGGGACACTAAAAAGCCCCGAAATCGTCTCAAGATAACCTCAAGATAGGGTAGTTAGAGTACGCAAATGGACTTGTATTCNCAAAACATCTGGAATTCTATGATAAAATAACGAGGATAAGACAGGACAGAGATGGTTGGGCAGACTGCATATTTCTGGACTGCCAAAAAGCCTTTGATACAGTACCGCACATGAGACTGCTGTTCAAACTCGAGAGGCAGGCGGGGGTAGGAGGAAAGGTCCTAGCATGGATAAGGAACTACCTAACAGGAAGGAGCCAAAGAGTTACGGTAAGGGGCGAGAAGTCGGACTGGCGAACAGTAACAAGTGGAGTACCACAAGGATCGGTACTGGGACCAATTCTATTTCTTGTATATGTTAACGATATGTTTATGGGTGTAGAGTCCTACATGTCGATGTTTGCGGATGGCGCAAAGTTGATGAGAAGAGTTGTGACAGATGAGGATTGCAGGATCCTCCAAGAGGACCTGAACAGGTTGCAGAGATGGTCAGAGAAATGGCTACTGGAATTCAACACGAGCAAATGTAAAGTTATGGAAATGGGACTAGGAGATAGGAGACCAAAGGGACAGTACACAATGAAGGGGAACAGCCTACCTGTGACGACGCGCGAAAGAGACCTGGGTGTGGACGTAACACCTAATCTATCTCCTGAGGCACATATAAATAGGATAACGACAGCAGCGTACTCTACACTGGCAAAAGTTAGAACATCATTCAGAAACCTAAGTAAGGAGGCAATTAGGGCGCTTTACACTGCCTACGTGAGGCCAGTTTTAGAGTATGCCGCCTCATCATGGAGTCCCCATCTGAAGAAGCATATAATGAAACTGGAAAAGATTCAGAGGTTTGCAACGAGACTCGTCCCAGAGCTACGAGGGATGGGGTATGAGGAGCGCATGAGGGAACTGTGCCTTACGACACTAGAAAGAAGAAGGGAGAGAGGGGACATGATAGGAACGTATAAAATACTCAGAGGGATTGACAGAGTGGACATAGACGAAATGTTCACACGGAATAGTAACAGAACGAGGGGACATGGATGGAAGTTGGAAACTCAGATGAGTCACAGAGATGTTAGGAAGTTTTCTTTTAGCGTGAGAGTAGTGGGAAAATGGAATGCACTCAAGGAACAGGTTGTGGAAGCAAATACTATTCATAATTTTAAAACCAGGTATGATAGGGAAATGGGACAGGAGTCATTGATGTAAACAACTGATGCTCGAAAGGCGGGATCCAAGAGTCAATGCTCGATCCTGCAGACACATATAGGCGAGTACATATAGGTGAGTACACACTCACTCACTCACTGGGACACACCTGACACTTCTCCCCAGTACTGAACACCAACACAAGCCTGCCGCTCCACACCTGACACTTCTCCCCCAGTACTGAACACCAACACAAGCCTGCCGCTCCACACCTGACACTTCTCCCCCAGTACTGAACACCAACACAAGCCTGCCGCTCCACACCTGACACTTCTCCCCCAGTACTGAACACCAACACAAGCCTGCCGCTCCACACATGAGTTAACAAGCTTCCTCTACCAAAGGCAAGAGCCACAGTCGCTGCTCTCTTCATGACGAGTGTTGCTGCTGCTGTTGGTGTTGCTTCCCACTGATGTTGCCGCTGGTGTTGTGTTGAGGACCGTGGAGGGTGGACTGTGTGGCAGCCCAAACAGTCTGGGTTATATACCAGTCGTTGCCCCAAGGTGAACACCAGGGGAACCCCAACCCTCCCCCCCTCCCTGGACATGAAGTCTCCATGTATGCGGATTCCATTTGGTGGTTGGCGTGACATCTTAACTAACACTGTGACCAACAGCGGACATCCTCGCTGTAAGTAATCTTCACAATTCTCAATACTTGCCAGCCCTGGTTCTCACTGTACACCGTCTTGTTCACGGCCTTTGTTACACACCATCAACAGTATGGACCCTCTTCACCTGGCTGAGACGCCTGTTGCAGCCAGGCTCCCCCACGCTACTCTTGAGGACTGAAGAGCGTGTGCCGTAGCCTCGCCAAGCTGGGCAGTGTGAAGTGTCGAGGATTATAGTGCTTCCCTAAAACACCCCGCCAAGAATTGCTCCTCGAGCCCAGCGAGACGTTTGGACACGGTGTCTTACACCCGATGCATCTATTCAAGTAACAGGAAGTAGGTACTTGGGAGTTAGTCAACTGTTGTGGATAGCATCCCTGAAACATTTCATGTTCCCCTCAACAGGGAAACCATATTGTGGGTCGCAACAGTTTAATCAGTTGGATCAATTGCTAGAGCCCCGAGCCCTGTTGCCGGAGAATACTTCTGTGTAGGTGTGGTAGACTCTTGTAGTTTACTTACACCTGTAGATGTGGCCACAAGGAGACCTCTCGCCATTATTACATGATGCAATATGATAACGTTATGTTGATAACTACAATTGTAGGTCAGGTGATAGTTTTCTCAGTCCACTTCAACTCTGGGAACAGTGATAAGTGTGGTTCCGTAAACTTGCTTGATGGAAAGGTACAGTTGCAGTGGTGGTGATGGTGCTGGTGTAAGGTCCACCACTTAACACAAGGGACCATATGACCTCACTTGTAATAAGGCCTCTGTGCTCTAGTGTTGCTTGAGGTGAAACACTGTGTTTGTCAGGCCTAATTGTCGGCCCAACCAGCCCAGCCCAACCCACCTAACCTAACGTACTCTAATGCTCGACAAAACCTACTTAATTAGACCCTAAGCTATCCACCTAGTAGGCATCCATCAGTCTCAGGAGACTATGGAGTTGCGCTCTGGTTGTCGGTCTGGAGTGGCTTCTCTAGGGCGCAAAGCCAGGGTAGGTTGATTCGGGGGAGAAGCTATCCACCTAATGTTACAATATTTCTCAAATCTTCCTTGTACTTTGAAAAGCATAAAACTTATTCATGAGGCCTTTAACTACATTAATACGTTGACCAGACCAGACACTAGAAGGTGAAGGGACGACGACGTTCGGTCCGTAATGGTCCAAGTCTCGAGTAACTTGAGAATGGTCCAGGACGGACCGAAACGTCGTCGTCCCTTCACCTTCTAGTGTGTGGTCTGGTCAACATACTTCAGCCACGTTATTGTGACTCGTCGCCTACATTAATACGTTTAATAACTTCTTATATTAAATAAATCCTAATGTTCCAATACTGTGTCAGTGTCAAGGTCAGAAGGTGCCTTGTGGTGTGGTAATGTGGGTCTGGTTAACAGTGGACGTCATCACGCCAACACTGTCTCTCTCTCTGGCTGTGGGCTGAGTGACCTGCCACAGTCAACATCTCGAGACGGATGAGAAATAAGGACATCAAGACTGTATCTGAAGGTACACGTCTTACCACTGGAAACAAAAGCTCCGCCCATATTATGTCGAATTTATCTGGTTTTGTCTTCATTCCGTTAAGTGTGGTTTATGTGTGTGTGTGTTACTTTTGGTTGTGGTCATTTGAGCTATTTTAACGTGACATAGGAACTATCACAGCCATAGTTAACATAGAAGTTTACTTGGACATATGCGTACTTGAAATTATGCAGTTGTGCTTGTATTAACATTTTTGTAATTGTAGCTTCTTCAGTACATAATTTGAGGAAAATCAACATTGTTAATTGCACGCATGACAGTCAGATTATGCCCTTAAACTGAGCTTTCTTTCTTGAGCACAGTGCTAATCAACTACGCCAGCTTACGAACCATGCGAGGGCTATTCATCACATTGTGGGAGAATAACGAAACATCTGTTGACGGAGTGCAGTCAGACGAACATTGCAGCACCGAAAGTATTGCAAGAATTTGACAGCACTTTGACCAGTTAATTACTGGCTTATATTGAAAGTCAAATGTCATTGTGGGGGGGGGGGGGGCGGCATGTCCTGGTGCACGGGTGGAGTTGTGGTGATGTGTAGTGTCATTAACAGCCAACCTCACACATTGACTCCTGAGTGCATGGGGGAAGGGAATTGTGTGAAACCTCGGTTAGGCTTCAGTGGAAGTCGCGGGATCCTTGTGGGTGCTGTAATACTCCAAGTTGCAATTCTTTTGACCATGTGGTGGTGCAGTCGACTAGAGTGCGCCTGGGAACATCCAGCGCATAGGTTCGAACCCTCATCAAGGCTCCTGATGGATTTTTTACATTGACTACATGATATATAATGTGTGTGTGCAGCGTGAGTGCCGCAGCTCACCACATTGAAAGGTGAGGGAATGCTGAAGCGCTTTCAATATTACATTGTCACATTATTCCTCACCTCTCAGTTTCTCTGAATTATACAAATGTATGTATGTATGTGTGTGTGTGGTATGTGTGTGTGTGTGTATGTATGTGTGTGTGTGTATGTATGTGTGTATGTGTGGTTCGGTCTTTAACATACTTGGGAAACCTGACCAGTCTCCTAAGGTAACCTTTATCTAAAAAAACAAAAGTATATTGATTTTTTCTTTATTTGCACCTAATTGTCTAAAACATAACTTTATTTTTCCTCTTCGGTGTTTTATAATATAAATTATAGTGAAATAAGTAGCCTAGTTATTATTCCTGCGTGGTTTTGCAGTTAATAGAAATGATTAATACATATTAATCACCTGAATATTTTTTACAGTTCGGTAAACTTGGTTCTTTCTACCAAGGAGCCGCCAGCACGTCATGCCTGTACCAGGTGACCAGTACAGTACCAGGTGACCAGTACAGTACCAGGTGACCAGTACAGTACCAGGTGACCAGTACAGTACCAGGTGACCAGTACAGTACCAGGTGACCAGTACAGTACCCAAGTGTTGCGTTGGTACGACGTTGAATCGACGTTCGTGACGTTGATCTGGCGAAGGTCTTTAATAGTGTGACCAATGGATAGGAGGGAGGGAATTATCAGGGGAAAGGGCCAAGCCGCTACTACTATATTGCACTGAGAAGGGGTCAGGATAAGGATTTGGGATGGGACGGGGGAAGGAATGGTGCCCAACCACTTGTGGACGGTCGGATTGAACGCCGACCTGCATGAAGCCAGACAGTCACACTACCGTCCGGCCCCAAGTGGTTGGGGAAACAATATTGAGGCATTATAATGGGATCGAACCCACTCCCTTCGACTCCCAGGCACACAAACTATGGTTCAGTCGTTAGTACAGGCGCCTCGGTCGTCAAGGGATGCGTATTCGAACCCATTTTAGCACCTCGATACTTCCCCTTAGATCTTCGGAGTTCCTAAATGTATAAAATTCTGACCAATTTCCAATCGTGTAGAAGCAGTCTTGGGAGCTAGATCATCTTCTGACAGATGGCGTAGATGTGGTCATTGTTATTACAGCTGCGGTAGTAGTAGTCTGGGGTGTGGAGGCAAGCGTAGTTCTCGTCGTAGCTTCCGTCAGGCTGGCCCGGGTACCAGTGAGGGACCCCCATCTCCATCTCCTCCCCGTTCACCCACTTCCAGCTGCAGTGTGTTAGTCACAAGATCAAGACAGTGTAGTGATGAAGATAAATAAGGATGTGGACATATAAGACAAAGTTGTGTCCTTTGAGATAAGGAATACTATTGGTTCTGAGTGGTGGTGGAGGATGGTGGTGGTTGAAGGGGGGAGTAGTGGAGGTGAACTAGGGATGGGTGGGGGTGGTGGAGGCTGGTGGTTGGGGACACTATACCTGTACTCATTCCTGTAGTAATCACTTCACCCTGTAATCAATAACCCATAACCCTTGTGTGTCTCTCACATATTAAGGAGAACAGAGTCTGGCAAACTAAGATTATTTCAGTTTGAGACATTTATATCATTACACACAGAGATCACACTAACGTGATGCATCAAATCCACGGGCCGTGACGAGGATTCGAACCTGCGTCCGGGAGCATCCCAGACACTGCCTTAATCGACTGAGCTACGACAGGGTTAAAAAGAGTTGAAACCGAAGTTCTACTTCACTTAGTGGATCCCGTAGCCATACATACATTAATATCATGTTACCTAATCTCCCGGAGCACTCAGTAGCGCCTTACTTACATTCCCTCGTGGCCAGCATCACTTCCTCCGATCCAGAAATTTTCGTCCTTAAGATCTGGCAACAAAAAGTGGTTTGCCTATGAAATCTATTTTTAGAGTAATAATATTAAATATTAAAATACAGACAAACTTAAATTTTAACCTCGAAATGAAATAAGGTCAATGTTTCGACTCCAGAAGTTGTACTGGCGTGTTTACTAAGGTCTTGCTCATCACCGTAAGTCCTGTGTAAGGCTCCCTAGTTTTCTAATTCATGTTGGTTTCCTTTTTGTATTGTGACACTATATTTGCTGCCCTTCCAAATTTTGTGATGTTTCCAGTGACATTTCCTCGTTATCAGCGGCGAGATTGTGTCCGGACCAGTGTGTGTGTATAGTCGTAAACACGTGTCACGTATCAAACATTCGTAGCTCATTATACATGCTGTATGACTAGAGGAGCGGTGAAGAGTCTCACCTGTGTGTTGTATGATGTACTCGTACACCTGGTGGTGAAGGTCACAGTCTAGCTGGACCAGGTCATCGCCTTCTGCCTGGCACATGGCTCTCAGGCTGTCATACGTGCCCTTCGCGAACATGACGAACTTCAAGCACGAGAGCGTCAGATCATCCGGGCTGAGATTGACGTACCCTGAAGGACACGGGTCTGACGGAGAGAAGACACGAGTGAACAACCACAAGTGGATAAATGAACTGTAATTGAAATGCAGCACTTTATAGTCGCATTTAACACGTTAATTACCTATTATGTAGCCACACATTAATGCCTCTATACTTAAATAAATATAAACCTATGTTTAAGGCATCGATAAATGTTCACACTTAAAGGGCCTCGCAGCCTTCATCATCTGGCATCTCATGCAGCATTAATGTAAATTAATGCTGGATAAAATTATTAATATACGGAGTTGGATAAACATTATCCACTATTGTGTTACCGGTCGGGGAAATACCTGTTAACAACTTTGTTTTAGTACCACACTCTTAATTAAGGTGCTAGAGGTCACCGGCGTTGCTCGGGTGACATGCACAATATCTATCACTATAATCCCATGCCTCATCACTGTAACCATCTACATGGGCTCCGCAGGGGTCCCTATCTACAAAACTTCCCTCTCCACCACTCACTGCCATCGAAAACCACAGCTGCATACAACAAACATATAATCACGTAGAATATAATATGCTTGATGAATCTTAGTGAGGATGGAAACTGTTTAAACCAGTTTTCAGCCTACCTCTATAAATTAAGGCATTGGGGGGTCAAAGATCCCGTCCCGCCTATGACCATCCCCGGACAAAGACCAGTCACCCTGCATAATTTGGAGAGGCTAGTCCCAAGCGTCTGTCTCCGCCACCTTGAACATATAAACATTCTCTTTTTATAAAATACTGGAGAGGGTACCCGGCTGCGCCCGAGGTCTCTTCCTCTCTCCCTCTTATCGTCCTTCCTCTCCACCTTTCTCCCTCTTATCGTCCTTCCTCTCCACCTTTCTCCTTCCCTCTCTTCAAACATATTTCCTTCCCCCCTCTCCCCTCCCCTTATCTCTTTGAAAAAGTTATAACGAAGCTCTGAAACTGAAGTTTACGAACAACACTGCTAATATTTCAGACCATGAAAATGGCACTGAGGCGTTGGGTTAGATACCAATATTTCTTAGTGTGGCACTGGAGCCTTTGACACTCCCTCACCCCGCATGTTTCATGTTTGAAAGTTAGGTGAGACTAACACCCAAGCGCCTGGCCTCCAACCCTGACAACGCGCACACATTCCCTCCTTCAGAAAGATAAATGGTTAGCTTCTTGACTAGGGAGGCCAGACGTCCTTTAGCAAGGAAAATACTGCGTTGAAGCTGTCCTTCATAGCGTGGCCATTACCAAATCTCCAAAGAGGACACAGCCGCTACATGTATAATGACTTTAGTACAGATATTGCACTGTTTTGATATGAGGTATGGGATAGGTCAGCTCTCAGGCTGCTTACATGAGTCTGTTCCTGTGTCTGCCTGTCCTCACGCGAGTATTCCTGGCTGAACTTCATGAACATTTGAACAGGTAAGCTACAGACAGCTTGCTCCTAAACGTGGATCAGGGCATAATTATTGTACAAAAACTCTTTTTTTTTTTACAATATTCAAACTCTGCTAGATCTTACCGTCACCAGAGACCTTCACCACCATCAACGCCGCTGAAATATGAATCGGTAAATTAGGATGCAAATAAGTTTATTAATGTTACATATAAACACTTTTGGTACACTTTAATTTTGAAAGACATTTTGAGGGAATGATATATTTTAAGAGACCCTCAGGCCATGATGGTAAATTTTGGATTTACTGAATTGTTATCGATACTCTTAAAATTACTTTCCAAGGGGGAGAGTTTTGACATGTAATCACTTCAAGTCTGGGTCGTTATCTTCTACGAAAGAATTGCTCCTGTAACTTTTAAATGAGTTAAACTGAGGTGCTGCATGAAGTCTCAAGATTTAGTTGAATGTAGATATGAAGAACAAGACCGTAGGGTGGCAAAGTGGTGTGGCCACATGGAAGGAAGGGACGAGGTGGTCCCTTGTACAAAGTGTAAAGTAGTATAACAGATGACACAGGGAAGGCGGACATAACCAGTGAGCACAAACGAGGTTCGTTAGCGGAGATTTTGGGTTCACTGAGCACGACTAAAATCTTAACCCATTTGTTATGAAGAAATGGTTGAGTGGGAACCCTTAGACTGCCAGTCTACGACCCATCGTTATGTTGTAAGTGTGTGGACGGTGGGACGCTTGGTCAAGCATCACTTATATCTTTTGCCTTCCGCTTATTGATCAATTTTTGTCTATTACTTCGTCCTTCACTATTTTTCTCTCCCTCCCTCCCACTTCATACCATCTTCCCCTCTCTCCGCCCCTCCCTCCCACACTAGAGCCAGAGAAGAGCAATAAAACAGTGCCAGGCGACACTGGGACACAACTGGCACTTCTCCCCCCAGTACTGAACACCAACACAAGCCTGGCACTCCACACATTCCCTGGAAAAAGAAGAGTAAGGGGAGCCACCACCTGATAACCACCTACACAATTATCAGGTGAATTGACAGGGGGAGAAAAAAAACTTTTACTGGTGGTACGCGAACAGGGGACACAGGTGGAATCTTAGTACCCAAATGAGCCACAGGGACATTAGAAATAATTTTTTCAGTATCAGCGTAGTTAACAGTGGAATGCATTTGACATAATGGTGGAGCAGACTCCATACACAGTGATTGACAGTCGAGAGGTGGGACCAAAGAGCCAGAGCTTACCCCAGCAAGCACAACTAGGCGAGTACACATGACACAGTCTCCTCTACCAAAGGCAAGAGCCATAGTCGCTGCTCTCTTCATGGTGACGAGTGTTGCTGCTCCCGCTGTGTTATATTGCTCTTGTGGCTGCTGCTGTTGGTAGTGTTGTGATGTGGTAAGGTGGAGGTGGACTGTGAGAGACCGGACACTCCTGCACTATATACCCGGCCTCGCGCCTCTGCTGCTGGCGGGAAATGCGCAATTCTTGCACCCAATTTGCCTTCTAACTGGTAATAATTATTTAAGTAGTATATAATAAATACCTTTCCAAAAAAATCCCGAATTTAAACAAAAAACAGAGAATTCCACTGTCTCGTTATATGCTAAGTAGCATAAATAATTAACATATGGAGAATAAGAAACCAATCGAATAGCTAATTGAGTGTTCAATGATTATTTGATAAGAGATTCTTTTTGGTATTATTTTCGTGATAATTTGTTCCTGTGAAAGGCCGGAAATTGGCAATGTCAAACACGCTCCTCAGCATTTAACATATTTTAAAAACGTATCTAAATAATAATATTTAGCTATATAAATATCCTAATAAACAAATAGTGTGTAAATGGAATAGGGTGGGATAATCAGTTACAGATAAGGCTACTGATTACATATTTACAATTAGACTGAGACTTTACCTAATTACACAAAATATGTATTGTGTAGGACCTGATNAAAAATACTTAAGTGAACGGAAGTAATAATGAAAGTCATAAAATTTGTCATTATTTTCCCATCTTATAACCAATCACGATGTGGGAAAAAAACTGAAGTTATTATTCCTGAGCAGTTTTGCTGATAAGTGATTAATATGTATTAATTAGTTAAGATTTCGTTGGAATATTTGCCACAATTTGGAAGACGTAATACAAAAAAAGATTCTGAATAAGAAACATTTTCGGACAATTTTAATCGTATATTTCAGAATTAAAATCTGGCAGAGAGCGTAGATGAGGATATTGTTTGCGCAGCTGTGGAAGTAGAAGTCTGGAGTGTAGATGCAGGCGTAGTTCTCGTCCAAGCCTCCGTCGGGCTGGCCCGGGTACCAGTCCGCGCTAAAAATGTTCATATCTTTGCCATCACTGACCCACGTCCAGCTGCGGGGAAGAGTCAAGTTACTGGAGTAAGAGGTAGAGATGTGTGACAGGGTGGAGGAAGCTCCTGTCCTCCAGGTTACTTACATATTTGCCAAGATTGGTAGATGCGCTCTTTGGCTTGTGTTGTACTAGATAGGAGTGCGGGTGTCACGTGTGTCAGGTGTGTCGGTATGTATCAGGCTGTGGCAGAAAAATCATCAGTTGTGTGGACTGGGACTGTGTGGGGTGGACTGTGTGGGGGTGGAGTCACGGTGGCATTAACGTCATCAAAATTTACATCATTGAAAGGAATTTCCTCTGCAAAGGGCAGAGTATCATGTGTAGAATATTCGTTAATTTTCCCGAGATCAGGGCATAATGTTTTATGGTATTAGAAAACATACATTTTAATTTGTTATTGTTAGTGTAGTCAGTAAGAGCCAGTAGCCAGTGCCAGCATGGTTATGGGGTTCAGTGGCACGCACGTGACCCCAATCATTGTACCAAGTTGGGCCAGGCCGGCCCCAACCATCTGGCTTTCAGCCACTGTTTTTTTTAGATATAGATGTTATATTATTTGCTATATTACATTTTTATATTTACTAAGATTATGTAGATATTTGACCAATAAACTAATATGAATTCTATCGTAGCGGTTAACTGAAATGACCTCCTCGGCTTGCACAACCACGTGGGCTGGACGGTAGAGCGACGGTCTCGCTTCTTGCAGGTCGGTGTTCAATCCGCACCGTCCAAGTGCTTACACATCATACCCTCCCTTATCCCGTACCAATCCTAATTCTGACTCCTTCCAAGTGCTATATAGTCATAATAGCTTGGCGCTCTCTCCTGATGGTTCCCTTCCCTTCCACTGCTTGCATTCCTCCCATCCTACCCTGCTAAATGTAAGAGTCAGTAGGAGGGGGGGGGGGGCTATGAGGTGGGCGCGAACCTACGACCAAGGCATTGCCAGTCGACGTACTCCGCAAGTTATGGTGGTCCAGTGGTAGAGTACGTGACTGGCCACGCCTTGGCCGAAGTTTTGCGCCCACCTCACAGCCCTGGAGGATTTTATTATTATTATTATTATTATTATTGTTGTTGTTGTTGTTGTTGTTGTGTTGTAGGTCTGCCACCTTGTAATGACACAGCTTGTACCCCGAGTCATGGCGGCTCGACTCTCTCTTGATCGACTGTGATCAAATAATTTTTTCACAGGGTTTTATAAACTACTTCTGAAATTAAAGAAAACCCACCGATCCCCAAAAATCCTTGTGCATATCTTTACAAGTCAATCATATCGGCCAAATTAAGATTACTTCACCAAGTCACGTAACGTGTGTGTGACCTTCAGGAACGCCAAGAAGTAGCGTGTTACTTACATTCCCTCGTGGCCTGCGTCAGTTCCTCCTATCCAGAAACCTTCGTCCTGGAGATCTGAAAGTTTAGATTATATATTAAAGTTTATCTGTAGAATTATAATGGACGAAATTAACGAAGATATATTTTAGTCTTTAAACTAAAACTGCTGTATTGTTTCCGTGCCAATATTAATGCGAAACGGCGAATGCCGCCGCTTTTAAGAGTACAGCTCGTGTGAGTAACTCTGCCTGGCACCAGGTGCCGTTGTACCCATAGCCATCTAGCACCAGGCGCACAGCGCCCACTGTACTTCATAAACACGCGAAGTACTAAACAAAGTACTAGATTTAGGAATAGGTTAATCATTAGAGAGGATTCAACGCCAAACCTTGGTCGTGTTGGCTAGTCTGGCGCCCCTCACCTCCCCTCTCACTCTTCTGCCCACCACGTTCAAGCTTTCTTGCTGAGTGTCTCCAGCTCAAGCGCTGGAGGTGTGTGCTTCAGGTGTGGTCTTGGTCATGGTGAACACCAAGACATGTCCAGCCTTTCAAAAAACGCCCAGACGCGAAGTAGATGGTAATGGAGACGTCAAACCACTTATAATATCTCCCAATCCTGAGCACTCCAGGTGCAACTCTCTCTGTGAGCAGAAACTGGGGCATGATCTCCCACACTAAATCACCGAATGCCCCGTTATTAGACCTTTCAGATCCGAGGTACTTGGAGCTTTGTAATTACTTTATCACTCTTGGTTGATGATGTCCTCATAATGCACCCAGAGTCTGTCAGTGCAGACTACTCATCACTTGTCTCTGTATGATTAACCATCCTGTGTGATGGAGATGTTTAGCATCACGTAGCTAGTTTTTTTGACACTGTACTCCCCTTCATATAGTCTAGGGTAGCTGCATAAATGCAGATGTACCTAAATGTGTTAATTATTTTGTTATTATTATTATTATTATTATTATTATTATTATTAAGAGTTCTTGAACAAAAATAAGGCAGCACTAGACATAAGGCATAAGGGAGGGGTGACTGTCATGTGTGTGGTGAGCCAAGGCAAGGAGTTGACAGTGAAGTTGAGACTTATTAACGAATAATTGTTAGTCTTATATTGTAAAACAGTGTGACTGTGAGAACCGAGTTCATCTCTCGGATAATGAGTGGCTGTTTTGGCATAGTTGTAGGACATAGTGTGTGAAACTTTCCTTACACCTGCATACCCATCCGCTGCTTAATGAGAGAGTAAGACAGTTCAAAAAATGGGAAAATATTTATTGCTTTTTCGAGCCATGTCGTTCTAGTCAAAATGATGGAAAAATGTTCTTTGTAAAACAGAACAAGAATGGTGTCTTCCAGTATATCATAAGAATTCTAGAAGTCTAAAGAACAAGATTAATGACCTCAGAGAACTGGTGTGTGTACTGAAAAGTCGAGCCATAATAGCACTCGCTGAAACAAGGGATGGAAGGGAGAGTCTGGACACACCAGGATTCATCCATCTAGATAAATAAATAGGAGCAAGTGTTATTCCTGTAGCCTGGAGGGTAGTTAACGTTGTACCAATATTAGAAGAGGAGGATAGAGTACTTACTCCTTGACACCATCATGGGAAAGATCCCGGCAGCAATGATTTTAAATTATATAACAAATGTAGAACAAAATACCGATTTAAAAAAACTCCATATATGGGCTTACAGGGATCATTCTTGTCTTACTACTTTGTTATTGTTTAGTCAAGCATTTTCAAGGCAGATAACAAATATGTCGAAGTATATCTTGGCTGTATATCTTGGTTTGGAAGAATAGTATTGTTTGCTGTGTCATTCTGATATAACTTTTGTAAACTGTTTTCTATTCTCCATACCTACCCTGTCATCTTCCCACCACCTCTGTGTGTGTGTGTGTGTGTGTGGTGTGTGTGTGTGTGTGTGTGTGTGTGTGGTGTGTGTGTGCGCGCGCGCGCGCGCATCCTATCTCAGGAGAGACGGCGTGACGAATGATCTCACCTGGATGCTGCATGATGTACTGGTACACAGAGTTATGAAGGCCGTCCCTCAGCTCGGCCAGGTTGGCCTTTTCTGCCTGACACAAGGCTTTCATGTGGTCCCATGACCCCTTCTCCGTCATGTAGAACTTTATACACTTGGGCGCCACCGGGTCCGTGCCGAAGTTCTCGTACATGAAAGGACACGGGTTCACTGGAAAGGAAGCCAAAAGGAACCGTTACGTACAGTGGTGAGAGTTGCGTAATGCTACAGCAAGAACTGCATTGTGGCGAGTGTTGATAAGTACTGTTACTATATGGAGGCTGGATAAGCACTACTACTCTGAGGCTGGATAAACATTAATGCTACTCATTGTTGCCGATAGTGGACGATATCATTATAATGGTTCTTAAAGACTTGTACATGTTCTTAAGACGGATCATCACATTGAAGTCGTCACTATTGCCGCCTTCCTTTGTGCAGTAATATTAGTGTGCGGGCCCTGAGCCTCTGGCGGGCTCACTAAGTCTTACTCCCTTCTGTCTTACACAGGCGGCGGAAGAGTGCTGATGACTTGTGTAAGATTCTTTCTTTCGACAGCCACCCGTTTAGTGCCGACTGGTACCCATATTTAGCAGCTAAATATGTTCTTTAGGGTGACGGTGAGGACGTTAATGGAAGGATATGGCAAAACCAGTCAATGGAATCATTGCACTCATTTTCAGATAGTTTGGAGGTTTGGATAGTTTGGAGGAGGCCACACCGTCCAGGTGGAGGTGGGCCCAGGTGGAGGTGTGGCCCAGGTGAGAATCGGACCAGAACTCATTGTGATATCGCTCCCAATGTGTTAGGAGTGAGAATCATTAAAGCTAACCAAATAATCCCTAATATATGCATAATTAATGCACACAGTAAAACAACCATTGTTCTGAACATTGGAACAGGTAAATCTCGCTAGTGGACGCAGACATGTTTACTACATAAACCATAGTTGGCACACACAAATTTCAGCCCCTAGATCTTACCTTGACAGGAGGCAACAGTGAGCGCCGCCGCTGAAAAATGTCAGTAAATTAGTATACAAGTAAAATTATATATCACTATATCAGCACTTTTGACACTCATGTTTTGAGACATTTAGATGGTGATGGATTTAGAGACGTTCCAAAGATGGATGGTTTTGATCTGTAGGCTTTGGTCCCCCCCCCCTCCACTTACACACACACAACCAACAGTAAAGGGAAAAAATAAGAAGGAATATAATAACCCATGGTTTAATAGACAGTGTCAGGAAGCAAAAATGGCCAGCAGGCGGGAGTGGAGGAAGTACAGAAGACAAAGGACAGAGGACAACAGGATCAGATGCAACAGAGCTAGGAACGATTACATTAACATAGACGAACATCGGAAAGGGACTATGAGAACGATATTGCAATCAAAGCAAAAAAATCAACCTAAGCTACTGCACAGTCATATAAGAAGAAAAATGTCGGTGAACGACCAAGTGACAAGACTAAGGAAGGCAGAGGGGGCATATACTGAAAGTGACAAGGAAATCTGTGAGGCACTGAATGCCAGTTTCCATGGAGTGTTCACTACCGAGCCTGAGCAGCTCCCATTGTTGGAAGGGGTTACCCTAGATGAAAGACTATCAGATATAGAGGTGACAGTAGAGGAGGTAATGAAACAGTTGACAACTCTAGATGCATCTAAAGCAGTAGGACCAGACAAAGTATCACCGTGGATACTAAAAGAAGCGGCGCAGGCCCTCAGCGTGCCTCTGGCAATGATCTTTAATGAGTCACTTGTGTCGGGAGAATTGCCCAGTTGCTGGAAGAAGGCGAATGTCGTGCCGATCTTCAAGAAAGGCGATAGGGAGGAGGCACTTAACTATAGACCTGTATCACTGACAAGCATCCCCTGTAAAATACTGGAAAGAATAATTAGGCTACGACTGGTTGCACACCTGGAGAACGTTAGGTTTGTGAACAAACATCAACATGGGTTCTGGACAGGGAAATCGTGCCTAACAAACCTTCTGGAATTCTATGATAAAATAACGAGGATAAGACAGGACAGAGATGGTTGGGCAGACTGCATATTTCTGGACTGCCAAAAAGCCTTTGATACAGTACCGCACATGAGACTGCTGTTCAAACTCGAGAGGCAGGCGGGGGTAGGAGGAAAGGTCCTAGCATGGATAAGGAACTACCTAACAGGAAGGAGCCAAAGAGTTACGGTAAGGGGCGAGAAGTCGGACTGGCGAACAGTAACAAGTGGAGTACCACAAGGATCGGTACTGGGACCAATTCTATTTCTTGTATATGTTAACGATATGTTTATGGGTGTAGAGTCCTACATGTCGATGTTTGCGGATGGCGCAAAGTTGATGAGAAGAGTTGTGACAGATGAGGATTGCAGGATCCTCCAAGAGGACCTGAACAGGTTGCAGAGATGGTCAGAGAAATGGCTACTGGAATTCAACACGAGCAAATGTAAAGTTATGGAAATGGGACTAGGAGATAGGAGACCAAAGGGACAGTACACAATGAAGGGGAACAGCCTACCTGTGACGACGCGCGAAAGAGACCTGGGTGTGGACGTAACACCTAATCTATCTCCTGAGGCACATATAAATAGGATAACGACAGCAGCGTACTCTACACTGGCAAAAGTTAGAACATCATTCAGAAACCTAAGTAAGGAGGCAATTAGGGCGCTTTACACTGCCTACGTGAGGCCAGTTTTAGAGTATGCCGCCTCATCATGGAGTCCCCATCTGAAGAAGCATATAATGAAACTGGAAAAGATTCAGAGGTTTGCAACGAGACTCGTCCCAGAGCTACGAGGGATGGGGTATGAGGAGCGCATGAGGGAACTGTGCCTTACGACACTAGAAAGAAGAAGGGAGAGAGGGGACATGATAGGAACGTATAAAATACTCAGAGGGATTGACAGAGTGGACATAGACGAAATGTTCACACGGAATAGTAACAGAACGAGGGGACATGGATGGAAGTTGGAAACTCAGATGAGTCACAGAGATGTTAGGAAGTTTTCTTTTAGCGTGAGAGTAGTGGGAAAATGGAATGCACTCAAGGAACAGGTTGTGGAAGCAAATACTATTCATAATTTTAAAACCAGGTATGATAGGGAAATGGGACAGGAGTCATTGATGTAAACAACTGATGCTCGAAAGGCGGGATCCAAGAGTCAATGCTCGATCCTGCAGACACATATAGGCGAGTACATATAGGTGAGTACACACTCACTCACTCACTCACTGGGACACACCTGACACTTCTCCCCCAGTACTGAACACCAACACAAGCCTGCCGCTCCACACCTGACACTTCTCCCCCAGTACTGAACACCAACACAAGCCTGCCGCTCCACACATGAGTTAACAAGCTTCCTCTACCAAAGGCAAGAGCCACAGTCGCTGCTCTCTTCATGACGAGTGTTGCTGCTGCTGTTGGTGTTGCTTCCCACTGATGTTGCCGCTGGTGTTGTGTTGAGGACCGTGGAGGGTGGACTGTGTGGCAGCCCAAACAGTCTGGGTTATATACCAGTCGTTGCCCCAAGGTGAACACCAGGGGAACCCCAACCCTCCCCCCCTCCCTGGACATGAAGTCTCCATGTATGCGGATTCCATTTGGTGGTTGGCGTGACATCTTAACTAACACTGTGACCAACAGCGGACATCCTCGCTGTAAGTAATCTTCACAATTCTCAATACTTGCCAGCCCTGGTTCTCACTGTACACCGTCTTGTTCACGGCCTTTGTTACACACCATCAACAGTATGGACCCTCTTCACCTGGCTGAGACGCCTGTTGCAGCCAGGCTCCCCCACGCTACTCTTGAGGACTGAAGAGCGTGTGCCGTAGCCTCGCCAAGCTGGGCAGTGTGAAGTGTCGAGGATTATAGTGCTTCCCTAAAACACCCCGCCAAGAATTGCTCCTCGAGCCCAGCGAGACGTTTGGACACGGTGTCTTACACCCGATGCATCTATTCAAGTAACAGGAAGTAGGTACTTGGGAGTTAGTCAACTGTTGTGGATAGCATCCCTGAAACATTTCATGTTCCCCTCAACAGGGAAACCATATTGTGGGTCGCAACAGTTTAATCAGTTGGATCAATTGCTAGAGCCCCGAGCCCTGTTGCCGGAGAATACTTCAGTGTAGGTGTGGTAGACTCTTGTAGTTTACTTACACCTGTAGATGTGGCCACAAGGAGACCTCTCACCATTATTCCATGATGCAATATGATAACGTTATGTTGATAACTACAATTGTAGGTCAGGTGATAGTTTTCTCAGTCCACTTCAACTCTGGGAACAGTGATAAGTGTGGTTCCGTAAACTTGCTTGATGCAAAGGTACAGTTGCAGTGGTGGTGATGGTGCTGGTGTAAGGTCCACCACTTAACACAAGGGACCATATGACCCCACTTGTAATAAGGCCTCTGTGCTCTAGTGTTGCTTGAGGTGAAACACTGTGTTTGTCAGGCCTAATTGTCGGCCCAACCCACCTAACCTAACGTACTCTAATGCTCGACAAAACCTAACTTAATTAGACCCTAAGCTATCCACCTAGTAGGCATCCATCAGTCTCGGGAGACTATGGAGTTGCGCTCTGGTTGTCGGTTTGGAGTGGCTTCTCTAGGGCGCAAAGCCAGGGTAGGTTGATTCGGGGGAGAAGCTATCCACCTAATGTTACAATATTTCTCAAATCTTCCTTGTACTTTATGAAGCATAAAACTTAATTATGAGGCCTTTAACTACATTAATACGTTGACCAGACCACACACTAGAAGGTGAAGGGACGACGACGTTTCGGTCCGTCCTGGACCATTCTCAAGTCCGTAATGGTCCAAGTCTCGAATAACTTGAGAATGGTCCAGGACGGACCGAAACGTTGTCGTCCCTTCACCTTCTAGTGTGTGGTCTGGTCAACATACTTTAGCCACGTTATTGTGACTCGTCGCCTACATTAATACGTTTAATAACTTCTTATATTAAATAAATCCTAATGTTCCAATACTGTGTCAGTGTCAAGGTCAGAAGGCGTCTTGTGGTAATGTGGGTCTGGTCAACAGTGGACGTCATCACACCAACACTGTCTCTCTCTGGCTGTGGGCTGAGTGACCTGCCACAGTCAACATCTCGAGACGGATGAGGAATAAGGACATAAAGACTGTATTTGAAGGTACACGTCTTGCCACTGGAAACAAAAGCTCCGCCCATATTATGTCGAATTTATCTGGTTTTGTCTTCATTCCGTTAAGTGTGGTTTATGTGTGTGTGTTTTACTTTTGGTTGTGGTCATTTGAGCTATTTTAACGTGACATAGGAACTATCACAACCATAGTTAACATAGAAGTTTACTTGGACATATGCGTACTTGAAATTATGCAGTTGTGCTTGTATTAACATTTTTGTAATTGTAGCTTCTTCAGTACATAATTTGAGGAAAATCAACATTGTTAATTGCACGCATGACAGTCAGATTATGCCCTTAAACTGAGCTTTCTTCCTTGAGCACAGTGCTAATGAACTACGCCAGCTTACGAACCATGCGAGGGCTATTAATCACATTGTGGGAGAATAACGAAACATCTGTTGACGGAGTGCAGTCAGACGAACATTGCAGCACCGAAAGTATTGCAACAATTTGACAGCACTTTGACCAGTTAATTACTGGCTTATATTGAAAGTCAAATGTCATTGCGTTGTGAGGGGGGCGGCATGTCCTGGTGCACGGGTGGAGTTGTGGTGATGTGTAGTGTCATTAACAGCCAACCTCACACATTGACTACATATGACTCCCGAGTGCATGGGGGGGGGGTGATTGTGTGAAACCTCGGTTAGGCTTTAGTGGAAGTCGCGGATCCTTGTGGGTGCTGTAATACTCCAGGTTGCAATTCTTTTGACCATGTGGTGGTGCAGTCGACTAGAGTGCGCCTGGGAACATCCAGCGCATAGGTTCGAACCCTCATCAAGGCTCCTGCTGGATTTGTTACATTGACTACATGATATATAATGTGTGTGTGCAGCGTGAGTGCCGCAGCTCACCACATTGAAAGGTGAGGGAATGCTGAAGCGCTTTCAATATTACATTGTCACATTATTCCTCACCTCTCAGTTTCTCTGAATTATACAAATGTATGTATATGTGTGTGTATGTATGTGTGTATGTGTGTGTATGTATGTGTGTGTGTGTGTATGTATGTGTGTATGTGTGGTTCGGTCTTTAACATACTTGGGAAACCTGACCAGTCTCCTAAGGTAACCTTTCTCTAAAAAAAACAAAAGTATATTGATTTTTCTTTATTTGCACCAAATTGTCTAAAACATAACTTTATTTTTCCTCTTCGGTGTTTTATAATATAAATTATAGTGAAATAAGTAGCCAAGTTATTATTCCTGCGTGGTTTTGCAGTTAATAGAAATGATTAATACATATTAATCACCTGAATATTTTTTACAGTTCGGTAAACTTGGTTCTTTCTACCAAGGAGCCGCCAGCACGTCATGCCTGTACCAGGTGACCAGTACAGTACCAGGTGACCAGTACAGTACCAGGTGACCAGTACAGTACCAGGTGACCAGTACAGTACCAGGTGACCAGTACAGTACCAGGTGACCAGTACAGTACCAGGTGACCAGTACAGTACCAGGTGACCAGTACAGTACCAGGTGACCACAGTACCCAAGTGTTGCGTTGGTACGACGTTGAATCGACGTTCGTGACGTTGATCTGGCGAAGGTTTTTAATAGTGTGACCAATGGATAGGAGGGAGGGAATTATCAGGGGAAAGGGCCAAGCCGCTACTACTATATTGCACTGAGAAGGGGTCAGGATAAGGATTTGGGATGGGACGGGGGGAAGGAATGGTGCCCAACCACTTGTGGACGGTTGGATTGAACGCCGACCTGCATGAAGCCAGATCGTCACTCTACCGTCCGGCCCCAAGTGGTTGGGGAAACAATATTGAGGCATTATAATGGGATCGAACCCACTTCCTTCGACTCCCAGGCACACAAACTATGGTTCAGTCGTTAGTACAGGCGCCTCGGTCGTCAAGGGATGCGTATTCGAACCCATTTTAGCACCTCGATACTTCCCCTTAGATCTTCGGAGTTCCTAAATGTATAAAATTCTGACCAATTTCCAATCGTGTAGAAGCAGTCTTGGGAGCTAGATCATCTTCTGACAGATGGCGTAGATGTGGTCATTGTTATTACAGCTGCGGTAGTAGTAGTCTGGGGTGTGGAGGCAAGCGTAGTTCTCGTCGTAGCTTCCGTCAGGCTGGCCCGGGTACCAGTGAGGGACCCCCATCTCCATCTCCTCCCCGTTCACCCACTTCCAGCTGCAGTGTGTTAGTCACAAGATCAAGACAGTGTAGTGATGAAGATAAATAAGGATGTGGACATATAAGACAAAGTTGTGTCCTTTGAGATAAGGAATGATATTGGTGCTGAGTGGTGGTGGAGGATGGTGGTGGTTGAAGGGGGGAGTAGTGGAGGTGAACTAGGGATGGGTGGGGGTGGTGGAGGCTGGTGGTTGGGGACACTATACCTGTACTCATTCCTGTAATCACTTCACCCTGTAATCAATAACCCATAACCCTTGTGTGTCTCGCATATTAAGGAGAACAGAGTCTGGCAAACTAAGATTATTTCAGTTTGAGACATTAATATTACACACACAGAGATCACACTAACGTGATGCATCAAATCCACGGGCCGTGACGAGGATTCGAACCTGCGTCCGGGAGCATCCCAGACACTGCCTTAATCGACTGAGCTACGACAGGGTTAAAAAGAGTTGAAACCGAAGTTCTACTTCACTTAGTGGATCCCGTAGCCATACATACATTAATATCATGTTACCTAATCTCCCGGAGCACTCAGTAGCGCCTTACTTACATTCCCTCGTGGCCAGCATCACTTCCTCCGATCCAGAAATTTTCGTCCTTAAGATCTGGCAACAAAAAGTGGTTTGCCTATGAAATCTATTTTTAGAGTAATAATATTAAATATTAAAATACAGACAAACTTAAATTTTAACCTCGAAATGAAATAAGGTCAATGTTTCGACTCCAGAAGTTGTACTGGCGTGTTTACTAAGGTCTTGCTCATCACCGTAAGTCCTGTGTAAGGCTCCCTAGTTTTCTAATTCATGTTGGTTTCCTTTTTGTATTGTGACACTATATTTGCTGCCCTTCCAAATTTTGTGATGTTTCCAGTGACATTTCCTCGTTATCAGCGGCGAGATTGTGTCCGGTCCAGTGTGTGTGTGTATAGTCATAAACACGTGTCACGTATCAAACATTCGTAGCTCATTATACATGCTGTATGACTAGAGGAGCGGTGAAGAGTCTCACCTGTGTGTTGTATGATGTACTCGTACACCTGGTGGTGAAGGTCACAGTCTAGCTGGACCAGGTCATCGCCTTCTGCCTGGCACATGGCTCTCAGGCTGTCATACGTGCCCTTCGCGAACATGACGAACTTCAAGCACGAGAGCGTCAGATCATCCGGGCTGAGACTTGACGTACCCTGAAGGACACGGGTCTGACGGAGAGAAGACACGAGTGAACAACCACAAGTGGATAATGAACTGTAATTGAAATGCAGCANAATCATGGTACAAAATAATGGTATTGATATAAAGCTAGATCTTACCTTGACCAGAGGCCCACCGTAAACGCCGCTGAAATATGAATTAAGAAATTAGTTTGGAAGTAAAATTATGCATATTTTATATAAAATTGTCAACCACAGGACCGTGAATAACAAAATTTCATTCACCTGAGCACAAGTTCTACCTGTTCCACCTCTTCGTCCTCACTTCAATACACACAGAAATCACAATAGCATTTCTTTTGACCATGTCGTGGCGCAGTCGACTAAGGCGCGTCTGGGATCATCCTGAACGTAGGTTCGAACCCTCATCACGGCCCTTGTGGATTTGTTCATTTGATGCATCACGCTATTGTGATTTCTGTGTGGATTATCGTACCTTAGTTCTTTCACTCCCTCCCCCCCCCCTCCCACAGTAGGGCCAGCCAAGAGGTAATAAGAGTGCCAGGCGGCACTGGGACACACCTGACACTTCTCCCCCAGTACTGAACACCAACACAAGCCTGCCGCTCCACACCTGACACTTCTCCCCCAGTACTGAACACCAACACAAGCCTGCCGCTCCACACCTGACACTTCTCCCCCAGTACTGAACACCAACACAAGCCTGTCGCTACACACATGACACTTCTCCCCCAGTACTGAACACCAACACAAGCCTGCCGCTACACACATGACACTTAACAAGTCTCCTCTACCAAAGGCAAGAACCACAGTCGCTGCTCTCTTCATGACGAGTGTTGCTGTTGGTGGTGGTGGTGCCGTGTTGTGTGACCGTCGAGGGAGGACTGGGAGGAGGCGAGATCGTCTGGGTTATATACCGTCGTCGCGGCGAGGACCGGCAAAATACCCCCCCCCTCCCCCTTCGATAGTTCCCCATGGTACGAATTTTCTGGGTCACTCCACATTTCAACCGATGTAATCAAAACGTACATCCTCACTACGCGTGATTTTAACCGCACACGATCTTCACAATACTCCATCTTTACTGACCATGATCTTCATTATATACGACTTTACTATGCACGATCTTCGCTCCACAGTCCTGACTTTACACCGAAATTGAAGAGCTTCAGTATACATGATGACTCCAGCTACGGCCAGATTACGCTGTACCCGGCCTGGGCGAGCCTAGTGTGGCAGCGGGTGTCTTCGCTGGATCTTTTACCACTTGGACTGGACGGTAGAGCGACGGTCTCGCTTCATGCAGGTCGGCGTTCAATGCCCCGTGGTTGGGCACCATTCCTTAACCCCGTCCCATCCCAAATCCTTATCCTGACCCTTTCCAAGTGCTATATAGTCGTAATGGCTTCGCGCTTTTCCCTTAATAATTCCGTTCCGTTCCCCCCCCCCCCCATGCTTAGGGTGAAGATCGTCTCTGGTGTCTTCCCCAGGTGGTGTGTGGTGAGGACTGTGTGTGTGGGGGAGGCTTGTGTGTTTCCCTCGGAGCACCACCACGGTTTCTGACGCTGCTTCACAACGGATTGGTCCTAATTTCCGGCCATTGCAAGACGTATGACCACGTTTTCTGGCGCTGAATGCCTCTATTCACCTTGCAGTAATTGGGTAGAAGTGTGGGTCGTGTCGTTGGGAAGGTCACACTAGCAAGACCTACACAAGCCTAACAGCCTTTGTGGGTAATAACATTTGAGTCAACAGAATCACCGGGGTGGGGGGGGGTTGAACGTTGTTCACAGTTGACGCCTCGATTGATTGATGAATATTAAGCAATCCAAGAGGTGGCATGGGCATGAATAGCCCGTAAGACGCCTGGAGCCCCGCTACCAGAGACGATCTTCATGTGTGACCTGCGTCTTGGTTCTAATTTAGATATGGATAATTGACTTTTTTATATAATGGGGAAAAAATGGGATTTACAGCCGTGTTTTGATCTGGATTAATATATTGGTTATGAGAGCCTTGACGTCCCGTCAACAGAGGGCATATATAAAGGTAAATTAAAGATAAGAGAACCAAGCCTATTGTTCTCATCGTAGGCGTCCGTACACGGTGTACGAACTGGCTGTGTTGTGCACGGTGTACGGACTGGTTGTGTGTGCACGGTGTACGGACTGGTTGTGTGTGCACGGTGTACGGACTGGCTGTGCGTACACTATACATATGAACCTAAGAGAACCTCTGACCTATATAACGATGCGATTCGACGGAATTCTGTTG
Source organism: Procambarus virginalis (assembly GCA_020271785.1). Classification (NCBI taxonomy): domain Eukaryota; kingdom Metazoa; phylum Arthropoda; class Malacostraca; order Decapoda; family Cambaridae; genus Procambarus; species Procambarus virginalis. Next base: position 51,284,478 of record WNGS01164858.1, read on the forward strand.
ATGATAAATCAATTAAGCGTCACGTGATAGTTTTCTCACAGTCGCCCACCTTATCCCTGGGAACTGTGGCGGGTCGGTGCTACCTCACCTGCCTTCTCCTACCCCACACTTGACGACTGGGGCTACGTGACCCCACACACTTGACGACTGGGGCTACGTGACCCACACACTTGACGAATGGGGCTACGTGACCACACACTTGACGACTGGGGCTACGTGACCCCACACTTGACGACTGGGGCTACGTGACCCCACACACTTGACGACTGGGGCTACGTGACCCCACACACTTGACGAATGGGGCTACGTGACCACACACTTGACGACTGGGGCTACGTGACCCCACACTTGACGACTGGGGCTACGTGACCCCACACACTTGACGACTGGGGCTACGTGACCCCACACACTTGACGAATGGGGCTACGTGACCCCACACACTTGACGAATGGGGCTACGTGACCACACACTTGACGACTGGGGCTACGTGACCCCACACACTTGACGAATGGGGCTACGTGACCACACACTTGACGACTGGGGCTACGTGACCCCACACTTGACGACTGGGGCTACGTGACCCCACACTTGACGAATGGGGCTACGTGACCACACACTTGACGAATGGGGCTACGTGACCACACACTTGACGAATGGGGCTACGTGACCACATACTTGACGAATGGGGCTACGTGACCACACACTTGACGAATGGGGCTACGTGACCACACACTTGACGAATGGGGCTACGTGACCCCACATACTTGACGACTGGGGCTACGTGACCACACACTTGACGAATGGGGCTACGTGACCACACACTTGACGAATGGGGCTACGTGACCACACACTTGACGAATGGGGCTACGTGACCCCACACACTTGACGAATGGGGCTACGTGACCACACACTTGACGAATGGGGCTACGTGACCCCACACACTTGACGAATGGGGCTACGTGACCCCACACACACTTGACGTATTGTACTGCAGTCTTGTAATGTATTGTAGGTCTCTTACTGCACTTTAATGCTTGTATTCTACTTGTAGCTATTATAACTTCAATTCGCAATCAGAAGACAAAATATATTTTTAATTGTCAGTGTGACGGTTTTGAACTTATATTTGACGTCCTTCCTTGAGCGAAGCACTTTGTGAACCATTCACCCGGGCTCTAGGAGACTCGAACTATGGACCTCACGCTTGTAAGGCAGGAGCTCTATCCCTCAGCTATGAGTAGTCATAATAAGAACACATTCCAGAAGCAACAGCCTGCTGCCAAACTGTGTTTTTACTTAGGACCACGCCAGCTAGCGAACTACGTCAGTTTGCGGTCTCGGTAGCACAGTAGGGGTCGTTCTTGACTCGCAATCGAGAATTCCGGTTGAATCCCGGGCGGGACAGAAATGGTTGGGCGGTGTTAATCACCTAATACCCCCCTTCCATATAGCATGGGACATTGGTGTACCTATTTAGGGTCATTTACCTAGTCAGCCTGTTGTAGTGTTGTATCGTGGGGGGGGGGGGGGGAAGCTTGATATAAGCCTAACGTGTACTGTAATGTATAAAAACTTGATGTCTTTCGCTCGACACAAATGAATTATTATTGTTTACGAACTACGCCGCGGCAATTCGTTAGGTGGGGGGGGGGATACATTTAACTGGCGGGATATTCTGGCGCCTGTTGATCTGTCGACTTATTTCATGGGGTCATCATGTTATGGAGTCGTGTCATGCCATGGGGGTCATGTCATGTCATGGGGGTCATGTCATGTGGTTTGTATATCTTTACGTCCAGTTTGACTCGTTGAACTAAATGTATTTTTTGGTACACTTTAACATAATAAGATACACATACATAACTGTTTTATTAAAATGTCTCACATGTAGGGTGTGTTTGTGGCGTGTTTGTGAAACTGTCTTCCGTCATGAGATTTTTATTAGGAAGCAAAAAATACTTAAGTGAACGGAAGTATAATGACATTTTTATGACTTTCATTATTTTTCATCTTTCTAACCAATCACGATGTGGGGAAAACCAGAAGTTATTATTCCTGAGCAGTTTTGCTGATAAGTGATTAATATGTGTTAATTAGTTAAGATTTCGTTGGAATATTTGCCACAATTTGGAAGACGTAATACAAAAAAAAGATTCTGAATAACAAACATTTTCGGCGGACAATTTAATCGTATATTTTCAGAATTAAATCTGGCAGAGAGCGTAGATGAGGATTTGTTTGCGCAGCTGTGGAAGTAGAAGTCTGGAGTGTAGATGCAGCGTAGTTCTCGTCCAAGCCTCCGTCGGGCTGGCCCGGGTACCAGTCCGTGCTAAAAATGTTCATATCTGTGCCATCATCCCACGTCCAGCTGCGGGGAAGAGTCAAGAGTTACCGGAGTAAGAGGTAGAGATGTGTGACAGGGTGGAGGAAGCTCCTGTCCTCCAGGTTACTTACATATTTGCCAAGATTGGTGATGCGCTCTTTTGACTTGTGTTGTACTAGATAGGAGTGCGGTGTCACGTGTGTGTCAGGTGGTGTCGGTATGTATCAGGCTTGGCAAAAAAATCATCAGTTGTGTGGACTGGGACTGTGTGGGGGTGGAGCCACGGTGGCATTAACGTCATCAAATTTACATCATTGAAAGGAATTTCCCTCTGCAAAGGGCAGAGTATCATATGTAGAATATTCGTTTATTTTCCAGAGATCAGGGCATAATGTTTTATGGTATTGTTAGAAAACATAATTTTAATTTGTTTTAGTGTAGTCAGTAAAGAGCCAGTAGCCAGTGCCAGCATGGTTATGGGGTTCAGTGGCACGCACGTGACCCCAATCATCGTACCAAGTTGGGCCAGGCCGGCCCCAACCATCTGGGTTTCAGCACCACAGTTTTTTAGATATAGATGTTATATTATTTGCTATATTACATTTTTATATTTACTAAGATTATGTAGATATTTGACTAATAAATCTAAATGAATTCTATCGTAGCGTTTAACTGAAATGACCTCCTCGGCTTGCACAACCACGTGGGCTGGACGGTAGAGCGACGGTCTCGCTTCTTGCAGGTCGGCGTTCAATCCCCAACCGTCCAAATGCTTAGACACCAAACCCCCCCCCCNGGATTGAACGCCGACCTGCATGAAGCGAGGACCGTCCAGCCCAAGGAATTTTAAGCTTTTCTTGAGGACAGTGTCTTGAGACAGTCTACGAACCCTTAGAGCTCCTGCAGCCATTAAAACTGTACACAATAGCCCTCGAAGATTCGGTACACTGTACAGCCACTGAAATAATAGAGCCATCGGAGAGATACTGTACTCTACAGCCGTTTAAACAATAACTAAATGCCATCAGAGCGATACTCTACAGCGTTTTAAACAATACACAAAAGCCATTATGGGTTAAAATGTCATCAAAGACTTGCCATAGCCAGCACAGGGATCCTGATAGTCTTTGAAATATAAACATAAAATATAGTGTAGGCAGCAATATATAAATCCAGTTATTTTTTGTGAGAGCCGCTATGATCAATAATCTATACCACTGACTATCTTGCCTTTACCTGTATATTATATATTTAAGGTGAGAGATTAAACAATTATAATAATGGTAATGTCTTGTCTCTATGGGTTCCTAGTAACGGGGCGGTGCCTGGAGCATCCTCTGACTTGTCCTAGACAATTTGAAGGGTTACACAGTATGTGTCGAAAGCTATCTTAGCTACTTGACACTAAACATCCCCCCCCTCCTCCTCCTCCTCCCCCATCTCGCAGCATGGTTAGTCAAACGGGGCTTGACACCTCATCACATGAACCTGTATGACTAACCATCGTGCAAGATGGAGACACTCTACTTCATGACACACACTATGCAACACTCCGTACAGTCCACCGTAGCTGCATCAATGGTGCACTAGTCAACATTTGAATAAGAAAATTGTCAAATTTAGAACCTCCAGATATCAAGCCTCGTTACTCTTAAGTCAGTTTGTGATCGTTCACCTAACCAATCCTTCAATATTCTTCCCCAAGAATATTGAAGATATTTGGTATATGCGGGACATTCACGCGGAACAATAAGTTGAGACTAAGTGTATCAGGGAACGAGTAGAGGGTCGTGAGATGATTTTAGGACGACCTACTCATAAATTATGAGGTGTTGGTGTATATAGAGCAGTCTGTCCTCTTGCAAATTAGGTCTGAATTTGGCCGTTTGCCCGTATGGCCAAAAATGGACGTAATTAGAAAAAAAAATACATTTTGGATTTTTTCCAAAACAGTAAGTTAAGGGTCCTCTGGTAGGTTAGGAGGGCAAGAAATTCTCCTAAAGTTTCAAAACGTCATGAAAACCGTTAGTTGAAAGTTTCCTCTCCTAACCTTACCGAGTTATTATTATTAACATCTTTATTGACAAAATTAATTAAAATTTTGCCTAATCTGAGGATTTTGATACTTATTAAAATGAGGATAATGCTAGTATTCACTGTCACGCAGGACAAAGGGTCATACATAAGACAATAGGTCTAAACTGTAGGCTGAAGCGCACATATATCAAGTAAGCCAGAGGACCCAAAGAGAAAACAGGACAGTACATCACTTTCGTGAGTCGATTTCATTTCAAATTTCGTCCATTTCTGGCCATAGCGGCGCATAAGGGCGAAGAGCGACGTTATTTTTAAGAGGACGGGTTGTATAGAGAGTGACAGTGAGTGAGAACTAGATAGAATGACACAGCTTTTGTTTTTCATTTATCTGAACAGCACAAAAAAATTGTATGACGCAGCAGTAAGCGAGTGAAGCAGTGATAAAGATTGCGTCATGGCACAGCTTAGTGTATGACGCTCCGAATCTTCACTGTAATATAAAACCACTGTTCAAATATCAGTGTTTGTAGGTTTCTCTTTGTCGTATATTAAATTTTAATGATCAATAACTTTGAAAACTGTTAAATTCAGAGATGTAAATCCTTGAATATCTGGTGATGTTCATCTACTGGCGAGTCTTAGAAACCACAGATAAAGAATAAATATAATTAGAATATGGGAACAATCGCAAACAAAAAAATCAAGCCATGATGCACGAGCCAAAATCAGTACAAGAGAGGCAGCTGACTTGGGACTCGCCGCTCGCAGTGCAAGCCCTCTAACACGGGATATCCTAGCAGGAAACACGAAGGGAATTAAACACTTATGAAGATTGTCAGAAGAGACATAATTACGAAATACAAAATTACAAATAGAATAAACAGGACAGACAAAGACAGGCTATTGCGAAAGAGTAGTTCACGAACAAGCGGAACAGATGCAAACAGGACACTCAAGCGAACCACTGGAACTTTGGAAACTGTACTGGTTTAAAGTTAAATATTGGAGTGAGACTTCTACTCTCTCTCTTCCTTTCTATTCTCCTCTCCTCCTCCTTTCTCCCACTCTCCCCCCTCCCTTCCACAGTCGGTAGAGCCAGACAAGAGGTAATAAGAGTGCCAGGCGGCACTGGGACACACCTGACACTTCTCCCCCAGTACTGAACACCAACACAAGCCTGCCGCTCCACACCTGACACTTCTCTCCCAGTACTGAACACCAACACAAGCCTGCCGCTCCACACCTGACACTTCTCCCCCAGTACTGAACACCAACACAAGCCTGCCGCTCCACACCTGACACTTCTCCCCCAGTACTGAACACCAACACAAGCCTGCCGCTCCACACCTGACACTTCTCCCCCAGTACTGAACACCAACACAAGCCTGCCGCGCCACACCTGACACTTCTCCTCCAGTACTGAACACCAACACAAGCCTGCCGCTCCACACCTGACACTTCTCCCCCAGTACTGAACACCAACACAAGCCTGCCGCTCCACACCTGACACTTCTCTCCCAGTACTGAACACAACACAGCCTGCCGCTCCACACCTGACACTTTCTCCTCCAGTACTAAACACCAACACAAGCCTGCCGCTCCACACCTGACACTTCTCCTCCAGTACTGAACACCAACACAAGCCTGCCGCTCCACACCTGACACTTTCCCCCAGTACTGAACACCAACACAAGCCTGCCGCTCCACACATGACACTTAACGAGTCTCCTCTACCAAAGGCAAGAGCCACAGTCGCTGCTCTCTTCATGACGAGTGTTGTTGCTGCTGCTGCTGCTGGTGTTGGTGTTGTGGGGAGCGTTGGGGTAGAGTGGGTACAGCAGCAGACCGTCTGTGCTATATACCCTGCCCTTGGTGGGCGGCCTTGGCACTCGCCCGCTGATAAACGCGCACTATTGCGAAGTTAATGGAATGGTCCCAGAGCAACAGTTTAATGCATCCAGCACTTGATAATTTAATTATTTATAGAGATGATTCCAAATTACTTAACTACACAATACCAGTGTAGCGTGAAGCCTGGAATACGACGGCGTGACCTGGAAGTAAGGCAGTAATGTACCTGGATAGTGATGTTTACCGTTTCGTCTAGCAGTAAAACGATCGTCAAATATGGAGAGATTTTGCCCAGCCTGGAGCGCCCAAATCTCTGTGACCCACCTAAGCTATCGAGCACAGATGGTTATTAGTCGGAAGAAACGTTCATATTATCCTCAGTCCTCGTTAGGAATTCAGGGGACTGTTTAGGAGTCTACTGTATGTATATGTATGTCTACTATGTATGTCTACTGTGTATGTCTACTGTGTATGTATATGAATGGGTATAAAGTATATATGGAAGCTGATCAGAATTACATTTCACCTTTGTAAATGTACAATAATGACACTGTGTAGAAGACACATCGAACACTTTATGTAAGGCATACGTAAATCTGTGTATCTATGTATTTACGTATATAGGTTAGCTTAGCATTTTAAAAGCACCGACTCACCTTCAGTGGTTGATTGTTCAATAAACCCTTGAAATATGTTTAACACATCTCTAACCTTTCTTCTGTCCATGGAGGACAGAAGAAAATGTATATATGTTGGTTAGCATTGTAAATGTGTGGCCACGTCTGTGGTAGAAAATAATAATAATAATAAAAAACTGCGGGATACTGGGGCAGATTGGCCTTGAAGATTGAGGTGGGCCAGGTCCCTGGGTTATTATAGGCTGTTTGGTATGCTTTATTGAGCCCGGCCTTAGGGGCTATAGTGGCTGCTCACTGAACGCCTCTACTGATCCCAGCGACACGTTGAAAACATTTGTTATTGAGACGTACTTTGGCAGCCCCAGGCCCTCCTCTAGGGTGGGTGGCGCCTCGCTCACACTAGCCGGGAACCAAATGTTGTTTTCCTGAACAAATTATGACCAGACATTATGAGCACATTTTCACTGTGAAAGGTGTGGGTTCCCCTCTTGCTAATGTGTAGGCGCGTCTCCTCTGGCTGTACACACATTTTACCCATCCTTAGTTTAATACATGGGGCGGCTTGTATGAGAACTCGCTCTCACTCTCTTGCTCTCGCTCTCACTCTTACTCTCTCGCTCTCACTCTTGCTCTCTCGCTCTCACTCTTGCTCTCTCGCTCTTGCTCTCTCACTCTTGCTCTCTTGCTCTCTTGCTCTCTTGCTCTCTCGCTCTCACTCTTGCTCTCTTGCTCTCTCACTCTTGCTCTCTTGCTCTCTTGCTCTCTCGCTCTCGCTCTTGCTCTCTCGCTCTCGCTCTTGCTCTCTCGCTCTCGCTCTCTCTCTCGCTCTTGCTCTCTCGCTCTTGCTCTCTCGCTCTTGCTGGCTCGCTCTTGCTCTCTCGCTCGCTCTCACTCTTGCTCTCTCGCTCTCACTCTTGCTCTCTCGCTCTCACTCTTGCTCTCTCGCTCTCACTCTTGCTCTCTCGCTCTCACTCTTGCTCTCTCGCTCTCACTCTTGCTCTCTCGCTCTCACTCTTGCTCTCTCTCTCTCTCTCCCCCCCCCTCTCTCTCTCTCTCTCTCTCTCTCTCTCTCTCTCCCCCCCCCCCCCCCCCAAGTGTCACCAGTGGTTTCGTCCTCTTAAGGTTTCCCAAGTTCAAGAAAACGGTATATTTAAAGTGTCCTCTCCTAACCTACCAGAGGACCCAAAACAGAAAACGGGACAGTACGTCATTTTCGCGAGCAGCTTCCATTTTCTAGCATGACAATTTTTACCCTGTGTGTAACGCCTCCGCGGGAGATGCGACGTTATGTGTAGGAGGACAGGTTGTCGTCAGCAAGAGACCTTTAATAAAGAACTTTTTAAGCAATGAAGAGTATATCTTATAAAGTTAAACATTCATCATATATTTTACAATATACTTTAATTTAGCGACATCTTTACCTATATTTAATGGAGCTCAGGTGAACGTAAAGGGAG